>JAJJWX010000326.1:0-600000 GCA_023529315.1 Papaver bracteatum | reverse complement strand
CACCACCAATGGTTACTTCTCTAGGAGGACTTTTTTTTCTCTTCTGTTTGGTCTTATTGAGAAATATTTTCTTCCTCACTTGCATATTCTAGATCCTTATCCATAGGAAGAGGAACTTCATCATTATCTACTTCTAGAGGAGGAATAGATACAGGGGGAAGAGACTAAGATATTAGAATATCATTCACAAGGACTTCAACCTTAAGATGAACTTTGCGAAGGAAACCTTTATCGCGATTTCTAATGTCCAAGTTATTAAAATACTCAAGATAGTCATATCTTCTCTCTGCTCGATCGCGAGATTTAACATAACGAGAAAGTAGAGATCCATTTTCTTTGTGAACTTTAGCCAATTTATCAGTCAGATTAGAAATGGTAGAGTGAAGGCTTCTTTCAGATTCTGCGAGAAACAAAAATGACAAGAAAATATTCAGATGCAAATCTCGCAAGAAATATAATTTAACAGAAAGACCAACAAGTGAGGCAGTCAAATGACTACCTTCTTTTTGTGAAGTTAAATTTTGAATTAATGTTAAGCAACAATTCTCCCATTGATTCATGGCATCGTCAAAATTATCTCCAATTATACCATTCAGGCGAGATTTTATATTTTCTTCTTTGGAGAGGAGATACGAGTTTTCTTTAGCTAGTAAAGAATAAGATTCCTCTAATTGGGAGCATTGATCTTGAAGCTTGCTAGCCTTTAAACTAAGAGTTAACATACCCTTGATAACTTTATCCTTCTCAGCGGCAGATGATTCAGTTACTTCCTTGAGCTCATCCTTAAGAGAACGAAGAGATTGCTCTTGATTATCACATATTCTTTGAAGATTACTCAATTGTTGCGAGGAAATCGCCATCAAGCTTGAAAAACTATGCTTTTCTTGAGATAAAGTTCTATTTTCATCTGATAAAGATTCCGTCGCCAAATTAGCCTTGATTAACAAATATGAGAGGCGAGTAACCTCGCTACTTAATAAATTTTGGCTTTGCGATAATTGATTATTCTCATTAGTAAGATTATCTATTTGATCTATCGAATATGTGTAGAGATTATCTAATCTATTATACTGGTCCATCCAAGAATCTTTTTCAGCACGAACTTCTTCAACGATAGACTCAAATTTAAGTCTCTCCATGAATCGATTCTGATTTAAAACTAAATATACGAACCAAGGATTTAAGAAGGAATTTTGAGTACAGAGAAAATGAAAATTTGTTAGAATAGAAAAACCGGAGACAGTGGCAGGAAAATTATACCTTTTAACTCATTATTCTTGCTGCGAAGATTCTCGCAATCAAGTGAAGAATTGCGAAGCTTTTGATAGAGAATGTCACATTCTGAAGTCTTAGCTTGGAGATTTCTTTTAAGCGATTCAACTTCACTTTCTAAAGCTGCTTGTGAAGCCATTTGGCTAGAACCAAGATACTTACATAAAACCTCGCAGACGTCCTGCTTGACAGGGTCAGTAGAAGACCTCTTAGCCTCATCCAAAACATCGGACAAGACTTTAAAAGCAACATCCACTCCTATCGAAGTTTCCTTAGAAGAAGAAGAAGGTGCAGATGGTGAAATAATGACAGTAGAAAGCTGGAGGTTTTGATTGTTCGCAATTATTGCATCGTCAGAAGGAAGAGTGTTTGGAAAGGTAAAAGTTGAAGGTAATAAAGGGCTTGAAGGAGTTTCATTGACAACAACTTTGGGGATATTAGTGGCGATAGTCTCACAAAAAGAAGAAGGAGGTTCCATTTGCAAGGTTGTGGGAATAACTCTCGTAGATGTCAGCTTGGGAATAGTAATGTTAGCTTCAAGAGTTTTAACTTGGCGAGATCTTTTGCGAGGATTAGCAATACTTTCTCATCCTGCGAATAATAACTTAGATAAGAAACAGAGGCAACAATATTGTTATTAAGAAGAAGTTAATGTTTCTTACTACCTTATGACTCGCAGGATTCCTTCTCTTGTGAGCTAATTTTTTGAGAAGATTAGGGTTTTGAGTTGCAGACTGGGTGTTAGGGGATGTTCCGCTGAAGAGAAGATATAGTAGAGGAATTATGAAGAATCAAATTGAAAAATTAATAAAATATGAGTAAACATGATTCAAGTAAACAAAACGAAATTTAGTAACATTAGAAAAACACATAGCTTGAAGATTCTATTAAAGCAGTAACATATATATATGAAGAAGAAGAAAAATTGTAGATCGGAAAAATTTGCAGAAGATGAAGAAACCAAGAAGATAGAAGAGTAAAAGAATAAAATTAGTTCTGTAACCAAATTCTACCTTTTATAAGCAAAAGGAGATGACCTGTTGAGGAGTGACGTGCCGGTAAAAAGAGGAATTTACAACACGTATATGCGGTTAAGCTAAATTCATGGAGTTTTGTCGAGAAGAAAATATGGAAAGATAGGAGGCTGCGAGCATTATGAAGAGTTGGAGATTCTTATATCCCCTCCACTTCACGAAGAAGACATGAGAAGAGGCAAGATGTAGGACCAGAATATCGCCATGGCATTATTCTTTCGAGATCAACAACACTTCTGCGGGCGTCACCACGAGTTCTTCAATAACACTTTGCGAGCGTCATAAAATAGCTTAAAGGGTGATCCAAAGAATGGCGTAATAGCTGATGATTGAAGAAACACGAGAAGAGCGTGATTGATCTGCGATGGTTACAATACTCTCAAGATTTCATATTATAACTGTTGCGATAAGATCGCAGAACAAATCCGAAATAAAAGGAAAACTTAGCTGTCATCCACTATGTAATTACCCTATATAAAGAGACCCAGTAGATTCAGAAAAAGATGATGTATTTTTTGAGTGTTGAGAAAGTCTTGAGGAAAGAGAAAATTCAAGAGAGCGGTTGTATTCTTGATCTTCTTCCTTTACTTATAAACATTTTCTAAAAATAAAATAATAAAGTGTTGTTTTAATCATCAAATATGTGTTAATTACTGTAAGATCTTATCAAGGGTGTAGTGTAGGATTTCCTGCAACAACATTTTGGTGCCCGAAACAGGGATTGAAGTTGAAAATTATAGGAAAAAGCAAGATAAAAGATCAATATTCGAATTAAGAAGATGATTGAACAAATTGGTGAAGCAATTGAAGAAAAAGTTAAAGCAAAGGAGGATTACAGGAAGTTGGAGTGCAATACGATAACAAAAACAATGATTAACCAATTCTGTGAAAAAATTCTCTTCCTCTCCTGTACGCTGGTGTGAAGATGATGAAGGGATTAAAAAAGAGAAGAATAATTCCTTTTATATCAAATTTTATTTCCAAAACCTAATTTTCTAAGGATTTCCTTATTGGGCCCGGCCCGTGAATCCTAAACAATTAAGATCCCGTCATTTAAATCAGCGGTTCAACACTATTTCACGCTCACCAAATGTCACTCTATCATGCCACTGGGATTTTCATTCAAATCATAGTATGCTCATACTATCGAAATCCGGTAACGTCTTAACTTACGACTAAGTTCAATTACTTATATTGTTTATGACCGAAAAATCACCATTCAATGCTGACTGGGGAACACGGCTTTTCTCACTAAGCAGGGGACTTAATGTAAATAGTGGATTTTCGACAAAGGCTAAAATCGTAAACCCATAATTATACGAACTTCTGATCCAGCAATCAGATGTGAGTATTGAGACACGGGTCTCTCATTGAACCTCTGACTGAGAATACTGTCTCTCAGAGTGCATGCAGATATGTAGTCTCTTGGCTGGACAACAACATATCTCATGAATACTGAACACTTTAGTCAGTATTTCTATATAGAATCACGGGATTGACGGCTCCTAGACAGCTTGCTCTGCTAGTATTGAGCGATAACGTCTTCAAGATACAAATAACAGTTTTCCCTGACTATATAAAATATATGAACCTCCAGCAAGCTCATGTCAGAATAATTAATGCTCCTAAATAGCTTGCTCTGCTAGTATAGAGCCATCAATTAATTATTCTTAAATTCTTGGATTCATTCACTGAATTTCTGAAAATATTCAAATATTTTCTGAAAGTATTCAAATACTTTTATAATATTTCGTTACTTCAATCCATGGTTCTTCCCAGCAGAATTCCATGGGTTAGTAATAAATATTTAACACACGGGCATCTGAGCTACCTCCGAGTAAGCCCCAACTCAATTGGTGCAAGTGTACTCGACGATGATGCACTAACAATAACCGTACGAACAAGTATTTCAAAATATGACGAGACGATGAACCTATGCAAAATAGGAAGAAAAATAATAAAAAATAAAAAATTGACCAATGCGTTGGGAGCATGAGAACACTAGCCGGCCGGACGTGCCGTGGTCAATCCAATGCCAGTTTTATATTTTTATCATATTTTTTATTATTTTCCTTGAGTTCGTGAAAATCCTTTCACTTGAACAAATATCTTTCGTTTTGAAGAAACTCCTCAGTTTCATGGTGTTTCCCTCACACCAAAGAAATAACATAAAATTAAGGAAAATATTGTGGGCCGTGATTATTGGCCAACTGGCCATGCCTTGATCCAGCCGGCCCCACACCTCATGGTTCCTCATTATTTTATAATTATTTCCCTAATTTCATGAAAACTCCTTAATCTCATGATATTTCCTTGATCCCATGAAAAATAATATAAAATTAGAAAAACCCGTGTGACCGGGCCCTAAACGGACGGTCAAGCCCTAGCTGGCCCCACACGTCCCATTTTATTATTATTATATTTTCCATGTTTCCTTGGTCCCATGGAATTCCTTGATTTCATGATATTTCCTTCAAATTATGAAAATTCCTTTAAATCATGAAATAATACATAAAATTAGGGAAAAACGCACGGGACTGGGCCCTAGCCGGCCAACCATGCTCAAGCCGGTCCCACACGCCCCTTATTTTATTATTACTATTATTCATGTTTTTATCATCTCATGGAAACTCCTTGATTTCAACAAAACTCTTTGATTTTAACAAAACTCCTTAGTTTTAATAAATTCCCTGGTTTTATCATATTTTCCTAAAATCATGAAAATATTATAAAAATTGGGAAAATGTGTGGGATTGGGCCCTTTGGGGAGATTGTCGGTGGAGGGTCGAGTCGTTACAAATGGTGTCAGAGCCGATGACGGGTCATATGTCGAGGGTGAGAGAGTATGCTGGACGGATTGGTCTAGATACTGGTCTCATGAGGGGCATAGAGCGTTGGAGATTTGGGATTGAATATATTCCGGATCCCTGGACGGCTCCAATTTAAGGTGGTGTTGTTTTAATACTCTGATATTCGATAGTGGTTGACCTAATGGAATATAAGTAATGATTTGTCCATTCCTAACACTAAGGCATTTTCAGGACAATTGGCTCTAAAATTGGCAAAAATCTCTGCAGTTAAGCGTGCTCGGGAGGGAGTAATACATGGATGGGTGACCTCTTAATAAGAGACTGCTGAATGACTGCAGTAATTCCCGTTATAAACCCCATACTGCCGGATAACCGCAATGGCTAGGTGGGGACAGTATCAATGGAGGGTCGGGTCATTACACAATAAGAATCTAACTACACCGCAGTATGTAGAAGGGAAGGTTTTCCATTAAAGTGTGTATGGCCTTAAAAAAAAAGAGAAGGGAAAATGTTTATAACGACAATTCATTCGAAAATGTATCCTTTAAATCTAGCTTTCCATACTGAGAAAGGGTAAGCGAACTTTTTTTTTTCCACAGTTCGTTTTTGATAAAAAAAAATTTATAGATTTTTATTGATAAAAGAAAAAAGAAATATAAAGAGAAGAGACGCTTAAGCGCATACGATCATTTTACTTCTTTTTCTTTGCAGGTGTTTTCATTCCTCTGTGAAGATATTTTGGCAAGGATTTATCTTACTTTTTTTCAGTTTTAGAAGCACCCACATTGTTTTAATCTTTTACAATGCCTTCAAGAATGAGCTTGCAATCTGCGGTTTGTCTTTAATAGCACTGTCGTTCTTGTTTTACTCAAAGATTTTCTAGGATATAATTCCTCAATTGTTTATGTTTTCACCTTGCATTTGACAACAAAAGTCTCTTTCTCTTTCTCTTTTACTTTCCCTCTTCCATCTTTTTAATATTTGTTTCATATTTGGTTTCACCACAGGATTCTTCCTCTTCAGAATCAAAATCATCTGAATTGTCCACCACATCTAAGTAAGGAAGATCATTTGCTTCATTATAATTGGTTCTCCTCTTCTACCAGAACATTGTTGCTGACTTGAGAACCTCCTGAAATCTCCACATTACCCGTTATATTCTCATTTGTGATCTTCACATTAGAACCTTGTACATTAATATCTTCCACCAATGGATTTTTCACACTACTAGTGTTTATCATTAATAAGTAGTCTGGAGAATCAGTCACTTGAATCTTATCTTTATCAATTTCAGAAATCTTTCCAGAACCATTTCCATTCTTCACTTTAGGAACCCAAATTTTCTTCATTATCTTAGTTGTTGGATCCTTATTGTACTTACCCTTTGAGTTTCAAAAACTTGAACATGATAAGCATCTAAGATGTCTCCAAGAATATTCAATAACAACCTCAAACTTATTTCCACCTGTAGATGGGGCAAAAAGATTTGCTGGTTTTTACGGAATTGAGGAGACGACCGTATGGAGGAGACTCCTTGAACCGAGCAAAATGTTCAACCTCACACAGATTCACTACAAGAAGGGAGTTCTTTGAATTCGAGAGATCAATCTGTAGTACTCCGGACTAAACCAAGACAATGGTCGTTCCAGAGTAAATTCGGCCACAAGAGGGGATGGGTCGATCTGTAGGAGGGAAGCTGATAAATGTGTGGAATCAATGGTAATCAAAGATTGTAGGTGTGTTGTGAATTCTGAATATGATAAGTTATGAATGATTGAAATTTCTCAGTTGAGAGTAATTGCTCAATTGATGAGTTGTTGATCTCGTGTTGTCAGTGAGACGTGAGATTCTTATTGTTCTTGCCGTTATTATCGTTCGTATTCAATCATTATTCAAAGACTTATTTATATTGCTGGAATTGTAGACACCATGATCCCATGAAGTGTGACAGTTTATGGAAGCAAAGAGTGGGGAAGTGGAAATCGTGTTTGAAACCAGTTGCTCATCGTGCGGAGACTTGGTTGATTTTCCATCCACTACTTTGTTAACTCCTTCAACTAATTGCACGACTTGCTCACATTCATTCATGTGTTTGAACACACATTCCGTAGACTGCCAGACCAAAACCCTAGTTGATATCCCCCCAAGTGACATGATTGACGTCTCGTGGTTAGTTTAGTCAGTTGTTGACTTCATGATTTCATGGAACGATGAGTCCATGTATTTTGCTGAGTTGAACATGATTTTGTAAAATGTTCTGAAACTCATGAATTGAACATGGGCATGATTCTCACGTTGATAGCTGAGGCGAGCAAGTATTGCTCTGATTTGTTGAATATTGATAGTTGAACCAATATTCCTTGATTTGAGCAAGTATTGCTCATCTGAGAAAGTGTTGCTCATCTGAGAAAGTGTTGCTCATCTGATGAATTATTGATAGTGTGACCAAAATAAAATATTAATTAAAATACTGGTAGTTGAACCGAGTGTAATTAATAATAGTACTGATCATGATACTGTCATAAAATTATTAGTGTTTGAATCTGGAATTACGATCCTTGAACTCAGAAACCCTAATTTGATCAATTGATGACCAATTGATGGTTTATTTGAAAATTAACCATGGAATGAAGGTGAAACGGCTCCATGGGACCATGGGTCGACCATGTAGTTCCATATGCTCATGTGAGCAAATACCAAGGCCTCTTGAAGAGTACGTGATTTGTTGATGAAAGAATGATCAAATGTTGGTTTAATCATTTATTCGAAAAATACTCGTCTGAGCCTTAGGTAATAAAACCTAATTATGAAGAGATGAGGGGCCGACCAAGGGGTCATGAAACCGGCCCTGGGTGGTCACGGGATCAAATGATAATCGTTTCATGAAGTTCCAAGTTGTTTGGAAGAGTTTTGGACCTAATACATGTAATTGCGCAAATTAGGTCAAACCGTGAAAATACAAGGGACCTGATCATTGCAAGCCAAGGAGCCAACCCTGGTCGGTCAAGGTAACATGCTCATGTCGTCAAAGTGTTCGTATCTCAGTTCTGAGAGCATCCATTTGAGAAAATATGAAGAAATCAGGGATTTTTTTATAAAACCGTCAAAACTTCATGAGATGAAGGAAAATAATTAAAAAATGAGGGAATCATGAAGTGTGGGACCGGTCATGGACGGCCGGCCAAAGGGACCAATCCTTCATGTTTCCCCAATTTTTATAATATTTTCATGATTTTAGGGAAATATGATAAAACCAAGGAATTTATTAAAACTAAGGAGTTTTGTTAAAATCAAAGAGTTTTGTTGAAATCAAGGAGTTTCCATGAGATGAGAAAAACATGAATAATAGTAATAATAAAATAACGGGCATGTGGGACCGTCTTGAGCATGGTTGGCCGGCTAGGGCCCGGTCCCGTGCGTTTTTTCCTAATTTTATATATTATTTCATGATTTAAAGGAATTTTTGTAATTTGAAGGAAATATCATGAAATCAAGGAATTCCATGGGACCAAGGAAACATGGAAAATATAATAATAATAAAATGGGACGTGTGGGGCCAGCTAGGGCTTGACCGGCCGGCTAGGGCCCGGTCACACGGGTTTTCCTAATTTTATATTATTTTTCATGGGATCAAGGAAATATCATGAGATTAAGGAGTTTTCATGAAATTAGGGAAATAATAATAAAATAATGAGGAACCATGAGGTGTGGGGCCGGATGGATCAAGGCATGGCTGGTTGGCCAATAATCATGGCCCACAATATTTTCCTTAATTTTATATTATTTCTTTGGTGTGAGGGAAACACCTTGAAACTGAGGAGTTTCTTCAAAACGAAAGATATTTGTTCAAGTGAAAGGATTTTCATGAACTCAAGGAAAATAATAAAAAATATGATAAAAATATAAAACTGGCGTGGGATTGACCACGTCACGTCCGACCGGTTAGTGTTCCCATGCTCCCAGCGCATTGGTCAATTTTTTATTATTTATTATTTTCCTTCCTAATTTGCATAGGTTCATCGTCTCGTCGTATTTTGAAATACTTGTTCGTACGGTTATTGTTAGTGCATCATCATCGAGTACACTTGCACCATTTGAGTCGGGGCTTACTCGCAGGTAGCTCAGATGCCCGTGTGTTGAATATTTATTACTAACCCATGGATTTCTGCTGGGAAGAACCATGGATTGAAGTAACGAAATATTATAAAAGTATTTGAATACTTTCAGAAAATATTTGAATATTTTCAGAAATTCAGTGAATGAATCCAAGAATTTAAGAATAATTAATTGATGGATCTATACTAGCAGAGCAAGCTGTCTAAGAGCATTAATTATTCTGACATGAGCTTGCTGGAGGTTCATATCTTTTATATAGTCAGGGAAAACTGTTATTTTTATCCTGAAGACGTTATCGCTCTATTCTAGCAGATCAAGCTGTCTAGGAGCCGTCAATCCTGTGATTCTATATAGAAATAATGACTAAAGTGTTCAGTATTCATGAGATATATTGTTGTCCAGCCAAGAGACTACATATCTTCATGCACTCTGAGAGACAGTATTCCCAGTCAGAGGTTCAATGAGAGACCCGTGTCTCAATACTCACATCTGATTGCTAGATCAGAAGTTCGTATAATTATGGGTTTACGATTTTAGCCTTTGTCGAAAATCCACCATCTACATTAAGTCCCCTGCTTAGTGAGAAAAGCCGTGTTCCTCAGTCACCATTGAATGGTGATTTTTCGGTCATAAACAATATAAGTAATTGAACTTAGTTGTAAGTAAAGACGTTACCGGATTTCGATAGTATGAGCATACTATGATTTTAATGAAAATCCCAGTGGCATGATAGAGTGTCATTTGGTGAGCGTGAATTGGTGTTGAACCGCTGATTTGAATGACGGGACCTTAATCGTTTAGGATTCGCGTGTCGGGCCCAATAAGGAAATCCTTAGAAAATTAGGTTTTGGAAATAAAATTTGATATAAAAGGAATTATTCCTCTTTTTTTAATCCCTTCATCATCTTCACACCAGCGCCGCCGACCGCACCGCTACCATCCGGCCAGTCTCCAGCCAGCGCCGACTATATAAGTGCGCCTTTTTTTACTGATGTTCATCAGTTCTATGAGTTGTTCATATCTTGATCATGATAAAGTTATATACATGTGCTTGTAGGAGTGTGGGTTTCGTTGAAAACCTTCGTTTTTGAAAACGTATTTCGTTTGATAGTTAGTTTTGAGAACTAATAATAATCCCTGATTTAGGAGAGATTTTTCTTCATATATGAAGATTTAGGTCTAGTAATAAAACTAAGTTTATGAACTTTCATTTGAACCAAAGCTTTATCATGAAAAGGCGAATTTTCACAAAACCGAAATAAACCTTCGTTTTAAAGATTGACGATGATACGAAGAAAGAGTTTTTCTTCTTTATATATATGAACTTGTGTCCAGTGATAAAATTTATCTTTCTTGTAAATCAAAACTTCACCTTATAACGTGTATGTTTTCACAAAATTGGAATAAACCTTCATTTCGAAGACGTATGTCGATACGAAGGAAAAGATTTTTTTTTTTTAATAAAAACCATGGTCTATTCATGGATTCTTTTTTTGATAATACCGTGGAGTTTCCACAAGTTTTATTTTCATGAGCCTCGCTCACGTAATTTTTTTTTTTATTTACGTGATTAAATCACGTTTTCTTTACATGTATATGTATGCAAATATATATTATTTTCTTTAAAATCAAAACTTGAGTTTTGTGTAATATTACTTAGAAGTAAACAATTATTTATGATGAAATAATGTTTTAGTTTTCATAATTCCATGGTGAATGTTCACGCAGTAGAAATATTCACGATTTTATGAAAATCTGAGTTTATGCTCGTCTTTTTGTAGATTTGAAGAAGCGAGCAAGTTTTGAAGTATTAACTCTTACGTTGCATTCACTACTGTTAGCAGAATTATAAAAAGGTAAGAGTTGAGATTTACCATTTTGTAGATGTTTGCATCTTGTATGAATGGTATACTGAAGCGAAGTATTGTGTGCACGTTATAGCTACATTGCAAGGATGTCTGATTCTCACATCAATGATGCTTCCAGAGATGATATGTGTATGGACAATGACGTTTCCATGGAAGATTCACACATAGATGATGATGCCTCTAGGGATGATTCATGCACGGAAGAGACTTCCGTTGGCGAAGATGAGACTCCTGGAATGAAGAACGTTCCAAACATAGAGGATGCCTTCTTCATAGATCAAGGGCCTGAAAAGCGTCTCAAAACTCCAACATTTTGTCTTCTGATAAATCCTAGAGAGGTTACTCAGAAAAAATTGGTGACTCCTCAGGCAGCTATTCGGTTCTGTCTTGAACGAGGATACTTTTCTGCATCGATTATCGAATTCAAGCTTTCTCGACGGCCCTTGGAAAGTTTTCAGGATGTGCGAGGTACATGCTGGGTTTTCCTCGTGTTTGAGCTAAGTTGCATGATGCATGAGTAATACCAGCCATTCAAGCTTCTGGAGTTTTATTCATGTTTCATGATGCACAGGGTATTGTAGCTTTACTTGCTCGATGGTGCATTCCAACTCACTCTTTCATATGCAGATGGGGAGAGTTTACCTTTACTTTAGAAGATGTAGTTGCTTTGTTGCATCTTCCAATCACGGGGAATCTTCCTGAAAAATCTTTCTTCATCAGAGGAAGTTGCCATCTCTAACATCTTGACAACCACGATGGAAGAGATCAATAAGGCGCCTGGCAGCAAAGGTTGTTATGCTCATTGGTTAATACACTGGTAGCCAAGAGATACTCCTCTGGAGTGGCCTGTTGACGATACGTTATATATCGCTGCTTTCTTGTGCTTATGGCTGTCCAGACATGTATTTGAAGATGTTGGAAATTTGTTGAAGCCGTTCGTGATTCCTTTTGCAATTAAGATGGCTCAAGGTGAGCAACTCCCAATAGGTAGCTTGTTCCTGGGTTCTTTGTACTCTAACTTGAATTCCCTGATCATGGACTCTAGTATCTCGAACGGTTTTATGAAGATTGAGTATTATGATAACATAATGTTTCTTCAAGCCTTTATGTGGGATCACTTCAAGAGTTTTGCACCTATTCCACGTACCATTTTGCAAGGATTGAATAGTGATGCTTGCCATGTTTTCTCTGAGAAAGCTAATGCCAGGATCATGCGCTGGTCCACAAAGCAACCTCGGCTCAAGACCCGCTTTGTTGATGTCCTGAATCGTGAGTCTGAGTTCACCTTCTGCCCATGGGCATCAGTTACAACTTGCATCTCTCAGTTGAGAACTTTTAATGATGAAGAGAGCATGATTTTGAAATCCGGTGTTGATTTGGACGACGGTGAGAGAGCTTTTATGCTAAGTTGTACTCCTGGTTACCTGCTATCCATAATGCATGGTGAATTCTCAGTGGAAGAATACGATATTAATAGAGTAGCTCAGCAAATGGGTATGGATCATTGTGTTCTAACTTTTCGAAGAAGAAAACCCTTAGTTGATCAGCTCATGACCCGTCTGGATCGCACACATGTGGAAGGAGGCGAATTCTGGTTCCCCTAGCTCTGAGAGAGTTTCATATGTAACTCGGGTTACATAAAATTTTGGGATCAACAACTCCAGTGTTTACTTGATTTTGTAAGAGTTAATCAACCTTTAGTGAAGGAGCCTCCATCTCCTGAGATGATTGCTACTAGACCAAGATTGAAGCATTTCCCTGGTAGTGATAAACGGAAAAAGTCTCCAGGATGTTCACAAGTAAGTATTTTATGAAGTCTTCATAAGATTATGATGATTGTATTTTGACCATTGCATCATATTTTTTTTTCACAGGTCGGCCGTAATGTAAGACCGCGAATTAATGTAAATCTCTCGGAGGCTGAAGCAACTGTTTATGGCGGAGAAGGCAGGAGCAAGAATTACAAAATGTTACCTAACACCATAAAGTCCCCAGTGACTTGTTTGGTGAGTTATCGATATTTCTTTCATCATGACTTCCTCTCATCTCCGTAATTAGGATCTTGAAACCAACTTTGGCTATTCTATTGCAGAATTTTACTCCATCGAGTATTGACGGTCTTCAGTTCTCTGTTGCTGGGCAGACGGTTTCTGACTCGGTGTTGAAAAAGGATCAGAAGTAAGTATTTATTCATATAGAAAATTATGATGCTTGGTAAACAAAATGCTAATTGCTGAGGTATCTAGGAGGATGTTTCCATGGACATGGAGAATACTGGTGATGCTCGCTCGAAGGATGGCGATGAAGAAAACTCTCAGAGTTCAAATCCAAATGAAGGTAATGGAGTTGTCGACATTTATGCGAGCAATTTTGATTCTTTGAATGCTTCGGAGACCACCCAAGTAAGTATTCCTCTTGTATTTTATACATAGAAGTATAAACTTGCTGATCTATGAGTGAATGAATGAGAATGTATGTGAACATATGACAAGTTTTGCCGAAAATACGTCACCAGAAAATTCAGAACTCATCATTTTAGGAAAAACGCCGTTGAATCTTCGTCTGATGTCAGATTTTCATGATCCGCATATGCATCCTTAAGCCTAGGAAATTTCCAAGCTTTGACAAATAAGATTTTTAAGTTTTGAGCACGTTCAAGGGCAGAAACAGACAAAACAGTAAACATCCAGGAGACTTTTAGGAAATTTTCAGCTGTCGTGTAGTCCCGAATTTCGACCACATCTTTTTGCTCGTTTTGCTATAATTTTTTTACATGTTGTAGGTAACACCCATACGAAGAGAATGGTATATAACTCAACCCTAAAGTCTTCACCAATTGCTCCCAGTTCGTCGTTTCGTACAGGGAAGTGTAAAATCTTCTCAGGCGAGGTTGTCATAAAACGTGTTTTTTGTGACTTTCACGTTATTTGCTGACATATAGCATGTATAATGAAATACTTTGATGATGTTATACCACTTGTATGCTGTATTTCATGATTTTTTTTGGTTTCATGCTTGGATGATCCTAATCTCATGTAATCTTCGTATTAGGTGCAAAATACTGAAGTTGAGAATGAAGGAACCTAGAATGACGAAACGAGTGATCCTGAGGTCATTGATAAGGAGGAAAACATCCCTGCACTTCAATGCCATGAGAGTGTTGCTGTTGAAACAATTAATGAAACTGAGACTTCGATTGTTATTGCTTCAGTGACGAAAGGAACTGAGTCGCTAGTAGAAAGGGCTGAAGAAACTGTTGTTGCAGAAGTTGCTCCAGTAATTGAAAACTGTATAATTGTGCATGAATACCAAAGCGCATGAGTTGCTTTTGATCCTCCGTTCAATGCATCACTCCCATACCACAGACTAGTTGGTGGATTTGGCGTTCCCATTGGATATGCCAATTTGTATGAGAAAATGTGGAAGAAATTTGGTCACATCGTCATTACTAGAGACCCAAAGCGTGCTTATTCTTTAACAATGCATGCAAGTGTTATCTTGCGTGTTGTAAATGATATATGCACTAGGGCCAAGAATATTGTGACTCAAGATGTACTCTTTGATTGGGAGTTCAACTTGGAGAATTCTGAAAGACTTGGCTTCAATGTGAAGTGTCTTCGTAAGAAGATGGATGCTATTAAAGATTCATGTGAAAATAACATACCCTCTCCCAATGATGCTATGATGGAGAAGGAAGACAAGATCGCCAGGCTGACTGAAGAGCTGAATAAGGAGAAGGAAGCTTTGCAGGCTTTGAAGGATGCAGAGGCGCAAAAATCTTTCTTCGCTGATTTTCTTTGATTTATTTTCCATAATCTCTTGAAATTTTGAACTTCTGAGAGATGTAAGATTTTATTTGGGTTTTGATATTGTGGTTTTGGATTTATAGACGGTTAAGGATTTTCTTTTGGATTTTATAGAGATTTTCTTTTAAGAAATATGAATTGAATTTTGATAAATTGTTGAATTCGAATATTGATTGCAAGTATTGCAAACATTTTGGTGGAATTGAAATACAATGAAAAAAAATCCTAAAATGCCAAATCCAAACATCATGAATGCTTAGACGCTTAGTACCTCAAATGTCAAATAACTTCAGACAAATGCCTTAAGCCAATTCTCATGAATTACTGGTAGGGTTCGTCCATCTGTGTTGATCAGCTTGTAATATCCTCCAGTTATGGACTTAGCAACCATGAATGGTCCTTCCTAATTGGAGTTCCTTGCCGAGTGAAGGTTGTCTTTGACTACTTTGAGAACTAAGTCCCCTTCACAGAATTTGTTGGGTTTGGTCGTCCGTGCCTTGAATATCTTTTGTTGATTTGGAATTCTTTGTGTGGCGCGATTCCAAGGTTGCGGCACATATGGACACTCGCGCAGGAGAGAGTATCCCTCGTAATGCTTGTCATGCTTGGACACATCTTCCAAAATGAATCTCCTGATTGGATGATCAACTTGAGGACATTCTGGATTCAACCATTGGGTGAAATATTGTTGTGGCGAGATTATCCACTCATAGAATTTTGCAATTGCTAAATTATTTATGGGGAGAAGTCCCTGGACCAAAGTAGCATATTTGAACATTTGTAATACTAGAGCATGAAGAGGAATAAGACTTGCCTGAGCTTGAAACCTTTTGACAAAGGCATGTTGACTCTCTTCAGGTTCTTGTGCAAGTCCCATCAAGGTTTCAACTTCATTCATATGCTCAAATGGTGGGGCGTCCTCCACTTATTCTTCCGACTCAGAGTCTCTGTCAATAATAGAGTGTGCTGAAGGAATTAAGGTTATCCTTCTAGCATGGATCCAAGTCCTTCCAAGGATCATGTCATATCCAGGGTCTTCCCGGATTATGTAAAACTTGGTCTCAGTATAGACCAAACATTCTGTAACTTTGAGAGTGATGAAGCCATATGCATCTCTGGAAATCCCTTTATGATCTCTGATTGCTATGGGAGCGTGAGTAGCCTCTTGTAGAGTAATACCAGCAGCCCTAAGAGTTTTCAAATGGATGATGTTAACAGCATTACCAACATCAACAAATGCCCTTTTGAATTCATTTCCTTTAATGTGCACTATGGTGAGCAGTCCCCAGTCATACATTTCTTTATCAGTGGCTGAAGGTTCAGGAGGTACATCTGGAATCAACAGGCATTTCCCGAAAACTATGTAATTCAAAGCCGTAAACATGTTTTCCCTTTGCGCTTTCGACAGATATAGCAATTCGCAGACATGTTCGATCAATAACTGAACTGCTTCCTTGACTGGTGCTTCAGAAATAGAGAAAGTCCTGACAGGGAGAGGATCTTTGTGAACTCATTCGGCTCCAATATTAAGTTCTCCTGACTCAACCTTTTCTCTGAATATGCATTTCAAAGTCTTGCAATCACTTGTAGGGTGGATGACAAACCTATGGAAACGACAGTACCGAGGATTTTCCATGGCCTCTTCGATTGGTTCCTTCTTGACATATGGCAATTTGATTGCACCGTCTTGAATCCAGGCCTCTAGCAATTCGATGACTTCTTCAATCGAGCAAGGAAATTCAGGTGCTTCAGGGTCCTCTGTATGCTGAGGAAAAGTTTGCACGTTATCCTTCTTTTGTTCATTTGAAGGGGTGGAAGAAGTATGCTTGCGATGTGGCTTAGCTTTCCGTTTGCTCCCTTCCGTGCCAGTATTTGTGGAAGGCTGCAGGTTGTGCTACTTGTTGATCATACGTCTGCTCCCTCGAGTGTCTCGTGCTTCTTCAGTCTTTGTAGATTTTGCTCTTTCTAACAGAACAGGTGCAGTGGTTGCCGACCTATTCGCGTCTTCATGGAGCTCTGATAAAGTATGGAATCGGAGATTCTCCAGTAGGGCTCTATAGACCGGGATCATGACATTGATGCACAAATCTACCAGTTGTTGCTCCATGACGTTTGGATCATGACAATCCAGGGCTTGGACTCTGAATCTTTTCACATAGTCATTGGGATTTTCACTGACTTTCTGAAACATCCTTCCAAGATCAGAGAGAGTGACTTGCTCTGACTCAAAGAATTACTTCCTATAGAAGGCATTAATCATTTCTCCCCAATTGTTGATAGTTCCAGGTACAATGTTGTTGTACCAAGTGTATGCTCTGCCTTTCAGATATTTTGAAAATTCCTTGAGACGGACAACATGGTTATGCTCATGTTCTCCTAAGGCTTCAAGGAAGCGAGAGATGTGTTCTCGAGCATTGCCGATCCCATCATACAGAGTGAAAGTTGGAGAAACGTAACCTTTAGGAAGGGGAATCCTCTGCGTCGCAGCAGGATAAGGGGGTGTGTGACGATGGATGTGCGATGTCTTGTCTTTTCCACGATTCTCCAGAAGACGCTCCAAGTCTTCCCGGGTGATGAAGTTTGATGATTCCTTCATTGGCGAATTTCCCACAGCTTTGTTGGTTTCGTCGACATCCGCTGTGTGAATTGGAATTACCCCAGGATTAACAGCGTCTGAGGACTTTTCCTTCTCTTTCCATTTTTCTTGAGTTTTCTCTGACAATTTTTCAGTAAGAGTCTTCAGATGATCAAATAGCTTCTGCTGTGCTGCAGCCATATCCGTCTGATTCTTTGCAAGAGTCTCTTGCGCTTTGATAAAATCAGCAATGGTAGGTGGTGGAATTCCTATGACTTCTTCAGGGTGTCGGCCGAATAGAGGATGACCTTCCGTGTTTGCGTGAGGAGGATTAATGCCACCACCGTCAGTGTTAGTGGCCGGAACAGTTTCCGAGATATTTTCATTATTGCTGGTGCTAGCGATATTTGCATTAGGATTTGTAACCGATCCTGACCTAAGACCAACCATCTTGTGAAAATGAGAGATCACAACCGAGAGAATGATCTCCTACTGTGGTCGTTAATCTGTAGATGGGGCAAAATGATTTGCTGTTTTTTACGGAATTGAGGAGACGACCGTATGTAGGAGACTCATTGAACCGAGCGAAATGTTTGACCTCACACAGATGCACTGCAAGAAGGGAGTGCTTTGAATTCGAGAGATCAATCTGTAGTACTCTGGCCTAAACCAATACAATGGTCGTTCAATAGTAAATTCGTCCATAAGAGAGGATGGGTAGATCTGTAGGAGGGAAGCTGAGAAATGTGTGGAATCAATGGTAATCAAAGATTTTAGGTGTGTTGTGAATTCTGAATATGATAAGTTCTGAATGATTAAAATTTCTCAGTTGAGAGTAATTGATGAGTTGTTGATCTCATGTTGTCAGTGAGACGTGAGATTCTTGTTGTTCTTGCCGTTGTTATCGTTCATATTTCAATCATGATTCAGAGACTTATTTATATTGCTGGAATTGTAGACACCATGATCCCATGAAGTGTGACAGTTTATGGAATCAAAGAGTGGGGAAGTGGAAATCGTGTTTGAAACCAGTTGCTCATCGTGCGGAGACTTGGTTGATTTTCCATCCACTAATTTGTTAACTCCTTCAACTGATTGCACGACTTGCTCATATTCCATCATGTGTTTAAACACACGTGTCATAGACCGCCAGACCAAAACCCTAGTTGATATCCCCCCAAGTGACACGACTGACATCTCGTGGTTAGTTTAGTCAGTTGTTGACTTCATGATTTCATAGAACGATGAGTCAATGTATTTTCTGAGTTGAACATGATTTTGTAAAATGTTCTGAAACTCATGAATTTAACGTGGGTATGATTCTCATGTTGATAGCTAAGGAGAGCAAGTATTGCTCTGATTTGTTGAATATTGATTGTTGAACCAATATTCCTTCATTTGAGAAAGTATTGCTCATCTGATCAAGTGTTGCTCATCTGATGAATTATTGATAGTGTGACCAAAATAAAATATTAATTAAAATACTGGTAGTTGAACCGAGTATAATTAATAAGAGTACTGATCATGAGACCGTCATAAAATTATTTGTGTTTGAATCTGGAATTATGATCCTTGGACTCAGAAACCCTAATTTGATCAATTGATGACCAATTGATGGTTTATTTGAAAATTAACCATGGAGTGAAGGAGAACCGGCTCTATGGGACCATGGGTCGATCATATAGTTCCATATGCTCGTGTGAGCAAATACCAAGGCCTCTTGAAGAGTTGGTGATTTGTTGATGAAAGAATGATCAAATGTTGGTTTAATCATTTATTCGAAAAATGCTCGTCCGAGCCTTAGGTAATAAAACCTAATTAATTATAAAGAGATGAGGGGCCAACCAAGGGGTCATGAAACTGGCCCTGGCTGGTCACGGGATCAAATGATGATCGTTTCATGAAGTTTCAAGTTGTTTGGAAGAGTTTTGGACCTAATACATGCAATTGCGCAAATTAGGTCAAACCGAAAAAATACACGGGACCGGCTCATTGCAAGCCAAGGAGCCAACCCTGGTCGGTCAAGGTAACATGCTCATGTCGTCAAAGTGTTCGTATCTCAGTTCTGAGAGCATCCATTTGAGAAAATATGAAGAAATCAGGGATTTTTTTATAAAACCGTCAAAACTTCATGAGATGAAGGAAAATAATTAAAAAATGAGGGAATCATGAAGTGTGGGACCGGTCATGGACGGCCGGCCAAAGGGACCAATCCCACATGTTTCCCCAATTTTTATAATATTTTCATGATTTTAGGGAAATATGATAAAACCAAGGAATTTATTAAAACTAAGGAGTTTTGTTAAAATCAAAGAGTTTTGTTGAAATCAAGGAGTTTCCATGAGATGAGAAAAACATGAATAATAGTAATAATAAAATAACGGGCATGTGGGACCGGCTTGAGCATGGTTGGCCGGCTAGGGCCCGATCCCGTGCGTTTTTTCCTAATTATATATATTATTTCATGATTTAAAGGAATTTTTGTAATTTGAAGGAAATATCATGAAATCAAGGAATTCCATGGGACCAAGGAAACATGGAAAATATAATAATAATAAAATGGGACGTGTGGGGCTAGCTAGGGCTTGATCGGCCGGCTAGGGCCTGGTCACACGGGTTTTCCTAATTTTATATTATTTTTCATGGGATCTGTAGTTGCAGGATTTCCCACAACACACCCCTTGTAATATCTTGATAATAATCTCTTGATCTAAACTAATTTGATATTAAAAGTATGGTTAAAATTCTAAAAATTGTAAATAGACACACGGATTTTTACATGGTTCGATCAATTTGATCTACATCCATGATTCTTCATTATGATTGTTTAATTTTACATTTGATTAACGTTGATAATCTCCATTAATGGAGTTCTAAATCTCGTTTTGGGAAGAAGACGATAAAGAAAAATACATTTTCTCTCTCTAAAAATCTCTATGCAAAATATTTCTCTCTCTCCTAAAATTGTCTCTATCCTCAAGACTCTCTCAACTCTCAAAAAATACATCATCCTTTCCTGAATCTATTGGATCTCTATTTATAGGAAACTACATAATGGGTGACAACTAAGCTGTCCTCTAATTTCGGATATCATTCGCGATATTATCGCAATAACTATTCCTAAGCATCGTAACCATCGCCAGTCAATCATGTTCTTTTTGTGTTTCTTCAATCGTCAACGGTTACGTCATTATTTTGTGACACTCGCAAAGTGTTGTTGGCGAACTCGCTGTGACGCTCGCAGAAATGTTGTTAATCTCGCCAGAATATTGCTGTGGCGATATTCTGGTACTACATCTTGCCTCTTTTTCTTGAATATTGCTTGGAAAGTAATCTTTAAGAAAAAATCTGTTGTTGTAGTAGTCTTTGATTTTTGTTGATGAAGGAACAAGCGAAAGAATACTAGACTTGAGAAGTACGTACTTGCCTCTATTCTTTTGTGAAGTTCCATATCTTTGCTAAGTAAATAAGAAGTATCAACTCTGCGAAGTATGAAGTATCCTTGAAGAAATATAAGAAGTACTCAATCCTCAAAATATAAAGAAGTATCCGTCCTTTAATGAAAATCATAAGTATTGCCTCTGTTCACGCGAAATTATTACTTCATTTCTGGTGAAAATTCTTATCCATTTTGGAAATGATTCTTGCCAAGAAGATAAAGAACATAAAATGTCTTCTTGGTAATCCATAGTTGCCTCTGTTCTTTATCTATGAAGGAAGAATCCTTGAGAAAATGTTTAATGAACGAATTGCATCTGCCTCATTCTGCGAAATAATGACTTCTCCTATGAAATTCTGAAATAGTCAGCGATATGCTGAATGAGTTTGCAAATTTCTGAATGTTGCTGAATGTTTCTGCGAAATTATGAATAGTGCCACGATGAATAGCGTTGAATGTTCCCGCGATGAATAGTACTGAATAGTTCCGTGATGAATAGTTCCGCGATGAATATTATTGTGAGATTGTAGACAATCCTCTTGAGAGACTCGGAATAATACTTCTGAGAAATTCTGAACAATACTTCTGAGAGATTCTGATAGTACTTGTTATCTCCCTTGCGATGAGCAAATCTTTCCTGCATTCTTAAAAGAAAATAATTAAGTTTGAAATTATTCTATTGGTCTTATTTTGCCTTCCTAATTAAAGGTCTTATTTTGCCAATTTCTTTTTGCGACAAAATCGCAGGACGTCTCTACATTTGCATGTAAAAACCCATTGATCCTACCTTATCCATTTTTCTTTGAATTTTCTGCGACAATATGACAGATCTAAATCCCCTCGCGACAATAAAGTCCCATGACATTGTCGTCGTGCGATGAATTCGCAGGACGTCTTTACATTTTCATGTAAAAACCCATTGATCTCATCTAAACATATCTCTTATGGCTTGTTGCCTCTGTATAATTTACGTCACGCGACAATATGACAGGCCTAAATGTTCTTGCGATCATAAAGCCCCATGACATTGCCGTCTTAAGACACTTATCAGCACCCTAATGTAGGGTGCCACCCTTATCTTCCCCCTGGTTGCCCCTTCAAGGAGGGCACATCGGCCATACAAGACTAGCTCCTCCCATCAAGATGTACCAACAACCAGTTGTTTTCGCAGCCTCTTGTCCTTTATGCCTATATGGCTTATAGTTACAAGACTGCACCCTAAGTGGGGTTTTCTTCAGGCCAAGTGCATCATAGCCAAGACTTACCAAGGATGGCCAGGGTAGGTTTGTCCGTCCCGGGCACCCTTGGCTCAACCGTGTACCTCGGCGCCTTAGTCATACTCTGCACTTCTTAGAAGAGATCCTCGGTCGTCCAACCAGGGTATAACCTTATAAAGCTGGAAATCCAAGGTCTCTCTCCCGGATAGGTTTTCTTTAACCCCAACATCTCCATGACTCAGGATCCAGCAGTGGTATAACCTTACCCCTGAATCATGTTAGCAGATACCTCCTTATATGACGCACTATTAGGTCTTACATTTGCCTCTTGCGAAATTGTATTCGCGAACTAGGGTGCACACCATAAAGGTTCGTTCCATTCTTATGTCTCTGCGAAATTGTATTCGCGTTTCTCGCGATAGCTTCACGTTTCTTTATTATGTCATTTCCTCTTTCATTTCAGCCACAATATCATATTATTTACGCAAAGTAAATATTCAAGAAAAATCTTTGTAGTTGTAAAATCTTTGCAATTCTGTGATTGTATCGCTCTTTGTAAATCTTAAAATTTCGAAATATTTTTTTTTTTTTTACGATAATTTCATTTTCTGTAATCTTGGAATTTTTTGAAAATTTTGGAGATCTGTAAATTTTTTGCGATGATTTCATTTGCATAATCTTTTGAAATATTTGGAATCTTACGAATGTATCTCTCTTTGTCAATCAAATCAAAAATCTTTGAAATGTTTTGAAATCTTAGAAAGTTTAGAAATCTTGCGATTGTATCGCTTTTGGTAAATTAAATCAAATTTTTTTGAAATCTTTTGAAATATTAAAATCTTAGAAATGTTCTTTAAAATATTGTGATAGTATCGCTTTTTTGTAAAATAAATCAAAAAATTTCATTTTCTGTAAGTAAAATATTCAAGGAAGTGGTACTTAGCTTTCTTGCGATTTTCTTTTGCTGCCGATTCTCGCGAAGCATTTGATTTGCTTGTGAAATGAGAAAAAATGAGAAATGATCTGCCTCTTGCTTACTCTTTGCAACATACCAACTGTTCTAACCCTCTCTTGCGAAATTAACTTGCGATATTCTCGTCAACTTTCTTCATTCTTGGCGAGATAATTATCAACTTTCTTTATTCTTGGCGAGATAGTCATCAACTCTTTTATTTGCCTCACAAAAAATTATTTGCGAGGAGGGAGATTCGAACCCAGGTCTTCTAGTTTGCATACTCCCTCTCTAACCGTTTGGGCTACTTGTTGCTTGCGAAAGAAAGGACTAGTTCTGATATATTACTCCATTTCTTCGCTCCTTGAAGTTCAAAAATGAGTAAAAAGGAAAAATATGCTTAGCGAGGGACTCGAACCTGCGATACTGAACTTCTTAGCTTCACTATTGACCATTTGTGCTAGCTTCTGTTTGCGATAGAAAGTTATACTATCGTCATCTTACTATTAATATCCTCTCGTCATGCAACTTTTAGAAAAATCGTGAAAAAATATTGTTGCGGTGAGACTCGATCTTGCGATATTAAGCTTCTTATTCTCGCCGCTAACCAATTGTTACATCTTATGTTTGTGAAAGAAACATAAGATTCACTTAATTTATTCTTTTATAATCGTTCTTTGCATAAAATTTACTTCTTTTGTCTTATACGTCTGCCTCTTTGTAGTTTACTTCTTTTGTCCAGTCTTTTGTTCTTTTCTCGTTCTTTGGTGTGGTTATCTTTGTGAAGTTATAATGAAATCCATTACCAATCCCTTATTGTTGCCATCACCTGAAGCTTTGAAATCATTCCTGCTTCTTTTCATATTCTTCATGTTGTTTTCTATTATGGTGTTAACTAGTCCAATATGCTGTTGACTACATATCTGTGCACCAAGGCTTTTGTTTGGTTTTTTGTCCTTTATTTCCCTGCCGTTCATGACATCCTACCAAAGAAACAACAAGATCGCAGCAATTCTAGTCATAGCAATACTATCTTGTCGTCAGCATTGGGAAGCACATGCATCAATCATCTCAGAGAGGGTAAACCAGTTCATCAGTGAAGATAAAAGAAGACGATCCATTCTAATGAAGACCAAAAACGTTTCTAAAAGTTCAACTGCGAGTTTGAAAACTCTCTTGTTCACCCATCCCAACAAATCTTAATCGACTATTCATAAATAATTTCTCCATCAGTTCCAGCAAAGGACTTGGGTATACAAGCTGTAGTTTGTTGGAAAGTTACGAGCATTTCGCAGAAGATTTTTGAGATATAAATAATTCCTTTTGGCGTCGTTGTAGTAATAGCGAGCACTTCGCAGTAATCTCTCTTGCTAATTGTTCATGACCTTGTTTATTTTCTTGTATGCTGAAAGGACTGAAGTAAAGTTTGACTGCTGGCTAAGGTTAACTTGGATGGAATATGTTATGAATCTGTAAGTTTCATGGTCGCTTTTTTAATGATAGTTGCGATGAACTGGATTAAGTTTACATGGCAAAACGTAACAAAGAAGCAAGTTGTAACTTCACAGATTCCCTCCTCTTAACTATCCCTGCAGCAACGTCACTTTAATTTCTAATAATGATTTCTATCACTGCCTTTTGGGGTCGTTGCTCGCGTCTCTTGAACTAGACATCCATCTTTATTCTTGCCGGAACTTGTTTGTGGTTTACCGAAGTAATAGAGAGAACCTCACAGCTTATCATGCAGTCGTCAATCCTCTCTCTGGGTAAAGCAGGAATCTGATGTTCCATCAAAACAGGCACCTCCCTTCAGTTTGAATATCTCTGAAGTTCTGAAATTTCTTCACAGTTCTGTGGCTGATTTGGTATATGATTACACGAACTGTAATTCGTAGAAATTTGTGTAGAAATGAGCTTCGTCTATGTCCTATTTTCTTGTGTGAACTTTGCTATAATTGTTGATGATGTGAATTTCGCAGAACCTCTTTATCTGTAGTTATTTTATCGTGTCTATTTGCTGGTGATTTTCCAATCCCCTTTTGCTAGCATTTGCTAACAAAAAATGAGATGACTATGTCCCGTCTGGCATTAATTCGTCGTTTATTGATGATCTCCCACTTAGCAAACTCTGATTGCAACTTTAGTACGTATTGTATATCTTCGCTAAGCTTATTCGCTGACAATCCTTTAGCAAAATATTATGAATATGACTAGCTTCATAACGCCCTGCAAATTGAATTCTCCTTGATTCGCGAAAACAAACATTGGTGGTTGGGCTAGCAATTTGTCATTTACCAGCGAAAAAAATTCACTTGGCCAGCGAGATTTAACCCTTTTTTTGTAAATTTACACAGACGAAGGCATGGTATTCTTTGGTCTCTGTACAGTAAATAATCAAAAGAGAAATTAAATCTGCGAACATCAGTAACCAACATTTTCAAAATCGAATAAATTAATTAGGAAAGAACTATTTTAACAATTTTTGCTATTTTAAGATTTTCTAAATGAGATCTGATATTTGCCATAAACAATTAACGTTTATGAGAAAAAATTTCTAAATTTTCTTTTAAATTTATATATATATGAAGGCGAGTAGTAATAAGAAAAGGAATGAGTTAAGAAAGATGATTTGTCTTTTGTTGATGTTAATCCGTCTGACTTCGTCTGTACTGTTTCATTTCAACTTTGATTTTGTCTTTCATATCTCGCCCTCTTTATTTTCTGGAGCTTCAGATGATAATTCTTCATGTAAACTCCAAATGTTTTGCATTGGAACTCTTTTGATCGAAATCTGTGAATGTTGTTTTGAACCAGCAAATCAAAGATAAAATAAATTTCTCCGCCCCTTCCCTGTTTCTAACGCCAAAATGTAGTTGCAGGATTTCCCACAACACACCCCTTTTAATATCTTGATAATAATCTCTTGATCTAAACTAATTTGATATTAAAAGTATGGTTAAAATTCTAAAAATTGTAAATAGACACACGGATTTTTACATGGTTCGATCAATTTGATCTACATCCATGATTCTTCACTATGATTGTTTAATTTTACATTTCATTAACGTTGATAATCTCCATTAATGGAGTTCTAAATCTAGTTTTGGGGAAGAATATGATAAAGAAAAATACATTTTCTCTCTCTAAAAATCTCTCTGCAAAATATTTCTCTCTCTCCTAAAATTGTCTCTCTCCTCAAGACTCTCTCAACTCTCAAAAAATACATCATCCTTTCCTGAATCTGTTGGATCTATATTTATAGGAAACTACATAATGGGTGACAACTAAGCTGTCCTCTAATTTCAGATATCATTCGCGATATTATCGCAGTAACTATTCCTAAGCATCGTAACCATCGCCAGTCAATCATGTTCTTTTTGTGTTTTTTCAATCGTCAACTGTTATGTCATTATTTTGTGACACTCGCAAAGTGTTGTTGGAGAACTCGCTGTGACACTCGCAGAAATGTTGTTAATCTCGCCAGAATATTGCTGTGGCGATATTCTGGTACTACAGGATCAAGGAAATATCATGAGATTAAGGAGTTTTCATGAAATTAAAGAAATAATAATAAAATAATGAGGAACCATGAGGTGTGGGACCGACTGGGATCAAGGCATGGCCGGTTGACCAATAATCACGGCCCATAATATTTTCCTTAATTTTATATTATTTCTTTGGTGTGAGGGAAACACCATGAAACTGAGGATTTTCTTCAAAACGAAAGATATTTGTTCAAGTGAAAGGATTTTCATGAACTCAAGGAAAATAATAAAAAATATGAAACTGGCGTGGGATTGACCACGGCACGTCCGACCGGTTAGTGGTCCCATGCTCCCAGCGCCTTGGTCAATTTTTTATTATTTATTATTTTCCTTCCTATTTTGCATAGGTTCATCGTCTCGTCGTATTTTGAAATACTTGTTCGTACGGTGATTGTTAGTGCATCATCGTCGAGTACACGTGCACCATTTGAGTCGGGGCTTACTCGGAGGTAGCTCAGATGCCCGTGTGTTGAATATTTATTACTAACCCATGGAATTCTGCTGGGAAGAACCATGTATTAAAGTAACGAAATATTATAAAAGTATTTGAATACTTTCAGAAAATATTTCAATATTTTCAGAAATTCAGTTGATGAATCCAAGAATTTAAGAATAATTAATTGATGGCTCTATACTAGCAGAGCAAGCTGTCTAGGAGCATTAATTATTCTGACATGAGCTTGCTGGAGCTTCATATCCTTTATATAGTCATGGAAAAATGTTATTTGTATCCTGAAGACGTTATCGCTCTATACTAGCAGAGAAAGCTGTATAGGAGCCGTCAATCTCGTGATTCTATATAGAAATAATTACTGAAATGTTCAATATTCATGAGATATGCTGTTGTCCAGCCGAGAGACTATATATCTGCATGCACTCTGAGAGATAGTGTTCTAAGTCAGAGGTTCGATGAGAGACCCGTGTCTCAATACTCAAATCTGATTGCTGGATCAGAAGTTCGTATAATTATAGGTTTACGATTTTATCCTTTGTCGAAAATCCACCATCTACACCACCAAAGGAGATTAGTATGGAAATAGGGTAACCAAAATCCGCTTTAATTTCGACACATACCCTTGCAAATCGCATCCTGGTTCTTGTAGTTGTGTGATTATCAGTGAGTACAGGAACTCCCAATTTGCTTGTAGTCATACTGATTCCTTTCACATTTCATAAGCTCTAAGAAAGAAGTTTTATCTTTTTCAAGATCAAATTCAATAAGAAATATGAAGTCTTTATTAATGGTGAATATGAAATTCCTTTTGAAATTCCATAATTTTTTCAAGGCCTTCTCAACTATGGTGAAGGATAGTATATGACCCACAATGTAACAGACCAGAAAATTATGCCTAGCATGCAAAGAAGCGCATGCCTAAATTTCCGATGTGCCGCTATGATGCTACTAACCTGGCACTAAAACTAGGAAAATGCACGTTCATCTGCTTTTGCAAGCATGCTCCATAGGCATAATACAACTAACTTAGCTTCCACATCATTCCAAAACTTTCGCTTGTTCTTCGAACGGTTTCAAGACATAACGGATTATGCTGATGCATTATTTTATGCATCTCAAGATTTCGATTCCTTCCATATGCATATAACATGCCCTGGGTTGCACATAGGCCATTCTAGCCTATCTTCACCTCTTTACTTAGCTTAGGCATTGCTGAGAGCATGCGCACTTAGCTTTCTCGTGCCAAGAGTGTATCAATCAGGCTTATGCCGTACTTTTTTTAGCTTATGGAAGCTCTGCTTACTTGCATATTGATGTAGCTTACCTTCTTGTCCATGCCCAATGTGTCACTGGTGCATGACTATGTCGAACGCCTTGATGGGAAGTATGATCATCCAAGGAATAAGCCACAACTTACCTCACCATGTTTGTCCACAATCATCTCTTGCATCGTAATACCGAGCCAGATGATATGAGAGGCCAATATGCCGCAATCATCCCGTAATTAGATGATATGAGCGATAACATGATGGACCGACAATGTTGCAACTCATTGCGGATGCCTAAGTACTCTCCCCTACTCTAAAGGGATCAAACACTGACCGTAGTTCATCTTCGAAGGGACATCAACTTAAGCCAACTTAGGTTACAAGGTTGTGGCCTAGCAATAATGGTAATGGCCTAGTCCGTGTAGGCTGTTCGATCACAATGCACAAAGATTGTGCATTACTAAATCCGCGATATGGCATAGTAATGCACATGCTTAATATGCTCTATTGGCAAGGCTACACATCTATAAATGAGTCCTAAGCATCATTTATTATTTTTCGGCTAAGCTATGAAGCTTACTTGGTGCATAGTCCGCATATGCACCTTCAACCAACTACCTACCATATATATATTTTATTGACATTTCTACAACTCAAATTGAGTGAATACTTTTACATTCACCAAGTCACATTTTTGAGGTGCTTGCTTCACTATCCATGGCCATTTCCATGTACTTCTGAAAAAACGTCAATGATTGATGAGTTTTTGTTTTGTCCCATAAGCCAACTTCAATATTGTGCAATGATTGCATAATATTCACTCTGTCAGCTCGCTCTGGTATATTGCACCACTGTTATGCAATATTGACTCTAGGCCAATAGACTGCATAATGCACTAAGGTAGCGCTACGCGCTCAAGGCCATCTACCCAACTGGCCTAATGCACCATTTGATGCGAGATTGTCCTTTGGCCAATATAACTATCAAGATGATATTGTCCCCTTAGCCAATATGCCAAACATAATGCGTCATTTTTGCACGATATTGGCCTTGAGCCATTATACCTCTTACCACAAAATAGAAGCTTTGAAAGAAGCTTTATCTCAGACCATGACGCATCTTTAAGCATGCGCCATGCTAAAACACGGGGAGTTACACACAAAGTAGTCGATACAAAAAGACTCATAAACCCAAATTTCGTCCACAACATCATATATAGAAATAGAGATTCTCTTACAAGATATGATTTTAGGTTTTTGAAAGAACAACTTGTTTGCATAAGAGACTTCACTAATGGTCTCCTACTTCTTGAGGAGAGAATTACATTATGTAGCCTCAAGATTACCAGAAGTAACACCAACCAAACCACATCTGTTTTTAATCATCTCCACCTGTGAATCATTTTCTCTTACGTCCTCCTCCAAAATAAATAATTAAGGTAAAGAAACCTCCCAACCATGACTGAGAAATGAAAGTTTTCTTTTGCAAACTCTTGAAAATTTCCAGTTAAAGCTGGTCGCTAGTCAAACTCTACCCCCTCCCATCCCCACCCCACCCACATAAATAGATTAATTCGGGGCTGAGGATTTTGATTCCAACCAAGATAATGTGATAAGAGGTGCTACGAAGGCGTAGTCATTTCCCCTCTTCCTTAGGTTGGGACATGTGTTTTTTATTTGTGTTTTTTATTTTTCTAGCACCTTATTTTCTTCTTATTTTGAAAAATCATCGTGGTATGTTAGTTAACCACGTGATTGTTTCAAAAGTCATCGTGATCCTAACCATAAACAATGACAACTTACATGATTTTTTTTTCCAGAAAAACCTGACATCTTTTGTGATAGTCGTCACTGCCTAACAATAATACCATGACGACACCAAAACAATCGTCATGAAGATATTTTAGGACCATGTAGGTTCTTTCCGTATTTCAACTACCTGGAATGGGTCAAGTTTTTTCTTAACAGTCATCATGGTCTTAAACTCAACCGTGATGATTTTTTATAATTTTTTTAGAAATTTGATCCTTAAGAAATCGTTATGGTATGTTATTTCAACCATAACGACTTTTGCAGTATTCATCATGACCAATAACAATATCGTGATGACACCAGAAAAATCACCATGGTCGATACCTTTGGACGACACCGGAACATTATTTTAAAACGGGTACCTAGCTCAGCTGGTCGTCCCCGTTCCCCAAAGTTTCATGCGTTCCATGAGGTCTCAGGCTTGAGCCCCCAATGGCGTAATATTGCAGAAATTAACATGGAAGGTAGAGTTAGTTTGCCCCCCTTGTGACACAATCTCATCCCCCCCCCCCCAATCCACTTCAGCTCCATTGGCTAGGTTACGCATGAGGCTCGCTGGTAGGCTAGCACATCAACCTGGTAGGCTTCCAACTAGTTTTTTTTTTTTGAAGCATGTAATTAAATAAAAGGGAATTAGTTTACAATTTGTCGTGGGTATTTGGTACCCAAGAAATCATGAAATAGAATTTGACTAATAAAGGATGGGATTTCTTGTTCCCATATTTTGGTTGATAAACTCCCCGTTTGACTTCTATCTACCGCAAGATTGGCTAACCCGTCTGTCGCTTGATTTCCTTCCATGTAGTTGTGCTGAATTGCAGCTTGCGGGATCTGTCGAAATCTAATTTTTATTTCTTCAATCATCCCTGATATGTGCCAAGGTGGGGTGTATATGAAGTGATGAAATGGAGAAGGTTTTATGAATCGGTTTCAAAGATAACTCTTGGCCATTGCCTTTCGTTACTGTTCTTGATGCCAATAGCAGAGCCCAAGTTTCTGCAGTTAATGATGCCGTAATTCCTAATGGCTGAGCTAGAGACATTATAGTGCGTGCATCAGAATCTCTGCCCCCGTAAATCCTGGGTGACCTCTGGATGCTCCATCTGTGTTAATATTAACCCAGTTTATGTTCGGAATGGACCATCCTACTGATATTGTTGATATCCTTTTTTTCCTCGTCGGGTGGTTAAATATCGTTGCATATCTTGGTGTGATTGGTGGTGAAAAGTGTAGTGCCCCGTAGAATTCTTGTTGCATTTTTTGAGCCCATGCTAGTATTTCTTCTGAAGTTGTTTGCTTTTGTTGGTATATTAGGTTATTCCTAGCTAGCCATAAGGTCCAGAATAAAAAACAAAAAGAGGAAATTATAGATGTTGACGCAGGTTATTGAAGGATTTAGGAAATGCTTGTCTGAGGCGTTAAGGTGAAGGTGTGGTGGGGGTTGGAGTTAGTTGAAATTGATAGTTGAGTGAATAAGGTGTTCCAGGAGGTAGTTGCTATTGGACATTAGATTAGAAGGTGACTTTCCAATTTTGGGTCAGTGTTGCATCTGGAGCATATGTCTGAGTTAGTCAGATGGATGTGATATAAGAGTGAGAAGGTTGGTAATCCTTCATTGATGGCTTTCCAAAAGAAAAGCCGAATTTTTGGTGGGCATGGTAAGTCCATAGGAATTTGGTAGGTGGTAAAGGGGTGTGAGTTTGTTGACCATGGGTTAGACATTTGTATCCCGATGAGGTAGTGTAGTTTCCATATTTTGAGTGTGGCCAGATAATTTTTTCTTGGGGGCTATTTTGGGGGAGATGGATATTCATGATTTTTTGGATTATATGGCTGGGGAGGGTGCTTAATTTTTCATGATTCCAAGAGTGGGAAATTGGGTTGATAATATCTTGGGTAGCATTGTGATGTGTCTATATATGTTGAGTGTGGAATCCAATCGTGAAAATGCAGGGGTCTAAAAACCACACCCAATAATTCGTTCGACAATCTGAGAGGACTTACTCTAATACACTTTCTAGAGCATCAACTAGATATTCATACTCAATCTAGAATGAAGTATATCAAAGAGCTTAATATCTCTAACTCTTAATTCAATCCGCAATCATCAAATAGAAATCTGCGAGACTGATTGAATATAAGAGAAGTTACTTGAACGGTACCAAAGACAGATGTTCAAGTGTCAATCAATGTAAATCAACAACCAAAGGTTGGATATTCAAATTGATTGATCTTTATGCACAACCTGTGATATTTCAATTATATAACAAAATATAATGCGGAAAAGAAATAACACAAACACCAGAATTTTGTTAACGAGGGAACCGCAAATGTAGAAAAACCCCGGGACCTAGTCCAGTTTGAACACCATGTTGTATTAAGCCACTACAGACACTAGCCTACTACCAATGAACTTCGGACTGGACTGTAGTTGAACCCTAATCAATCTCACACTGATTCAAGGTACAGTTTCGCTCCTTACGTCTCTGATCCTAGCAGTATACTACACGCTTGATTCCCTTAGTTGATCTCACCCACAACCAAGAGTTGCTACGACCCAAAGTCGAAGACTTAATAAACAAATTTGTCTCACACAGAAAATTCTATAGGATTGAATAGATCTGTCTCCCACAGAAATACCCAAGAGTTTTTGTTCTGTCTTTTGATAAAATCAAGGTGCATAGGTGTGACGCCCCGTTTTTCGGGCACGGATCCCATGCCCGAAAACCCGAAGTGCTACTTGGATACCATAACCGAGGCCCGGCTACTAAGACCATGCTCAAAAACTAATTTATTTAGGCTAATTTAATTATGTCCGTTTTAACATTTTTATAGCAGCGGAATACTTAGAAAATACTTTGGAAAATCTAACCTAGATTTAACCTAATTTGAAAGCCACCGGAAGAAAAACACATTTTGGTTCTTATGTGTGAAAACCAAAAGCATATCTCAAGTATTCAACTATATCAAGCTTGAATTCACATGTCTCATAATACTTGTCACCTGATCCTTAATTAACTATTATATAATAATTGTTGTAAATCCGGTTCACATGAAAAGTGGCTGACCCACCGACTTCAAGTATCTAGATTAGTCTAGATAGCTCAAATGGATAACATCACTAATATCCTGCCACATGTGTAGTATCTTGAAAGTTCTTGGACCGACATATCATTAATCGAGCACTATAAAAGGACATAGCCAGTCCTCTTTGTAAACTTGAGATACCACTAATTAGTAAGAGAAATGAAAAGGGAACTCATAGTCCCGTCCTTTCTTCTCATCTCATCCTTCTTTCTTCTTGCAGCGGAATACTTAGAAAATTACTTTGGAAAATCTAACCTTAGATTTAACCTAATTTGAAAGCCACCGGAAGAAAAACACATTTTGGTTTTCAAATAAAAATACTAACACCGTTCAAGTCTTAAGATTAATTAATAAGAAATGATTTCAACCCCAAATTGTAAAACTGAAAACAGACCAAGGTGGATTACTAGGATTTTATAGGCTTCATGCGATTTCCATAATTTATCGGATGTTATACAGGTAAAATCTATACTGTAAATACTATTAGGAGTAAATTATTCAGGATTTTTAAATGAGTTGAGTATCCTATAACCACAGTTAAACTTGTAGTTGACCAGAATTGCAGAATATCAAAACTGTACCATTCTGTTTTATAAAAATTATATAAAATCACACACAACTCCAAATTGGATTTAGTTTACCATTTTAAAACTCAAAAAGAAAGATCTTCAAGTTTACAGAAGACACCAAATCCTAAAACATGTTGTAGAATAAATTTAAAACAAAAATGCCTCAGTATAGTTGAATTCATCAGAAAATGTCTGAATTTCTTACAGTGAGAAACAATTGTTTGAAAAATACTTTTGGAACTCAGAAAATTCTTTATAACAACTTCATAAACTGTGAGTTTTACGCATACCATAAAATATCCAGTCATAAATATCTTATAAAATAATTATCATTAACAGTCAAACTGACATGACTCAAAAAATTTCATTGTCTAATCAAATAAAAGTTTCTTAATAACACAATGTTCCATTGGTTATACATTAACCCAATAATCTCCAAAGTATCAGTAATCAATAAATACTCAATAAATAATCTAAAAGGGAGTTTGATGATATTTTATTACAATTTTTCAATCATAAATCCTATGCAAATTACTAATTAAAGCACCAAAACCGATCTCCATGCTTTTCCGTCATTAGCTCCTTGTGGTGTCATAAAATCTGGATTTTTTTTTGTCATGAAACGACGTGAGTTGTAACACCCAGTAGGAAAAGAAGCAACAAAATATTTTTCAATTTCTTTTAAAACAACTAGCATGATTAACACCACCACAAACACATGGAAACACCACATCCATAAACAACAATGAATTCAATCAATCAATCCGCTCGCCCCATGGAGCCCCACGTGGGTTTAGGAAACAAAACTGTTCCCAAGGATATCTCGTATCCCGTCATAAATAATTTTTAAGAATCACAATCTATGGACCGCAGTCCAACATTCATAATCATGCTCACAACATCGATTATCATCCATAAAAACTTGTAAATATGAATTTAATTAACAAAACCATAAATAAAAAGAGTTTTAGATTGTGTTGGGCCTACCTCAATTCCATACCGAAACGATGCTGGGAATGACACCGATAAAATAAAAACACCATTTATAGTTGTCGGAGGAAAGGAAAATGGTACTGCCTACTTTTCTTTTCTTCTATGTTTATTCTAGCCTAAACGCTAATGAAATTTTCTTCCCCCAAGCAACTCCTCTTGGTTGATACGAGTATATATAGTCAAAAGTTTATTAAACCCTAAGATTATTGACCAATGATTTGGTATTGCTATCTCGACATCTAACAAAGAACAAACCTAAACTAATTATTAGTATTGCTATCTCGATCAACAACTGACCAACAAAAACTAATGCATGCGTGAAAACCAAAAGCATAACTCAAGTACTCAACTATATCAAGCTTGAATTCACATGTCTCATAATACTTGTCACCTGATCCTTAATTAACTACTATATAATAATTGTTGTAAATCCGGTTCACATGAAAAGTGGCTGACCCACCGACTTCAAGTATCTAGATTAGTCTAGATAGCTCAAATGGATAAACATCACTAATATCCTGCCACATGTGTAGTATCTTGAAAGTTCTTGGACTGACATATCATTAATCGAGCACTATAAAAGGACATAGTCAGTCCTATTTGTAAATTTGAGATACCACTAATTAGTAAGAGAAATGAAAAGGGAACTCATAGTCCCGTCCTTTCTTTTCATCTCATCTTTCTTTCTTCTTATTTAATTTATGCATATACTAATAACAGTCATGAGTAAACGAGAGATGATGATCACATTCCAATAAGAGAGATGATGATAACATAATAATAATATTATAAGGACAATAATTAATATTATAAGGACAACCATGAAATTACAAAAATATCCTTTGGTAAAAGATGAAATTTTAAACAACTCATATTTGGTCAAATTTTTCTGGTATTTCTACTCATGATTATAGCCCACCTGGTTTGAAAACTCATAAAGTGAAAAAAGACCACGTTTTTGGCTACATTAAATTAAATAGGTTCTTCTAGATGATTAACACCGTTTTCTACCCCAATAGCAGTAAAGCAAATTTCCAAACTAAACAACTATCCAATGAAAACTCAACACGTAGCAAGATGATAAGCATTAACTCATTATAACGTGACATGTATCAGTTGATCACTGAAAATGCTAATGGAAAATATTTCTATTTATATTGTGTGAACACGTCTTATATGGTGTGGCCCACCATTTTTCTCAAGCAAAATACAGAAGATTCTGGACAGTGTCCACAGACAATTAAGTGATAAGATCAATTTACTTAATCATGAAGACCTTTAACTTTACAAACCACGAGTACCAAGACGTGGCAATTTAATATTTGCTATTCCGTTTTTCTATTGGATATAATTAGCCGAGACACCTATGTACTGTGGTTGAAACTAATTAGTAATAAGAACTTGAGAAATGAAAAGCTTCTTTCATCTATTTTATTGTGTACTAATTGTCTCCTCATATGTGTATCCAACCCCAATAACACCACTAATAAGTTATCATTACACAAAACATTATCATTAGTTATTATTACATAGAACATTATCATTAGTTATCATTACACATTTTTTTTTTTTATATACTAATCAATGTTTATTTTTTAATTGAAAAGAATGAAGCGATTTTTATTCGTTACCAAAAATGAAGTAATAAAATAAAAGCTCTAAATTACTAAAACACCCGTTAAAGTAAAATTACAATATTTCCCTTCTCATAAAAGGCAAAAATACCCTTAAAATTGGGACGGGTATTACAACAGGAACCAATTGATAAACCGGACTTATATTCCCGAAGAATAGCCTAGTATTATCAATCACCTCACAATAAACTTAATCGACTAGCGAAACAAGTTATTATGGAATCACAAACGATGAGACGAAGTTATTTGTGATTACTTTTCGATCTTGCCTATCGGAGATATAAAATCTCGAGTCAATTATTTCAATTGTACTCAACACGATAGAAACAACAAGATCAGATCACGCAACTACAAGAGAATAGTTGGGTCTGGCTTCACAATCCCAATGAAGTCTTCAAGTCGTTAACCTACAGGGTCTCGAGAAGAAACCTAAGGTTAAAGGAGAATCAACTCTAGTTATGCAACTAGTAACACATAGGAGGTGTGGGGATTATATTTCCCAGTTGCTAGTGTTCTCGCTTATATAATTTTTAAATCAGGGTTTACAATCCAAGTTACCTTGGTAACAAAGCATTCAATAATCACCATTAAATGAAAAACCTAATTCAACCAAGCTAATATATTTCAACTGTTAGATCGAACTTAGCTTGTTACACACAAATGAAATGTACCCTCATTTAGGTTTATGTAGCCGTACCTAAACGTGTTCACCATGTTGGTTCACAAATAGTTAATCGAGATTAGCCATATGATTACTCTCATATAAACCTTATTCATCTTAACCATAACTAGTTCAAATGACTCAAATGAAACTAGTTAAAGAGTTCTTCAATTGTTATATTCTCATGAATTATACAAGAACATAATTGAAGCAAAATCGGTTTGATTCACTTGAATCAATCATGAACATTATATCCATGGTTTGCAAAGATTGCATTCCTTAAGATTTAAATATTTAAGTTCATGAACATATAGATTTGATAAAATAACCAGTTTAAGTATGCGTATGAGTATGTGTACTTAAGCAACCAGATTTTGAGTTTGTTAAGTTTCCAAACTCAACAGAAATTCTAGGTTCGAAAACTTCCGCCAGTATGCGTACGGGTACGCATACTTATCTTGTCTCCTTCACCAATTTCGTTGGCTCCCGGTTTATGGATTTATACACTAATGTGCGAACACACTATATATGCTTATATCCAAAGATGGTTACATTATCAACTCTACATTCCAATCATTGAAACATTCTTCTATAATGACAATAGCCGTTTCACACACTATTAGCATCAAAGTATTATTCAAGTTATTAAAATGTCAACATGACTTTCGTCACGAGTAAAGATGAACATGGCTAAAGCGAAAGCTTGCCAACACATATTTCGAGAAATATGTAAGCGAGATATACTCAGCTCGAAATCTCAAATGTGTATAGTAGAAAACTATATCGTAAAACAACTCATGTCTCAATATAGGAGATAGAGTAGAAATATACTTTCCAATTGATAGATGAGTTTAAGTCTCCACATACCTTTTGTCGATGAAGTTCCATAAGATCCCCTTAGTAGTTCTTCGTCTTCAAATGATGAACGCCGAAAAATCTAAGCTCAACTACACAATCTATGTCCTAGTCCGAGATATCTATAAATAGGCTAGACATCAAGACTTATAGTTTTGATCACTAAAACTGACACACATGTTTGAGATAGCAACACATGCGAGTTTAACCTAGCAATTCTCTAACAATCTCCCCCTTTTTCAATTTTAGTGACAAAACTATGAATACATATGGATTACAAAATAAATAAAAATTGTAGCTTCTCATCCACATGCTTGATCTCCTTGGCATCTTCATCATGAATCGAATTCTTCATCACTTCCAAGTACTCCAATGATTCCAAAGGTTGCAAGTTTAGCACAATCGTTAGTTGAAGATCCGTAGCTATAATAATGAGAAAACAAATACTCTCAATCATTGTTATACAGTGTCATAGTATTATAACACATCATCAAAGTTCAATTGTATCACAACTTTGACAATAACACTACAATGATATGTATCACTCCCCCTTAGTCAATACTTCATCTCAACATGAAAACCACTCCCCCTTATATAATGATCCGTAAACCATATTGTTTGAGGGTAAAAACTGATTCTGCTATTTTTGGTAAATTGGGTGTGTTGATGAGAAACGAATTCAAACCCTAAACAAATACACTGCACGGGAGTACTTTTAAATTCTAGAGATCAATTTGTAAGACTCCGGCCTAAACCATGAAATGGCTATTCCAGATTCAATTCGGTCACAAAGTGAAGGAGAACGGGTTGATCTAGGGAGGGAAGCGAAGAAAGTGTTTGAGATCAAAATGTTGAATTATGAAGGTTTGTCTGTTTATGACTTGTATCAGAATGTAGAACTGGCTTGTAGAATGTAAGCTATCAATTCTTGGTGTTTTCTGGATACTGTGTTGATAACACTTGTGTTGTTTGTTTGAATAGGTTGAAAAACCTATTTATACAAGTCATGTTCGAACACCCTGATCTCGTAGGAAGTGGAGGTGATTAGGCAATGGAGAAGTAGAGTTGTGTAAAGAGTGGTGATCACCACGTTTCCACTATAAGGGGAAACTAGTCACGCATTCACCCACTATCTCATTTCTATTAACCGTTCATTGTTCCTTGACACGTTCTCATAATTGACGCGTTGCACGCCACACTCTGTAAACTGCCATACCAATACCCCAGTGAGTATCCCCCAATTTGTGACATGTTTGATGTCTCGAGTGAATGAGTTAAGTCACGTGAATTGCCGCCAAATCAGCACATAGTTCTTTAAGGTTAAATAACAAATTATATGTAAAACCGATATTTATAAAACATTACTTATAATTGATACATGTAAAGTAGCAGCTGAAAGTAATCGATGTGTTAGAAGCATCGCTATTTTTGAGCTCGATCGAATCATTCACGGATTGAGCGTCTTAGAAGCAGCACGACTGGCCAACTTTGGGTAATCGTTCGAGGAGCCTATGGTCGAGCTGTTACTTGGTCGATCACTCCCAGTGGAGGAGGGATGGCCGGTGTTCACAATGCTATTTTGCTATTTTTCTAAAAATAAATCTACACCATCCAACTAGGCTGGCGAAGTTGGATGGTTGTGATCGATTTGCGGCAGTTGTAAACTGTTGTTAACGTAACTTTAAGGTTTAGGGAGCCGCGTGGCCACCCTTTTTTGGCGAACGATTCAAGGAATCAATCGCTAGTTCGAGCAGGCCGGTCAGTCACGTGTAAAGTCGAGTTGACGGTGATCACATTGTAATATTCAGGGTCACCTGAAATTAAATCTAAGCCTCTCAACTAAGATGGCGAAGATGGATGCTCATGATTGAATTGCGACAGTAGGGCATTGCCGCAAACGCAATTTTAGGGTTTTCAAAGAAGAGCGTTCACCCTACTTTGGGAAAACAATTTGATGTGCTTTGGTTTTGCCGTGGACATGTCGATCGACCAAGGGAGGAGTTAGGCCGACGATGAATACGTTGGCACCTCTTTGATCGCTCGAAATGTAATCCAAGACGTCCAACTAGGCCGGCTAAGTTGGACGGACGTGATACGTTTTGAGACCCTTTTTGTCAGTCTTAGCTCGTTCGAGCTATTTTTAAGTAGCGCGAACATCCATGTTTGGGTCGGCGTTTGAAGCGATTTTGAATGAGCTAAACAGGGCTCGATCGACTAGGGAATTAGTGGGCCCGCCTGTGGTCACTATGGTGATTAACTAGTTCTGCTAGGAGTAGTCTAAGCTTGTTCAATCGCGCGGCTAAATTGTGTGGCCGTGATTATTTATGAGATTGATATTAACAATCTAGATTTTCTTTAATATGCGTTCAATCAATCTAACTTTGATTTATAAAAGTGTGTGATCGTGTTGATCTCTTTGTCACAGAGCGATGTAGCCCGTATGTGTATTTTGTGCAGATCTCAATACTGATTCATGCTACTCTGCTGAGAGTGAGCATTGATCGTCATGTCGTGTCAATGTTGAGAGTTCGGTTGGGAACGTAACACATGCAAATACTAGGCAACACTACACCATTTGGCCCGATTTGAGACACATTGATTTTTTGGTTAGAGACACATATATATGTCTTTAGTGATTCCACTCATATAAGAGTCTCAAATTAAAAATATGAGTAGGTTTAATTCTGATTTTTCAACTACACTTACAAGTGTCTTAAAATGTGTCTCTTACAAAATTAATTACTTTAATATATTTATTTATCATTTCTTTTTCATTATAATTCTAAATTCATTTCCCTCCCAAATTCCATATCCCTTTTCAATTTTCTAAATCTCTCACATTATTTTCCCTCTTAAATTTCCCCCCAAAATTCCCCCCCTCAAATTTCCCCTCCAAATCTTTGTCTCACACCAAATTATTTGAATTCATGATTAACATTTATTCCCCCATTAAATTTAGTTCCCACCTTTATTTTGAGTTATTTTTTGAAATTTAGACAATATTTAGTTTAATAAATATCCTATCCTTAGAACAATAATTAAGCCAGTCGCCCCTCTCTCTCTCCCTCACTCGACTTCTTCTCAATTTTTTTTTTCTCAGCTCAAAAAAAAAAAAAACCCAGAGAAATTAAGTGAAATGATTAAGAGAAATCGTGTAAGAGTAACCTAAATCAAATCGAAATCAGAAACTAAACCAAAAAACTTCAACTGATGTATGATTTGCTGACCTAAAAACCCATCTAAAAAACCCTAATTTGCAAATCTCTATCTTGAAACTTCAACTGATGCTCTTACCTTGAAACCTTGAGAAGAGATTCAATTGAAGAATTAGAAACCCTAGAAATCTCTCTCCTCGGGTAAGAAGTATACCTTCTACAGAAATCGAAATTATTTTGATTGACAAACCCTAAAATTTTGATTTCTAATTTCTGTGTTTGAAATTTGCAGAAGAAGATTGCTTTGGAGCTTCAGGTATTACCTCTAACCCTATTTGTTTGTTGTATTCTCTCTATTTAATTCGAAATTATTTTTACTGATGAACCCTAAAATTTTGATTTCTAAGATTTGTGTTTGAAATTTGGAGAAGGAGACTGAAGTAAATTTTTGAAGAATCAGGTATTACCTCTAACCCTGTTTGTTTTCTTTTCTCTCTCTATTATGCAAGTTGTGTGTTTGATTTATGTTTTCATGTTTTGATTTATGTTTTCACTGTTGGTCTGTGAGTTTTGATAGTTAACGTGTTTGATATTTAGCTTAGTAAGGTTCTGAGTATGATCTTTAACATGTTCTTACAGTTGTTGAAGTGTTGAGTGCACTTATTTTTCTTCCTGTATTTTAACATGAGAGATACTGCTTTTGTGCACAACTTCATCATTTCTTTGCCATGTTATCTGGTGGTGGTTTGTTAATTCATGTTAGTGTAGATGAATAGCCTATTCTTAATACGATTTTGTTTTTTAATCTCATAGAAATTCAACCTTTTCTCAAACTTGGGTTTTTATCAGATTTCAACTTAAGTGTGTAGAACAATAGATTCAGATTCATCATTGTTTCTCAAGGTTAGTAAGTTACAATCATAAATTTTGAATATTTTTGTTTGTAGTTGATCTAGAGACCGGATAAACAAGTTAAACAAGTAACGATTTCAGTTTTTTATGTTTTTCTTATAATCTATTAGATCTCAAATGAATTGTTATTACATGGTTTGCTGGTTAATATAACATGTTTCAGTTGACAGCATTAGGTTATTCGACGATGTTTTATAGATTGTTTGATGTGTTTTTGCTTATGTATAATGTGCATTATTTTTCTGTTGGTGTTGATACTTGTGTGAAGATTGTTGTGTTTGGTCCTTGATTAACATACTATGTTATGGTGTTGTAGAATGGTGAAAGTAGGTGATAAAGGTTGGATGAATGAAGAATATAGGTTTAGTGGTGTCTACAGAAAAGGGGTGTCTGATTTTATCGATTTTGCATATAGTAACAGGATTAAAAGTTCACCATTATGTCCATGTCCTTGTCGTATTTGTAGAAATAAGTATTCTCTTTCGTTTGATCTAGTCAAGTATCATTTAGAAGTACACTTAATAGACAAGTCATATGTACTTTGGTGTCTCCATGGGGAGAAGTCCACCACATCATCACAAGTAGTGCTGGAACATGTAGAAGAAAATGTGGATGTTGAAAACGTAGATGTAGACAATGTAGAGGAAGAAATTTTTGTTGAGGAACATGTAGAAAAGAACATTAGTGACGAACAATGTAGATTAGGGGACTTTGTCGACAAGGCATATGGAGTATTTGAAGGGTTAAATAAGGACGTGAACGAAGGTGGTGAGGAGCCAGACTTAGGTAATAAATACAACAAGTATAAGGAGTTAGCGAAGGAAAAGATTTATCCAGGTTATGAAGGTGATGAAACAACACTTAGTGTAATTGTAGAACTACAGCATATGAAAAAGATGTTTGGTTGGTCAGGAAATAGTGTTACATATCTCTTGGGACGACTGAAAAATTGGTTCCCAAAAGGAAACACTTTTCCTGCAAAATACCCAACAATGAAATCTGTGCTGATAGATCTAGGAATGAAGGCTGAGTCCATTCATGCGTGTCCTAATCATTGTGTTTTGTACCGAAAAGAAAATGAGAAAAAAAACTGTGTGTCCCAACTGTGGATCATCTAGGTATGTAGTGAAACAGGGTAAAGATGGACCAATAACTACAAAAGTTCCTTGCAAGGTATTGAGACATTTTAAGCTTGCTCCGAGACTTAAGAGATTCTATACCATATCATGGATATCACGCTATATGACATGGCATGATGAAGCACAGAGTTCTCCCGAGTATATGCGTCATCCAGTAGACTCACTCCAATGGAAGAATATGAAGACAAGGTGGCCTGATTTTTCAGCTGAGGCGCGAAATGTTTGGCTAGGTATTTCCAAGCAGATCTGGTATGTCTACATCAACTACTACATCATCTGGGAAAAATATATCCGCAAAACCGAAGCTTCTTGTTGAAGTCAATATTGCTGGCAAGATCGAAGGAGATGCATCAGCGAGATTTGCTACTAGGGTAGGAGAGTTCATAAGGAGTCATATTCCTATATCATACAAGGAATGGATGTTGGTCCCTTACAATTTTAAAGACGATGTGTGGAACGCTTTGATGGTATGATAACAAAAATGTTTCTTTTATTGTATTAATCTTTGCAAGTCAAATTGGATCTTATCCCTGAATATTGATCTTAATGTGTATGTTAGGGTGAATTTTGATTGACTGTTGACCCTGCAGTCTTCCGTGGAATCATTGAAGTGTCATTTCCACCATATTACAGGCGATTCAAATATGAGTTAAGGCAGGCATTAAAACGGATAGTAAAAGCTCTTAGAGAAGCAGAAAAAGCAGCTGTTAGAGTAGAACAAGCAATTAGGGATGGAGTTGAAATACCTGAGGCTGAAGCTGAGGCTGAGGAGGAAGATGAACCGCTTCCAGAACTCACTCCTGAAATATGGGAAAGTGTAAGAGCAGATGTTCCACCTGGGATTGATGGCATTAATCCAAATATATGGGAGGAATTTGTTGATATGGAGAAAAATCCTGAAAAGATAGCAAGGAATAAGGTGAATGCAGAAAGCAAGGCCAAAAACACTGTCCACCATACACTTGGGAGGTGCACATACCACAACAAGAAGCATAAGTTAGTAAGTATTCATGTACCTGATTTTTTTTTTCCTTTTTTTTTTATCTTCCGTTACTTGTATTTGTAGATAACCAGCCAGCTATATCTGTATTTGTAGGACGAAACGAGCGAAAAAGTGGTACCACCGTCAACCACATAGAAGTGGATATATGGACATTTAAGACGTGACGGGACTGTCCATCCTAGTGCTCTTGAAGTGCATGTAAGTTCTTTTATTTGTAACAAGTAACTTGTATATATGTCTACCAGCACCTACTATTTTTGGTCTTTCTGATCTCATTGGTAAATAGTATTTTCATTCCAACTACATATTTTCATTCTAAATGCAGGCCAAAGTATCAGGGGCTCTAGAGAGGAACAAAGGAAAAGGACAACATCCAAGTTCTAGTAATATGGTTTCGGCTGAACTGGAGGAGGTGTTTGGAAGAAAGCGAAGTGGTGGGATTCGTGGATACTCATCCCATATATCGAAGAAGCAAGTTGGAATGGCCGCAATTGCACATTATGCCCTTCAACAAAGAGATAATGAGAATGCGCTTAAACTAAACAAAATTGAAGCCGATGTGGGGTTTATGGGCGATAAACTTATTGGTATTGAAGGTGAATTGGGGTCCTTGGGCAGCGCAATGAAGGTAAGTTTTAAGTTCTGACTTGTTGTAATGTATGCAGTATTTATAGTTTATAGATAATGATTTTATCTATTCTTGTGTCTCAGGAGATGTTGAACTGCATGAAACGCAAGGCACCTACATCATCAGCTCATGTAGGCACTCCCAGCCCAGAGAAAGGGTCAAATTCTCACTTAGGTCATCAACATGATCAAGGCTTGGATCGTGCTGACAGTATATCTGATGAATCTCCTTCCTTGCAAGTTCAACTGCTAGATAATAGAAGAAGGGTTGTTGCATCAGGATGTATTGTTGCTGGTGATTATGTTCATTGTAGAAAGGTGAAGCCAACAGAGAAGAGGGTCTGGAGCTAGCTAGTTTGTTATCTTTTTGTGTTCTTTTTTGTTTATTCCAGCCTTTATAGTGTTATCTAGCACAATGAGGTTAGTTTTTTTTAGGTCTGGAGCTAGCTATTTGATTGGGAATTGATTGATTGCTAGATATACCTGTATTCTGGTACCGTAAATATACATGTATTCAGGTGCCGGAAATTGTATTATGTTGCCGGAAATTGTATTCTGGTACCGGAATTCAAATGGCCAGGTGGAGCAAATTTTAAATGTATTTTTTTTTTTTGAAATATGAATTTTATTTGCGACGCATATACGCGTCTGTTAATTTTTTACGCGTCGCTTTAAATAACCAGAACAATAAAAGTGGTTCACTTAAACCACCGTCGGTAATTAATTAACAGACACATATAAAGGTCTCAATAATTAAATAGGAGACGCATATAAGTGTCTTTTTAATTAATTTAAGAAACGCATATAATCGTCTCTTAAATTAATTAAGAGACGTTTATATGCGTCTCTGCATATGTCTCAAGCCGTTCCCTACGCCAAAATTGAGACACTTGTATGTGTCTTAAAAAATAAAAACAACGCCTATATATGTCTCAAAACCGTCGATTTGGTGTAGTGCAAGTCATGCATTAGTTACTAATGCTGGCAGAAAATAGAATTCACAGAATATTTGGGATTTCTACTATGCGCACCATTCTGAATGAATTTCATATACATACTGAGTTGTTCAATAAGTATATAAGTAAAGAGGTTTGAGCACTCGTTACTTTTAAATGGCCTTTATTCCTTTGCAAGATTACATCGCTAAATATAGGGTTTTACGATTTTGACCCTGAACTAAAAACCACCATCAACATTAAGTCCCCTGCTTAACAAGTGATAGTGACATTGTTGCGGGGTAAGCACTAGATGATGACAGACAAAGAAATTCACAAGAGAAGTTCGATGCACATTACCAGGATAGAGGATGGCTTGGTTCATGAGTAAGGCACGTTTCCTTTCAGCGCGCGTCAGTCATCTTCAGAAGATAAGTATATACTTGATTGTTATCCCGCATCCAAAGCCTTTATACACGGCCAGTAGAGACTACTTTTTTTCCCGGGGTCTTATTTATTTGTGGAACATAAAGAAGACGCTGGAGCCTTTCTCTCATCACATGATTGCTTTCTTCCTTGTTCCAGATATTACTCCCTATTCCTTGTGCGGTTTGATTTTTGATTGATGGTGATAACGATTTTTTTTAATATATCGGCTGTAGATATGATCATAACATCCTTTTTGCAGTATATGATGGGAACTGCTGGTGATGATTACTCTTTTACTTCTCCAGAAAAGAGCTTTGAAGTCGACAAACCCAAGATTAGTGCGTTTGAGGAGGTGATAGCCAAAATAGATTCCCCGTTTCGTGAAGTTGGTCGCGCTATACATGGTATGTCTCTTCTGTACTTGCGCATCATTCGGGAGCGTACTCAGGCCTTTTTTGCTTCTGTCACCATGGAAGAGAAATGAAGACACGACGAAGCATCCTAATCGACTAGAGAGATAGATCTGAAAGGTTTATGGCCCAGCTAAAGCGGCGAAGGATCGAGCATGAGCGGTCTCCCAACGAAAACAAGTATGATTACCCTATCCATAAAGGAATCATAATTCTTGATTCTGATGTGGACGAACCGGAGCATCCTCAGAAGGATGTTGGGGAAGTTCCTGAGGAAGAGGTCGAAGTGGCTTCCATGGAGGGTACTGAAAAAACCGTTGGAGGGAACACTGAAGTAGATGCTGAGGAGATCACGGTAGCGGTATCTGGAGAAAATGTTGAAACAACTCCCAAGAAAGATGTCGGCGCATCTCCTGCAGGGAGTATTGAAGCAGCTGGTGAGGGAGGCGTTGAGAAGGCATCAGAAATAGAAGTTGATGTGGATTCCAAAGAGGATGCAATGGTGGTTTGTGATGAAGGTATTGAAGCAACTTCCAATGACATCTCCAGTGAAGACACTGCTGATACCTCAAATGACTAAAATTTCCCTTTGTTGCTTTCATTTGTAGTTGAGCACTTTTTACAGTTTTGTAGACATTTTCTTCTTATACACAGTGGTTTTATGGTTGAGCCTGGTTTTCATCGAATAAGTTTCTCTTTGATATACGGGAACCCTAGTTGTAGTGTTTCTCCAGTAAGATTGAAATAAAATCCCTCCATTTCATCGAGTCGTACGCAACATTTGATGATGCGTTCTCATGTAACCATGCACTTTCCCTTATGATGATTGCATGTAACCCTAAAAAAATAACGAAGGGGATTCGATGATGAAAACAAGAGATTGATCACGAACCTGGCTGCCCTCCAATTATGTTGCAATCCACCTAATCATGTGGTGATTGAGAAGTCGCTTTATTGTTGGAGTAGACTGCTCTTCGAAGCATTTACCCGTTATATTCTCATTTGTGATCTTCACATTAGAACCTTGTACATTAATATCTTCCACCAATGGATTTTTCACACTACTAGTGTTTATCATTAATAAGTAGTCTGGAGAATCAGTCACTTGAATCTTATCTTTATCAATTTCAGAAATCTTTCCAGAACCATTTCCATTCTTCACTTTAGGAACCCAAATTTTCTTCATTATCTTAGTTGTTGGATCCTTATTGTACTTACCCTTTGAGTTTCAAAAACTTGAACATGATAAGCATCTAAGATGTCTCCAAGAATATTCAATAACAACCTCAAACTTATTTCCACCTGTAGATGGGGCAAAAAGATTTGCTGATTTTTACGGAATTGAGGAGACGACCGTATGGAGGAGACGACCGTATGGAGGAGACTCCTTGAACCAAGCAAAATGTTCAACCTCACACAGATTCACTGCAAGAAGGGAGTTCTTTGAATTCGAGAGATCAATCTGTAGTACTCCGGACTAAACCAAGACAATGGTCGTTCCAAAGTAAATTCGGCCACAAGAGGGGATGGGTCGATCTGTAGGAGGGAAGCTGATAAATGTGTGGAATCAATGGTAATCAAAGATTGTAGGTGTGTTGTGAATTCTGAATATGATAAGTTATGAATGATTGAAATTTCTCAGTTGAGAGTAATTACTCAATTGATGAGTTGTTGATCTCGTGTTGTCAGTGAGACGTGAGATTCTTGTTGTTCTTGCCGTTGTTATCGTTCGTATTCAATCATGATTCGGAGACTTATTTATATTGCTGGAATTGTAGACACCATGATCCCATGAAGTGTGACAGTTTATGGAAGCAAAGAGTGGGGAAGTGGAAATCGTGTTTGAAACCAGTTGCTCATCGTGCGGAGACTTGGTTGATTTTCCATCCACTACTTTGTTAACTCCTTCAACTGATTGCACGACTTGCTCACATTCATTCATGTGTTTGAACACACATGCCGTAGACTGCCAGGCCAAAACCCTAGTTGATATCCCCCCAAGTGACATGATTGACGTCTCGTGGTTAGTTTAGTCAGTTGTTGACTTCATGATTTCATGGAACGATGAGTCCATGTATTTGCTGAGTTGAACATGATTTTGTAAAATGTTCTGAAACTCATGAATTGAACATGGGCATGATTCTCACGTTGATAGCTGAGGCGAGCAAGTATTGCTCTGATTTGTTGAATATTGATAGTTGAACCAATATTCCTTGATTTGAGCAAGTATTGCTCATCTGATGAATTATTGATAGTGTGACCAAAATAAAATATTAATTAAAATACTGGTAGTTGAACCGAGTGTAATTAATAATAGTACTGATCATGATACTGTCATAAAATTATTAGTGTTTGAATCTGGAATTACGATCCTTGGACTCAGAAACACTAATTTGATCAATTGATGACCAATTGATGGTTTATTTGAAAATTAACCATGTAGTTCCATATGATCATGTGAGCAAATACCAAGGCCTCTTGAAGAGTAGGTGATTTGTTGATGAAAGAATGATCAAATGTTGGTTTAATCATTTATTCGAAAAATACTCGTCTGAGCCTTAGGTAATAAAACCTAATTAATTATGAAGAGATGAGGGTCAGACCAAGGGGTAATGAAACCGGCCCTGGGTGGTCACGGGATCAAATGATAATCGTTTCATGAAGTTCCAAGTTGTTTGGAAGAGTTTTGGACCTAATACATGTAATTGCGCAAATTAGGTCAAACTGTGAAAATACAAGGGACCTGCTCATTGCAATCCAAGTAGCCAACCCTGGTTGGTCAAGGTAACATGCTCATGTCGTCAAAGTGTTTGTATCTCATTTCTGAGAATTTTGATATTTTCTGGCGTGCAGTTGAGCATCTATTTGAGAAAATATGAAGAAATCAGGGATTTTTTGATAAAACCGTCAAAACTTCATGAGATGAAGGAAAATAATAAAAAAATGAGGGAATCATGAAGTGTGGGACCGGTCATGGCCATCCGACCAAAGGGACCAATCCCACACATTTTCCCAATTTTTATAATATTTTCATGATTTTAGGGAAATATGATAAAACCAAGGAATTTATTAAAACTAAGGAGTTTTGTTAAAATCAAAGAGTTTTGTTGAAATCAAGGAGTTTCCATGAGATGAGAAAAACATGAATAATAGTAATAATAAAATAAGGGGTGTGTGGGACCGGCTTGAGCATGGTTGGCCGGCTAGGGCCCAGTCCCGTGCGTTTTTCCCTAATTTTATGTATTATTTCATGATTTAAAGGAATTTTCATAATTTGAAGGAAATATCATGAAATCAAGGAATTCCATGGGACCAAGGAAACATGGAAAATATAATAATAATAAAATGGGATGTGTGGGGCAGTTTAGGGCTTGACCGACTTGGCTAGGGCCCGGTCACACGGGTTTTCCTAATTTTATATTATTTTTCATGGGATCAAGGAAATATCATGAGATTAAGGAGTTTTCATGAAATTAGGAAAATAATAATAAAATAATGAGGAACCATGAGGTGTGGGGCCGGCTGGATCAAGGCATGGCTGGTTGGCCAATAATCATGGCCCACAATATTTTCCTTAATTTTATATTATTTATTTGGTATGAGGGAAACACCTTGAAACTGAGGAGTTTCTTCAAAACGAAAGATATTTGTTCAAGTGAAAGAATTTTCATGAACTCAAGGAAAATAATAAAAAATATGATAAAAATATAAAACTGGCATGGGATTGACCACGTCACGTCCGTCCGGTTAGTGTTCCCATGCTCCCAGCGCATTGGTCAATTTTTTATTATTTATTATTTTCCTTCCTAATTTGCATAGGTTCATCGTCTCGTCGTATTTTGAAATACTTGCTCGTACGGTTATTGTTAGTGCATCATCATCGAGTACACTTGCACCATTTGAGTCGGGGCTTACTCGCAGGTAGCTCAGATGCCCGTGTGTTGAATATTTATTACTAACCCATGGATTTCTGCTGGGAAGAACCATGGATTGAAGTAACGAAATATTATAAAAGTATTTGAATACTTTCAGAAAATATTTGAATATTTTCAGAAATTCAGTGAATGAATCCATGAATTTAAGAATAATTAATTGATGGATCTATACTAGCAGAGCAAGCTGTCTAGGAGCATTAATTATTCTGACATGAGCTTGTTGGAGGTTCATATCTTTTATATAGTCAGGGAAAACTGTTATTTGTATCCTGAAGACGTTATCGCTCTATTCTAGCAGATCAAGCTGTCTAGGAGCCGTCAATCCCGTGATTCTATATAGAAATAATGACTAAAGTGTTAAGTATTCATGAGAGATGTTGTTGTCCAGCCAAGAGATAACATATCTTCATGCACTCTGAGAGACAGTATTCTCAGTCAGAGGTTCAATGAGAGACCCGTGTCTCAATACTCACATCTGATTGCTGGATCAGAAGTTCGTATAGTTATGGGTTTACGATTTTAGCCTTTGTCTAAAATCCACCATCTACATTAAGTCCCCTGCTTAGTGAGAAAAGCCGTGTTCCTCAGTCACCATTGAATGGCGCTTTTTCGGTCATAAACAATATAAGTAATTGAACTTAGTCGTAAGTAAAGACGTTACCGGATTTCGATAGTATGAGCATACTATGATTTGAATGAAAATCCTAGTGGCATGATAGAGTGTCATTTGGTGAGCGTGAGTTGGTGTTGAACCGCTGATTTGAATGACGAGACCTTAATCGTTTAGGATTCGCGGGTCGGGCCCAATAAGGAAATCCTTAGAAAATTAGGTTTTGGAAATAAAATTTGATATAAAAGGAATTATTCCTCTTTTTTTAATCCCTTCATCATCTTCACACCAGCGCCGCCGACCGCACCGTTACCATCCGGCCAGTTTCCAGCCAGCGCCGACTATATAAGTGCGCTTTTTTTACTGATGTCCATCAGTTCAATGAGTTGTTCATATCTTGATCATGATAAAGTTATATACATGTTCTTGTAGGAGTGTGGGTTTCGTTGAAAACCTTTGTTTTTGAAAACGTATTTCGTTTGATCGTTAGTTTTGAGAACTAATAATAATCCCTGATTTAGGAGAGATTTTTCTTCATATATGAAGATTTAGGTCCAGTAATAAAACTAAGTTTATGAACTTTCATGTGAACCAAAGCTTTATCATGAAAAGGCGAATTTTCACAAAACCGAAATAAACCTTCGTTTTAAAGATTGACGATGATACGAAGAAAGAGTTTTTCTTCTTTATATATATGAACTTGTGTCCAGTGATAAAATTTATCTTTCTTGTAAATCAAAACTTCACCTTATAACGTGTATGTTTTCACAAAATTGGAATAAACCTTCATTTCGAAGACGTATGGCGATACGAAGGAAAAGATATTTTTTTTTATAAAAACCATGGTCTATTCATGGATTTTTTTTTTTTTTTGATAATACAGTGGAGTTTCCACAAGTTTTATTTTCATGAGCCTCACTCACGTAAAAATAATAATTTATTTACGTGATTAAATCACGTTTTCTTTACATGTATATGTATGCAAATATATATTATTTTCTTTAAAATCAAAACTTGAGTTTTGTGTAATATTACTTAGAAGTAAACAATTATTTATGATGAAATAATGTTTTAGTTTTCATAATTCCATGGTGAATGTTCACGCAGTAGAAATATTCACGATTTTATGAAAATCTGAGTTTATGCTCGTCTTTTTGTAGATTTGAAGAAGCGAGCAAGTTTTGAAGTATTAACTCTTACGTTGCATTCACTACTGTTAGCGGAATCATAAAAAGGTAAGAGTTGAGATTTACCATTTTGTAGATGTTTGCATCTTGTATGAATGGTATACTGAAGCGAAGTATTGTGTGCACGTTATAGCTACTTTGCAAGGATGTCTGATTCTCACATCAATGATGCTTCCAGAGATGATATGTGTGTGGACAATGACGTTTCCATGGAGGATTCACACATAGATGATGATGCCTCTAGGGATGATTCATGCACGGAAGAGACTTCCGTTGGCGAAGATGAGACTCCTGGAATGAAGAACGTTCCAAACATAGAGGATGCCTTCTTCATAGATCAAGGGCCTGAAAAGCGTTTCAAAACTCCAACATTTCGTCTTCTGATAAATCCTAGAGAGGTTACTCAGAAAAAATTGGTGACTCCTCAGGCAGCTATTCGGTTCTGTCTTGAACGAGGATACTTTTCTGCATCGATTATCGAATTCAAGATTTCTCGACGGCCCTTGGAAAGTTTTCTGGATGGGCGAGGTACATGCTGGGTTTTCCTCGTGTTTGAGCTAAGTTGCATGATGCACGAGTAATACGAGCCATTCAAGCTTATGGAGTTTTATTCATATTTCATGATGCATGAGGTATTGTAGCTTTACTTGCTCGATGGTGCATTCCAACTCACTCTTTCATATGCAGATGGGGAGAGTTTACCGTTACTTTAGAAGATGTAGTTGCTTTGTTGCATCTTCCAATCACGGGGAATCTTCCTGAAAAATCTTTCTTCATCAGAGGAAGTTGCCATCTCTAACATCTTGACAACCACGATGGAAGAGATCAATAAGGCGCCTGGCAGCAAAGGTTGTTATGCTCATTGGTTAATACACTGGTGGCCAAGAGATACTCCTCTGGAGTGGCCTGTTGACGATACGTTATATATCGCTGCTTTCTTGTGCTTATGGCTGTCCAGAGATGTATTTGAAGATGTTGGAAATTTGTTGAAGCCGTTCGTGATTCCTTTTGCAATTAAGATGGCTCAAGGTGAGCAACTCCCAATAGGTAGCTTGTTCCTGGGTTCTTTGTACTCTAACTTGAATTCCCTGATCATGGACTCTAGTATCTCGAACGGTTTTATGAAGATTGAGTATTATGATAACATAATGTTTCTTCAAGCCTTTATGTGGGATCACTTCAAGAGTTTTGCACCTATTCCACGTACCATTTTGCAAGGATTGAATAGTGATGCTTGCCATGTTTTCTCTGAGAAAGCTAATGCCAGGATCATGCGCTGGTCCACAAAGCAACCTCGGCTCAAGACCCGCTTTGTTGATGTCCTGAATCGTGAGTCTGAGTTCACCTTCTGCCCATGGGCATCAGTTACAACTTGCATCTCTCAGTTGAGAACTTTTAATGATGAAGAGAGCATGATTTTGAAATCCGGTGTTGATTTGGACGACGGTGAGAGAGCTTTTATGCTAAGTTGTACTCCTGGTTACCTGCTATCCATAATGCATGGTGAATTCTCAGTGGAAGAATACGATATTAATAGAGTAGCTCAGCAAATGGGTATGGATCATTGTGTTCTAACTTTTCGAAGAAGAAAACCCTTAGTTGATCAGCTCATGACCCGTCTGGATTGCACACATGTGGAAGGAGGCGAATTCTGGTTCCCCTAGCTCTGAGAGAGTTTCATATGTAACTCGGGTTACATAAAATTTTGGGATCAACAACTCCAGTGTTTACTTGATTTTGTAAGAGTTAATCAACCTTTAGTGAAGGAGCCTCCATCTCCTGAGATGATTGCTACTAGACCAAGATTGAAGCATTTCCCTGGTAGTGATAAACGGAAAAAGTCTCCAGGATGTTCACAAGTAAGTATTTTATGAAGTCTTCATAAGATTATGATGATTGTATTTTGACCATTGCATCATATTTTTTTTTCACAGGGCGGCCGTAATGTAAGACCGCGAATTAATGTAAATCTCTCGGAGGCTGAAGCAACTGTTTATGGCGGAGAAGGCAGGAGCAAGAATTACAAAATGTTACCTAACACCATAAAGTCCCCAGCGACTTGTTTGGTGAGTTATCGATATTTCTTTCATCATGACTTCCTCTCATCTCCGTAATTAGGATCTTGAAACCAACTTTGGCTATTCTATTGCAGAATTTTACTCCATCGAGTATTGACGGTCTTCAGTTCTCTGTTGCTGGGCAGACGGTTTCTGACTCGGTGTTGAAAAAGGATCAGAAGTAAGTATTTCTTCATATAGAAAATTATGATGCTTGGTAAACAAAATGCTAATTGCTGAGGTATCTAGGAGGATGTTTCCATGGACATGGAGAATACTGGTGATGCTCGCTCGAAGGATGGCGATGAAGAAAACTCTCAGAGTTCAAATCCAAATGAAGGTAATGGAGTTGTCGACATTTATGCGAGCAATTTTGATTCTTTGAATGCTTCGGAGACCACCCAAGTAAGTATTCCTCTTGTATTTTATACATAGAAGTATAAAATTGCTGATCTATGAGTGAATGAATGAGAATGTATGTGAACATATGACAAGTTTTGCCGAAAATACGTCACCAGAAAATTCAGAACTCATCATTTTAGGAAAAACGCCGTTGAATCTTCGTCTGATGTCAGATTTTCATGATCCGCATATGCATCCTTAAGCCTAGGAAATTTCCAAGCTTTGACAAATAAGATTTTTAAGTTTTGAGCACGTTCAAGGGCAGAAACAGACAAAACAGTAAACATCCAGGAGACTTTCAGGAAATTTTCAGCTGTCGTGTAGTCCCGAATTTCGACCACATCTTTTTGCTCGTTTTGCTATAATTTTTTTACATGTTGTAGGTAACACCCATACGAAGAGAATGGTATATAACTCAACCCTAAAGTCTTCACCAATTGCTCCCAGTTCGTCGTTTCGTACAGGGAAGTGTAAAATCTTCTCAGGCGAGGTTGTCATAAAACGTGTTTTTTGTGACTTTCACGTTATTTGCTGACATATAGCATGTATAATGAAATACTTTGATGATGTTAGATCACTTGTATGCTGTATTTCATGATTTTTTTTGGTTTCATGCTTGGATGATCCTAATCTCATGTAATCTTCGTATTAGGTGCAAAATACTGAAGTTGAGAATGAAGGAACCTAGAATGACGAAACGAGTGATCCTGAGGTCATTGATAAGGAGGAAAACATCCCTGCACTTCAAGGCCATGAGAGTGTTGCTGTTGAAACAATTAATGAAACTGAGACTTCGATTGTTATTGCTTCAGTGACGAAAGGAACTGAGTCGCTAGTAGAAAGGGCTGAAGAAACTGTTGTTGCAGAAGTTGCTCCAGTAATTGAAAACTGTATAATTGTGCATGAATACCAAAGCGCATGAGTTGCTTTTGATCCTCCGTTCAATGCATCACTCCCATACCACAGACTAGTTGGTGGATTTGGCGTTCCCATTGGATATGCCAATTTGTATGAGAAAATGTGGAAGAAATTTGGTCACATCGTCATTACTAGAGACCCAAAGCGTGCTTATTCTTTAACAATGCATGCAAGTGTTATCTTGCGTGTTGTAAATGATATATGCACTAGGGCCAAGAATATTGTGACTCAAGATGTACTCTTTGATTGGGAGTTCAACTTGGAGAATTCTGAAAGACTTGGCTTCAATGTGAAGTGTCTTCGTAAGAAGATGGATGCTATTAAAGATTCATGTGAAAATAACATACCCTCTCCCAATGATGCTATGATGGAGAAGGAAGACAAGATCGCCAGGCTAACTCAAGAGTGAATAAGGAGAAGGAAGCTTTGCGAGGCTTTGAAGGATGCGAGAGCGCAAAAATCTTTCTTCGCTGATTTTCTTTGATTTATTTTCCATAATCTCTTGAAATTTTGAACTTCTGAGAGATGTAAGATTTTATTTGGGTTTTGATATTGTGGTTTTGGATTTATAGACGGTTAAGGATTTTCTTTTGGATTTTATAGAGATTTTCTTTTAAGAAATATGAATTGAATTTTGATAAATTGTTGAATTCGAATACTGATTGCAAGTATTGCAAACATTTTGGTGGAATTGAAATACAATGAAAAAAAATCCTAAAATGCCAAATCCAAACGTCATGAATGCTTAGACGCTTAGTACCTCAAATGTCAAATAACTTCAGACAAATGCCTTAAGCCAATTCTCATGAATTACTGGTAGGGTTCGTCCATCTGTGTTGATCAGCTTGTAATATCCTCCAGTTATGGACTTAGCAACCATGAATGGTCCTTCCTAATTGGAGTTCCTTGCCGAGTGAAGGTTGTGCTGGACTACTTTGAGAACTAAGTCCCCTTCACAGAATTTGTTGGGTTTGGTCGTCCGTGCCTTGAATATCTTTTGTTGATTTGGAATTCTTTGTGTGGCGCGATTCCAAGGTTGCGGCACATATGGACACTCGCGCAGGAGAGAGTATCCCTCGTAATGCTTGTCATGCTTGGACACATCTTCCAAAATGAATCTCCTGATTGGATGATCAACTTGAGGACATTCTGGATTCAACCATTGGGTGAAATATTGTTGTGGCGAGATTATCCACTCATAGAATTTTGCAATTGCTAAATTATTTATGGGGAGAAGTCCCTGGACCAAAGTAGCATATTTGAACATTTGTAATACTAGAGCATGAAGAGGAATAAGACTTGCCTGATCTTGAAACCTTTTGACAAAGGCATGTTGACTCTCTTCAGGTTCTTTTGCAAGTCCCATCAAGGTTTCAACTTCATTCATATGCTCAAATGGTGGGGCGTCCTCCACTTATTCTTCCGACTCGAGTCTCTCATCAATAATAGAGTGTCTTTGAAGGAATTAAGGTTATCCTTCTAGCATGGATCCAAGTCCTTCCAAGGATCATGTCATATCCAGGGTCTTCCCGGATTATGTAAAACTTGGTCTCAGTATAGACCAAACATTCTGTAACTTTGAGAGTGATGAAGCCATATGCATCTCTGGAAATCCCTTTATGATCTCTGATTGCTATGGGAGCGTGAGTAGCCTCTTGTCGAGTAATACCAGCAGCCCTAAGAGTTTTCAAATGGATGATGTTAACAGCATTACCAACATCAACAAATGCCCTTTTGAATTCATTTCCTTTAATGTGCACTATGGTGAGAAGTCCCCAGTCATACATTTCTTTATCAGTGGCTGAAGGTTCAGGAGGTACATCTGGAATCAACAGGCATTTCCCGAAAACTATGTAATTCAAAGCCGTAAACATGTTTTCCCTTTGCGCTTTCGACAGATATAGCAATTCGCAGACATGTTCGATCAATAACTGAACTGCTTCCTTGACTGGTGCTTCAGAAATAGAGAAAGTCCTGACAGGGAGAGGATCTTTGTGAACTCCTTCGGCTCCAATATTAAGTTCTCCTGACTCAACCTTTTCTCTGAATATGCATTTCAAAGTCTTGCAATCACTTGTAGGGTGGATGACAAACCTATGGAAACGACAGTACCGAGGATTTTCCATGGCCTCTTCGATTGGTTCCTTCTTGACATATGGCAATTTGATTGCACCGTCTTGAATCCAGGCCTCTAGCAATTCGATGACTTCTTCAATCGAGCAAGGAAATTCAGGTGCTTCAGGGTCCTCTGTATGCTGAGGAAAAGTTTGCACGTTATCCTTCTTTTGTTCCTTTGAAGGGGTGGAAGAAGTATGCTTGCGATGTGGCTTAGCTTTCCGTTTGCTCCCTTCCGTGCCAGTATTTGTGGAAGGCTGCAGGTTGTACTACTTGTTGATCAGACGTCTGCTCCCTCGAGTGTCTCGTGCTTCTTCAGTCTTTGTAGATTTTGCTCTTTCTAACAGAACAGGTGCAGTGGTTGCCGACCTATTCGCGTCTTCATGGAGCTCTGATAAAGTATGGAATCGGAGATTCTCCAGTAGGGCTCTGTAGACCGGGATCATGACATTGATGCACAAATCTACCAGTTGTTGCTCCATGACGTTTGGATCATGACAATCCAGGGCTTGGACTCTGAATCTTTTCACATAGTCATTGGGATTTTCACTGACTTTCTGAAACATCCTTCCAAGATCAGAGAGAGTGACTTGCTCTGACTCAAAGAATTACTTCCTATAGAAGGCATTAATCATTTCTCCCCAATTGTTGATAGTTCTAGGTACAATTTTGTTGTACCAAGTGTATGCTCTGCCTTTCAGATATTTTGAAAATTCCTTGAGACGGACAACATGGTTATGCTCATGTTCTCCTAAGGCTTCAAGGAAGCGAGAGATGTGTTCTCGATCATTGTCGATCCCATCATACAGAGTGAAAGTTGGAGAAACGTAACCTTTAGGAAGGGGAATCCTCTGCGTCGCAGCAGGATAAGGGGGTGTGTGACGATGGACGTGCGATGTCTTGTCTTTTCCACGATTCTCCAGAAGACGCTCCAAGTCTTCCCGGGTGATGAAGTTTGATGATTCCTTCATTGGCGAATTTCCCACAGCTTTGTTGGTTTCGTCGACATCCGCTGTGTGAATTGGAATTACCCCAGGATTAACAGCGTCTGAGGACTTTTCCTTCTCTTTCCATTTTTCTTGAGTTTTCTCGACAATTTTTCGAGAAGAGTCTTCGGATGATCAAATAGCTTCTGGCTGTCTGCAGCCATATCCGTCTGATTCTTTGCAAGAGTCTCTTGCGCTTTGATAAAATCAGCAATGGTAGGTGGTGGAATTCCTATGACTTCTTCAGGGTGTCGGCCGAATAGAGGATGACCTTCCGTGTTTGCGTGAGGAGGATTAATGCCACCACCGTCAGTGTTAGTGGCCGGAACAGTTTCCGAGATATTTTCATTATTGCTGGTGCTAGCGATATTTGCATTAGGATTTGTAACCGATCCTGACCTAAGACCAACCATCTTGTGAAAATGAGAGATCACAACCGAGAGAATGATCTCCTACTGTGGTCGCTAATCTGTAGATGGGGCAAAATGATTTTCTGTTTTTTACGGAATTGAGGAGACGACCGTATGTAGGAGACTCATTGAACCGAGCGAAATGTTTGACCTCACACAGATGCACTGCAAGAAGGGAGTGCTTTGAATTCGAGAGATCAATCTGTAGTACTCCGGCCTAAACCAATACAATGGTCGTTCAATAGTAAATTCGTCCATAAGAGAGGATGGGTAAATCTGTAGGAGGGAAGCTGAGAAATGTGTGGAATCAATGGTAATCAAATATTTTAGGTGTGTTGTGAATTCTGAATATGATAAGTTCTGAATGATTAAAATTTCTCAGTTGAGATTAATTGATGAGTTGTTGATCTCATGTTGTCAGTGAGACGTGAGATTCTTGTTGTTCTTGCCGTTGTTATCGTTCATATTTCAATCATGATTCAGAGACTTATTTATATTGCTGGAATTGTAGACACCATGATCCCATGAAGTGTGACAGTTTATGGAATCAAAGAGTGGGGAAGTGGAAATCGTGTTTGAAACTAGTTGCTCATCGTGCGGAGACTTGGTTGATTTTCCATCCACTAATTTGTTAACTCCTTCAACTGATTGCACGACTTGCTCATATTCCATCATGTGTTTAAACACACGTGTCATAGACCGCCAGACCAAAACCCTAGTTGATATCCCCCCAAGTGACACGACTGACATCTCGTGGTTAGTTTAGTCAGTTGTTGACTTCATGATTTCATAGAACGATGAGTCAGTGTATTTTCTGAGTTGAACATGATTTTGTAAAATGTTCTGAAACTCATGAATTTAACGTGGGTATGATTCTCACGTTGATAGCTAAGGAGAGCAAGTATTGCTCTGATTTGTTGAATATTGATTGTTGAACCAATATTCCTTCATTTGAGAAAGTATTGCTCATCTGAGCAAGTGTTGCTCATCTGATGAATTATTGATAGTGTGACCAAAATAAAATATTAATTAAAATACTGGTAGTTGAACCGAGTATAATTAATAAGAGTACTGATCATGAGACCGTCATAAAATTATTTGTGTTTGAATCTGGAATTATGATCCTTGGACTCTGAAACCCTAATTTGATCAATTGATGGTTTATTTGAAAATTAACCATGGAGTGAAGGAGAACCGGCTATATGGGACCATGGGTCGACCATATAGTTCCATATGCTCGTGTGAGCAAATACCAAGGCCTCTTGAAGAGTTGGTGATTTGTTGATGAGAGAATGATCAAATGTTGGTTTAATCATTTATTCTAAAAATGCTCGTCCGAGCCTTAGGTAATAAAACCTAATTAATTATAAAGAGATGAGGGGCCAACCAAGGGGTCATGAAACTGGCCCTGGCTGGTCACGGGATCAAATGATGATCGTTTCATGAAGTTTCAAGTTGTTTGGAAGAGTTTTGGACCTAATACATGCAATTGCGCAAATTAGGTCAAACCGAAAAAATACACGGGACCGGCTCATTGCAAGCCAAGGAGCCAACCATGGTCGGTCAAGGTAACATGCTCATGTCGTCAAAGTGTTCGTATCTCAGTTCTGAGAGCATCCATTTGAGAAAATATGAAGAAATCAGGGATTTTTTTATAAAACCGTCAAAACTTCATGAGATGAAGGAAAATAATTAAAAAATGAGGGAATCATGAAGTGTGGGACCGGTCATGGACGGCCGTCCAAAGGGACCAATCCCACATGTTTCCCCAATTTTTATAATATTTTCATGATTTTAGGGAAATATGATAAAACCAAGGAATTTATTAAAACTAAGGAGTTTTGTTAAAATCAAAGAGTTTTGTTGAAATCAAGGAGTTTCCATGAGATGAGAAAAACATGAATAATAGTAATAATAAAATAACGGGCATGTGGGACCGGCTTGAGCATGGTTGGCCGGCTAGGGCCCGGTCCCGTGCGTTTTTTCCTAATTTTATATATTATTTCATGATTTAAAGGAATTTTTGTAATTTGAAGGAAATATCATGAAATCAAGGAATTCCATGGGACCAAGGAAACATGGAAAATATAATAATAATAAAATGGGATGTGTGGGGCCAGCTAGGGATTGATCGGCCGGCTAGGGCCCGGTTACACGGGTTTTCCTAATTTTATATTATTTTTCATGGGATCTGTAGTTGCAGGATTTCCCACAACACACCCCTTGTAATATCTTGATAATAATCTCTTGATCTAAACTAATTTGATATTAAAAGTATGGTTAAATTCTAAAAATTGTAAATAGACACACGGATTTTTACATGGTTCGATCAATTTGATCTACATCCATGATTCTTCACTATGATTGTTTAATTTTACATTTGATTAACGTTGATAATCTCCATTAATGGAGTTCTAAATCTCGTTTTGGGGAAGAAGATGATAAAGAAAAATACATTTTCTCTCTCTAAAAATCTCTCTGCAAAATATCTCTCTCTCTCCTAAAATTGTCTCTATCCTCAAGACTCTCTCAACTCTCAAAAAATACATCATCCTTTCCTGAATCTATTGGATCTCTATTTATAGGAAACTACATAATGGGTGACAACTAAGCTGTCCTCTAATTTCGGATATCATTCGCGATATTATCGCAGTAACTATTCCTAAGCATCGTAACCATCGCCAGTCAATCATGTTCTTTTTGTGTTTCTTCAATCGTCAACTGTTACGTCATTATTTTGTGACACTCGCAAAGTGTTGTTGGCGAACTCGCTGTGACGCTCGTAGAAATGTTGTTAATCTCGCCAGAATATTGCTGTGGCGATATTCTGGTACTACATCTTGCCTTTTTTTTCTTGAATATTGCTTGAAAAGTAATCTTTAAGAAAAAATATGTTGTTGTAGTAGTCTTTGATTTTTGTTGATGAAGGAACAAGAGAAAGAATACTAGACTTGAGAAGTACGTACTTGCCTTTATTCTTTTGTGAAGTTCCATATCTTTGCTAAGTAAATAAGAAGTATCAACTCTGCGAAGTATGCAATATCCTTGAAGAAATATAAGAAGTACTCAATCCTCAAAATATAAAGAAGTATCCGTCCTTTAATGAAAATCATAAGTATTGCCTCTGTTCATGCGAAATTATTACTTCATTTCTGGTGAAAATTCTTATCCATTTTGGAAATGATTCTTGCCGAGAAGATAAAGAACATAAAATGTCTTCTTGGTAATCCATAGTTGCCTCTGTTCTTTATCTATGAAGGAAGAATCCTTGAGAAAATGTTTAATGAATGAGTTGCCTCTGCCTCATTCTGCGAAATAATGACTTCTCCTATGAAATTCTGAAATAGTCAGCGAGATGCTGAATGAGTTTGCAAATTTCTGAATGTTGCTGAATGTTTCTGCGAAATTATGAATAGTTCCACGATGAATAGCGCTGAATGTTCCCGCGATATATAGTACTAAATAGTTCCGTGATGAATAGTTCCGCGATGAATATTATTGTGAGATTGTAGACAATCCTCTTGAGAGACTCGGAATAATACTTCTGAGAAATTCTGAACAATACTTCTGAGAGATTCTGATAGTACTTGTTATCTCCCTTGCGATGAGCAAATCTTTCCTGCATTCTTAAAAGAAAATAATTAAGTTTGAAATTATTCTATTGGTCTTATTTTGCCTTCCTAATTAAACGTCTTATTTTGCCAATTTCTTTTTGCGACAAAATCGCAGGACGTCTCTACATTTGCATGTAAAAACCCATTGATCCTGCCTTATCCATTTTTCTTTGAATTTTCTGCGACAATATGACAGATCTAAATCCCCTCGCGAGAATAAAGTCCCATGACATTGTCGTCGTGCGATGAAATCGCAGGACGTCTTTACATTTTCATGTAAAAACCCATTGATCTCATCTAAACATATCTCTTATGGCTTGTTGCCTCTGTATAATTTACGTCACGCGACAATATGACATACCTAAATGTTCTTGCGATCATAAAGCCCCATGACATTGCCGTCTTAAGACACTTATCAGCACCCTAATGGAGGGTGCCACCCTTATCTTCCCCCTGGTTTCCCCTTCAAGGAGGGCACATCGGCCATACAAGACTAGCTCCTCCCATCAAGATTTACCAACAACCAGTTGTTTTCGCAGCCTCTTGTCCTTTATGCCTATATGGATTATAGTTACAAGACTGCACCCTAAGTGGGGTTTTCTTCAGGCCAAGTGCATCATAGCCAAGACTTACCAAGGATGGCCAGGGTAGGTTCGTCCGTCCCGGGCACCCTTGGCTCAATCGTGTACCTCGGCGCCTTAGTCATACTCTGCACTTCTTAGAAGAGATCCTCGGTCGTCCAACCAGGGTATAACCTTATAAAGCTGGAAATCCAAGGTTTCTCTCCCGGATAGGTTTTCTTTAACCCCAACATCTCCATGACTTAGGATCCAGCAGCGGTATAACCTTACCCCTGAATCATGTTAGCAGATACCTCCTTATATGATGCACTATTAGGTCTTACATTTGCCTCTTGCAAAATTATATTCGCGAACTAGGGTTCACACCATAAAGGTTCGTCCCATTCTTATGTCTCTGCGAAATTGTATTCGCGTTTCTCGCGATAGCTTCACGTTTCTTTATTATGTCATTTCCTCTTTCATTTCAGCCACAATATCATATTATTTACGCAAAGTAAATATTCAAGAAAAATCTTTGTAGTTGTAAAATCTTTGCAATTCTGCGATTGTATCGCTCTTTGTAAATCTTAAAATTTCGAAATTTTTTTTTTTTTTTTTTACGATAATTTCATTTTCTGTAATCTTGGAATTTTTTGAAAATTTTGGAGATCTGTAAATTTTTTGCGATGATTTCATTTGCATAATCTTTTGAAATATTTGGAATCTTACGAATGTATCTCTCTTTGTCAATCAAATCAAAAATCTTTGAAATGTTTTGAAATCTTAGAAAGTTTAGAAATCTTGCGATTGTATCGCTTTTGGTAAATTAAATCAATTTTTTTTGAAATCTTTTGAAATATTAAAATCTTAGAAATGTTCTTTAAAATATTGCGATAGTATCGTTGTTTGTAAAATAAATCAAAAAATTTCATTTTCTGTAAGTAAAATATTCAAGGAAGTGGTACTTAGCTTTCTTGCGATTTTCTGTTGCTGCCGATTCTCGCGAAGCATTTGATTTGCTTGTGAAATGAGAAAAAATGAGAAATGATCTGCCTCTTGCTTACTCTTTGCAACATACCAATTGTTCTAACCCTCTCTTGCGAAATTAACTTGCGATATTCTCGTCAACTTTCTTCATTCTTGGCGAGATAATCATCAACTCTTTTATTTGCCTCACAAAAAATTCTTTGCGAGGAGGGAGATTCGAACCCAGGTCTTCTAGTTTGCATACTCCCTCTCTAACCGTTTGGGCTACTTGTTGCTTACGAAAGAAAGGCCTAGTTCTGATATATTACTCCATTTCTTCGCTCCTTGAAGTTCAAAAATGAGTAAAAAGAAAAAATATGCTTAGCGAGGGACTTGAACCTGCGATACTGAACTTCTTAGCTTCGCTATTGACCATTTGTGCTAGCTTCTGTTTGCGATAGAAAGTTATACTATCGTCATCTTACTATTAATATCCTCTCATCAGGCAACTTTTAGAAAAATCGTGAAAAATATTGTTGCGGTGAGACTCGATCTTGCGATATTAAGCTTCTTATTCTCGCCGCTAACCAATTGTTACATCTTATGTTTGTGAAAGAAACATAAGATTCACTTAATTTATTCTTTTATAATCGCTCTTTGCATAAAATTTACTTCTTTTGTCTTATATGTCTGCGTCTTTGTAGCTTAGTTCTTTTGTCCAGTCTTTTGTTCTTTTCTCGTTCTTTGGTGTGGTTATCTTTGTGAAGTTATAATGAAATTCATTACCAATCCCTTATTGTTGCCATCACCTGAAGCTTCGAAATCATTCCTGCTTCTTTTCATATTCTTCATGTTGTTTTCTATTATGGTGTTAACTTGTCCAATATGTTGTTGACTACATATCTGTGCACCAAGGCTTTTGTTTGGTTTTTTGTCCTTTATTTCCCTGCCATTCATGACATCCTACCAAAGCAACAACAAGATCGCAGTAATTCTAGTCATAGCAATACTATCTCGTCGTCAGCATTGGGAAGCACATGCATCAATCATCTCAGAGAGGGTAAACCAGTTCATCAGTGAAGATAAAAGAAGACGATCCATTCTAATGAAGACCAAAAACGTTTCTAAAAGTTCAACTGCGAGTTTGAAAACTCTCTTGTTCACCCATCCCAACAAATCTTAATCGACTATTCATAAATAATTTCTCCATCAGTTCCAGCAAAGGACTTGGGTATACAAGTTGTAGTTTGTTGGAAAGTTACGAGCATTTCGCAGAAGATTTTTGAGATATAAATACTTTCTTTTGGCGTCGTTGTAGTAATAGCGAGCACTTCGCAGTAATCTCTCTTGCTGATTGTTCATGACCTTGTTTATTTTCTAGTATGCTGAAAGGACTGAAGTAAAGTTTGACTGCTGGCTAAGGTTAACTTGGCTGGAATATGTTATGAATCTATAAGTTTCATGGTCGCTTTTTTAATGATAGTTGCGATGAACTGGATTAAGTTTACATGGCAAAACGTAACAAAGAAGCAAGTTGTAACTTCACAGATTCCCTCCTCTTAACTATCCCCTGCAGCAACGTCACTTTAATTTCTAATAATGATTTCTATCACTGCCTTTTACGGTCGTTGCTCGCGGCTCTTGAACTAGACATCCATCTTTATTCTTGCCGGAACTTGTTTGTGGTTTACCGAAGTAATAGCGAGAACCTCACAGCTTATCATGCAGTCGTCAATCCTCTCTCTGGGTAAAGCAGGAATCTGATGTTCCATCAAAACATGCACCTCCCTTCAGTTTGAATATCTCTGAAGTTCTGAAATTTCTTCACAGTTCTGTGGCTGATTTGGTATATGATTACACGAACTGTAATTCGTTGAAATTTTTGTAGAAATGAGCTTCGTCTATGTCCTATTTTCTCGTGTGAACTTTGCTATAATTGTTGATGATGTGAATTTTGCAGAACCTCTTTATCTGTAGTTATTTATCGTGTCTATTTGCTGGTGATTTTCCAATCCCCTTTTGCTAGCATTTGCTAACCAAAAATGAGATGACTATGTCCCGTCTGGCATTAATTCGTCGTTTATTGATGATCTCCCACTTAGCAAACTCTGATTGCAACTTTAGTACGTATTGTATATCTTCGCTAAGCTTATTCGCTGACAATCCTTAAGCAAAATATTATGAATATGACTAGCTTCATAACGCCCTGCAAATTGAATTCTCCTTGATTCGCGAAAACAAACATTGGTGGTTGGGCTAGCAATTTGTCGTTTACCGGCGGAGAAAATTCACTTGGCCAGCGAGATTTAACCCTTTTTTGTTAATTTACACAGACGGAGGCATGGTATTCTTTGGTCTCTGTACAGTAAACAATCAAAAGAGAAATTAAATCTGCGAACATCAGTAACCAACATTTTCAAAATCGAATAAATTAATTAGGAAAGAACTATTTTAACAATTTTTGCTATTTTAAGATTTTCTAAATGAGATCTGATATTTGCCATAAACAATTAACGTTTATAAGAAAAAATTTCTAAGATTTCTTTTAAATTTATATAGAGATCTGAAGGCGAGTAGTAATAAGAAAAGGAATGAGTTAAGAAAGATGATTTGTCTTTTGTTGTTGTTAATCCGTCTGACTTCGTCTGTACTGTTTCATTTCAACTTTGATTTTGTCTTTCATATCTCGCCCTCTTTATTTTCTGGAGCTTCAGATGATAATTCTTCATGTAAACTCCAAATGTTTTGCATTGGAACTCTTTTGATCGAAATCATGAATGTTGTTTTGAACCAAAGAAATCGAAGATAAAATAAATTTCTCCGCCCCTTCCCTGTTTCTAACGCCAAAATGTAGTTGCAGGATTTCCCACAACACACCCCTTGTAATATCTTGATAATAATCTCTTGATCTAAATTAATTTGATATTAAAAGTATGGTTAAAATTCTAAAAATTGTAAATAGACACACGGATTTTTACATGGTTCGATCAATTTGATCTACATCCATGATTCTTCACTATGATTGTTTAATTTTACATTTCATTAACGTTGATAATCTCCATTAATGGAGTTCTAAATCTAGTTTTGGGGAAAAAGATGATAAAGAAAAATACATTTTCTCTCTCTAAAAATCTCTCTGCAAAATATTTCTCTCTCTCCTAAAATTGTCTCTCTCCTCAAGACTCTCTCAACTCTCAAAAAATACATCATCCTTTCCTGAATCTGTTGGATCTATATTTATAGGAAACTACATAATGGGTGACAACTAAGCTGTCCTCTAATTTCAGATATCATTCGCGATATTATCGCAGTAACTATTCCTAAGCATCGTAACCATCACCAGTCAATCATGTTCTTCTTGTGTTTTTTCAATCGTCAACTGTTATGTCATTATTTTGTGACACTCACAAAGTGTTGTTGGAGAACTCGCTGTGACGCTCGCAGAAATGTTGTTAATCTCGCCAGAATATTGCTGTGGCGATATTCTGGTACTACAGGATCAAGGAAATATCATGAGATTAAGGAGTTTTCATGAAATTAAAGAAATAATAATAAAATAATGAGGAACCATGAGGTGTGGGACCGTCTGGGATCAAGGCATGGCCGGTTGACCAATAATCACGGCCCATAATATTTTCCTTAATTTTATATTATTTCTTTGATGTGAGGGAAACACCATGAAACTGAGGATTTTCTTCAAAACGAAAGATATTTGTTCAAGTGAAAGGATTTTCATGAACTCAAGGAAAATAATAAAAAATATGAAACTGGCGTGGGATTGACCACGACACGTCCGGCCGGTTAGTGGTCCCATGCTCCCAGCGCCTTGGTCAATTTTTATTTATTTATTATTTTCCTTCCTATTTTGCATTGGTTCATCGTCTCGTCGTATTTTGAAATACTTGTTCGTACGGTGATTGTTAGTGCATCATCGTCGAGTACAGTGCACCATTTGAGTCGGGGCTTACTCGGAGGTAGCTCAGATGCCCGTGTGTTGAATATTTATTACTAACCCATGGAATTCTGCTGGGAAGAACCATGTATTAAAGTAACAAAATATTATAAAAGTATTTGAATACTTTCAGAAAATATTTCAATATTTTCAGAAATTCAGTGGATGAATCCAAGAATTTAAGAATAATTAATTGATGGCTCTATACTAGCAGAGCAAGCTGTCTAGGAGCATTAATTATTCTGACATGAGCTTGCTGGAGCTTCATATCCTTTATATAGTCATGGAAAAATGTTATTTGTATCCTGAAGACGTTATCGCTCTATACTAGCAGAGAAAGCTGTCTAGAAGCCGTCAATCTCGTGATTCTATATAGAAATAATTACTGAAATGTTCAATATTCATGAGATATGATGTTGTCCAACCGAGAGACTATATATCTGCATGCACTCTGAGAGACAGTGTTCTCAGTCAGAGGTTCGATGAGAGACCCGTGTCTCAATACTCACATCTGATTACTGGATCAGAAGTTCGTATAATTATGGGTTTACGATTTTAGCCTTTGTCGAAAATCCACCATCTATACCACCAAAGGAGATTAGTATGGAAATAGGGTAACCAAAATCCACCTTAATTTCGACACATACCCTTGCAAATCTCATCCTGGTTCTTGTAGTTGTGTGCTTATCAGTGAGTTCAGTGAGTACAGGAACTCCCAATTTGCTTGTAATCATACTGATTCCTTTCACATTTCATAAGCTCTAAGAAAGAAGTTTTATCTTTTTCAAGATCAAATTCAATAAGAAATATGGAGTCTTTATTAATGGTGAATATGAAATTCCTTTTGAAATTCCATAATTTTTTCAAGGCCTTCTCAACTATGGTGAAGGATAGTATATGACCCACAATGTAACAGACCAGAAAATTATGCCTAGCATGCAAAGAAGCGCAGGCCTAAATTTCCGATGTGCCGCTATGATGCTACTAACCTGGCACTAAAACTAGGAAAATGCACGTTCATCTGCCTTTGCAAGCATGCTCCATAGGCATAATACAACTAACTTAGCTTCCACATCATTCCAAAACTTTCGCTTGTTCTTCGAAGGGTTTCAAGACATAAAGGATTATGCTGATGCATTATTTTATGCATCTCAGGATTTCGATTCCTTCCATAGGCATATAACATGACCTGGGTTGCACATAGGCCATTCTAGCCTATCTTCACCTCTTTACTTAGCTTAGGCATTGCTGAGAGCATGCGCACTTAGCTTTCTTGTGCCAAGAGTGCATCAATCAGGCTTATGCCATACTTTTTTTAGCTTATGGAAGCTCTGCTTACTTGCATATTGATGTAGCTTACCTTCTTGGCCATGCCCAATGTGTCACTGGTGCATGACTATGTCGAACGCCTTGATGGGAAGTATGAGCATCCAAGGAATAAGCCACAACTTACCTCACCATGTTTGTCCACAATCATCTCTTGCATCGTAATAACGAGCCAGATGATATGAGAGGCCAATATGCCGCAATCATCCCGTAATTAGATGATATGAGCGATAACATGATGGACCGACAATGTTGCAACTCATTGCGGATGCCTAAGTACTCTCCCCTACTCTAAAGGGATCAAACACTGACCGTAGTTCATCTTTGAAGGGACATCAACTTAAGCCAACTTAGGTTACAAGGTTGTGGCCTAGCAATAATGGTAATGGCCTAGTCCGTGTAGGCCGTTCGATCACAATGCACAAAGGTTGTGCATTACTAAATCCGCGATATGGCATAGTAATGCACATGCTTAATATGCTCTATTGGCAAGGTTACACATCTATAAATGAGTCCTAAGCATCATTTATGATTTTTCGGCTAAGATATGAAGCTTACTTGGTGCATAGTCCGCATATGCACCTTCAACCAACTACCCGCCATATATATATATTTTATTGACATTTCTACAACTCAAATTGAGTGAATACTTTTACATTCACCAAGTCACATTTTTGAGGTGCTTGCTTCACTATCCATGGCCATTGCCATGTACTTCTGAAAAAACGTCAATGATTGATGAGTTTTTGTTTTGTCCCATAAGCCAACTTCAATATTGTGCAATGATTGCATAATATTCACTCTGTCAGCTCGCTCTGGTATATTGCACCACTGTTATGCAATATTGACTCTAGGCCAATAGACTGCATAATGCACTAAGGTAGCGCTACGCGCTCAAAGCCATCTACCCAACTGGCCTAATGCATCATTTGATGCGAGATTGTACTTTGGCCAATATAACTATCAAGATGATATTGGCCCCTTAGCCAATATGCCAAACATAATGCGTCATTTTTGCACGATATTGGCCTTGAGCCATTATACCTCTTACCACAAAATAGAAGCTTTGAAAGAAGCTTTATCTCAGGACATGACGCATCTTTAAGCATGCGCCATGCTAAAACACGGGGTGTTACACACAAAGTAGTCGATACAAAAAGACTCATAAACCCAAATTTCGTCCACAACATCATATATAGAAATAGAGATTCTCTTACAAGATATGATTTTAGGTTTTTGAAAGAACAACTTGTTTGCATAAGAGACTTCACTAATGGTCTCCTACTTCTTGAGGAGAGAATTACATTATGTAGCCTCAAGATTACCAGAAGGAACACCAACCAAACCACATCTGTTTTTAATCATCTCCACCTGTGAATCATTTTCTCTTACGTCCTCCTCCAAAATAAATAGTTAAGGTAAAGAAACCTCCCAACCATGACTGAGAAATGAAAGTTTTCTTTTGCAAACTCTTGAAAATTTCCAGTTAAAGCTGGTCGCTAGTCAAACTATACCCCCTCCCATCCCCACCCCACCCACATAAATAGATTAATTCGGGGCTGAGGATTTTGATTCCAACCAAGATAATGTGATAAGAGGTGCTTTGAAGGCGTTGTCATTTCCCCTCTTCCTTAGGTTGGTACATGTGTTTTTCATTTGTGTTTTTTATTTTTCTAGCACCTTATTTTCTTCTTATTTTGAAAAATCATCGTGGTATGTTAGTTAACCACGTGATTGTTTCAAAAGTCATCGTGATCCTAACCATAAACAATGACAACTTACATGATTTTTTTTTCCAGAAAATCCTGACATCTTTTGTGATAGTCGTCACTGCCTAACAATAATACCATGACGACACCAAAACAATCGTCATGAAGATATTTTAGGACCATGTAGGTTCTTTCCGTATTTCAACTACCTGGAATGGGTCAAGTTTTTTCTTAACAGTCATCATGGTCTTAAACTCAACCGTGATGATTTTTTATAATTTTTTTAGAAATTTGATCCTTAAGAAATCGTTATGGTATGTTATTTCAACCATAACGACTTTTGCAGTATTCATCATGACCAATAACAATATCGTGATGACACCAGAACAATCACCATGGTCGATACCTTTGGACGACACCGGAACATTATTTTAAAACGGGTATCTAGCTCAGCTGGTCGTCCCCGTTCCCCAAAGTTTCATGCGTTCCATGAGGTCTCAGGCTTGAGCCCCCAATGGCGTAATATTGCAGAAATTAACATGGAAGGTAGAGTTAGTTTGCCCCCCTTGTGACACAATCTCATCCCCCCCCATCCACTTCGGCTCCATTGGCTAGGTTACGCATGAGGCTCGCTGGTAGGCTAGCACATCAACCTGGTAGGCTTCCAACTAGTTTTTTTTTTTTTTTGAAGCATGTAATTAAATAAAAGGAAATTAGTTTACAATTTGTCGTGGGTATTTGGTACCCACGAAATCATGAAATAGAATTTGACTAATAAAGGATGGGATTTCCTGTTCCCATATTTTGGTTGATAAACTCCCCGTTTGACTTCTATCTACCGCATGATTGGCTAACCCGTATGTCGCTTGATTTCCTTCCATGTAGTTGTGCTGAATTGCAGCTTGCGGGATCTGTCGAAATCTAATTTTTATTTCTTCAATCATCCCTGATATGTGCCAAGGTGGGGTGTATATGAAGTGATGAAATGGAGAAGGTTTTCTGAATCGGTTTCAAAGATAACTCTTGGCCATTGCCTTTCTGTTACTGTTCTTGATGCCAATAGCAGAGCCCAAGTTTCTGCAGTTAATGATGTCGTAATTCCTAATGGCTGAGCTAGAGCCATTATAGTGCGTGCATCAGAATCTCTTCCCCCGCAAATCCTGGGTGACCTCTGGATGCTCCATCTGTGTTAATATTAACCCAGTTTATGTTCGGAATGGACCATCCTACTAATGTTGTTGATATCCTTTTTTTCCTCGTCGGGTGGTTAAATATCGGTGCATATCCTGGTGTGATTGGTGGTGAAAAGTGTAGTGCCCCGTAGAATTCTTGTTGCAGTTTTTGAGCCCATGCTAGTATTTCTTCTGAAGTTGTTTGCTTTTGTTGGTATATTAGGTTATTCCTAGCTAGCCATAAGGTCCAGAATAAAAAATAAAAAGAGGAAATTATAGATGTTGACGCAGGTTATTGAAGGATTTAGGAAATGGTTGTCTGAGGCGTTGAGGTGAAGGTGTGTTGGGGGTTGGAGTTAGTTGAAATTGATAGTTGAGTGAATAAGGTGTTCCAGGAGGTAGTTGTTGTTGGACATTAGATTAGAAGGTGACTTTCCAATTTTGGGTCAGTGTTGCATCTGGAGCATATGTCTGAGTTATTCAGATGGATGTGATATAAGAGTGAGAAGGTTGGTAATCCTTCATTGATGGCTTTCCAAAAGAAAAGCCGAATTTTTGGTGGACATGGTAAAGTCCATAGGAATTTGGTAGGTGGTAAAGGGGTGTGAGTTTGTTGACCATGGGTTAGACATTTGTATCCCGATGAGGTAGTGTAGTTTCCATATTTTGAGTTTTTTCTTGGGGTCTATTTTGGGGGAGATGGATATTCATGATTTTTTGGATTATATGGCTGGGGAGGGTGCTTAATTTTTCATGATTCCAAGAGTGGGAAATTGGGTTGATAATATCTTGGGTAGCATTGTGATGTGTCTATATTTGTTGAGTGTGGAATCCAATCGTGAAAATGCAGGGGTCTAACAACCACACCCAATAATTCGTTCGACAATCTGAGAGGACTTACTCTAATACACTTTCTAGAGCATCAACTAGACAGTCATACTCAATCTAGAATGAAGTATATCAAAGAGCTTAATATCTCTAACTCTTAATTCAATCCGCAATCATCAAATAGAAATCTGCGAGCCTGATTGAATATAAGAGAAGTTACTTGAGCGGTACCAAAGACAGATGTTCAAGTTTCAATCAATGTAAATCAACAACCAAAGGTTGGATATTCAAAATTGATTGATCTTTATGCACAACCTGTGATATTTCAATTATATAACAAAATATAATGCGGAAAAGAAATAACACAAACACCAGAATTTTGTTAACGAGGGAACCGCAAATGTAGAAAAACCCCGGGACCTAGTCCAGTTTGAACACCATGTTGTGTTAAGCCACTACAGACACTAGCCTACTACCAATGAACTTCGGACTGGACTGTAGTTGAACCCTAATCAATCTCACACTGATTCAAGGTACAGTTTCGCTCCTTACATCTCTGATCCTAGCAGTATACTACACGCTTGATTCCCTTAGTTGATCTCACCCACAACCAAGAGTTGCTACGACCCAAAGTCGAAGACATGATAAACAAATTTGTCTCACACAGAAAATTCTATAGGATTGAATAGATCTGTCTCCCACAGAAATACCCAAGAGTTTTTGTTCCGTCTTTTGATAAAATCAAGGTGCATAGGTGTGACGCCCCATTTTTCGGGCACGGATCCCATGCCCGAAAACCCGAAGTGCTACTTGGATACCATAGTCGAGGCCCGGCTACTAAGACCATGCTCAAAAACTAATTTATTTAGGCTAATTTAATTATGTCCGTTTTAACATTTTTATAGCAGCGGAATACTTAGAAAATACTTTGGAAAATCTAACCTAGATTTAACCTAATTTGAAAGCCACCGGAAGAAAAACACATTTTGGTTCTTATGTGTGAAAACCAAAAGCATATCTCAAGTACTCAACTATATCAAGCTTGAATTCACATGTCTCATAATACTTGTCACCTGATCCTTAATTAACTATTATATAATAATTGTTGCAAATCCGGTTCACATGAAAAGTGGCTGACCCACCGACTTCAAGTATCTAGATTAGTCTAGATAGCTCAAATGGATAACATCACTAATATCCTGCCACATGTGTAGTATCTTGAAAGTTCTTGGACCGACATATCATTAATCGAGCACTATAAAAGGACATAGCCAGTCCTCTTTGTAAACTTGAGATACCACTAATTAGTAAGAGAAATGAAAAGGGAACTCATAGTCCCGTCCTTTCTTCTCATCTCATCCTTCTTTCTTCTTATTTAATTTATGCATATACTAATAACAGTCATGAGTAAATGAGAGATGATGATAACATTCCACTAAGAGAGATGATGATAACATAACAATAATAATATTATAAGGACAACCATGAAATTACAAAAATATCCTTTGGTAAAAGATGAAATTTTAAATAACTCATATTTGGTCAAATTTTTCTGGTATTTCTACTCATGATTATAGCCCACCTGGTTTGAAAACTCATAAAGTGAAAGAAGACCACGTTTTTGGATACATTAAATTAAATAGGTTCTTCTAGATGATTAACACCGTTTTCTACCCCAATAGCAGTAAAGCAAATTTCCAAACTAAACAACTATCCAATGAAAACTCAACACGTAGCAAGATGATAAGCATTAACCCATTATAACTTGACATGTATCAGTTGATCACTGAAAATGCTAATGGAAAATATTTCTATTTATATTGTGTGAACACGTCTTATATGGCGTGGCCCACCATTTTTCTCAGGCAAAATACAGAAGATTCTGGACAGTGTTCACAGACAATTAAGTGATAAGATCAATTTACTTAATCATGAATACCTTTAACTTTACAAACCACGAGTACCAAGATGTGACAATTTAATATTTGATCTTCAGTTTTTCTCTTGGATATAATTAGCCGAGACACCTATGTACTGTGGTTGAAACTAATTAGTAATAAGAACTTGAGAAATTAAAAGCTTCTTTCATCTATTTTACTGTGTACTAATTGTCTCCTCATATCTGTATCCAACCCCAATAACAGCACTAATAAGTTATCATTACACAAAACATTATCATTAGTTATCATTACATAAAACATTATCATTAGTTATCATTACACAATTTTTTTTTAATATACTAATCAATGTTTATTTTTTAATTGAAAAGAAAGAAACGATTTTCATTCGTTACCAAAAATGAAGTAATAAAATAAAAGCTCTAAATTACTAAAACACCCTTTAAAGTAAAATTACAAAATTTCCCTTCTCATAAAAGGCAAAAATACCCTTAAAATTGGGACGGGTATTACAACCTCACACACTTTAAGAAATTTAGTCCCTAAATTTAAAGTAGCATAGTGACAAAAATTTCAAGCTAAAATGAAAAACACACAATTAATTTTATTGAAATACAGCTTACATTTTTTTTAACTGTTTGTGCAATAACTAGTTCCTGAAGGATCTAATCGCTGCTCTGATACCAAATTATGACGCCCCGGTTTTCGGGCCCGGATCCCATGCCCGAAAACCCGAAGTGCTACTTGGATACCATAGCCGAGGCTCGGCTACTAAGCCCATGCTCATAAACTAATTTATTTGGGATAATTTAATTATGTCCGTTTTAACATTTTTATAGCAGCGGAATACTTAGAAAATTACTTTGGAAAATCTAACCTTAGATTTAACCTAATTTGAAAGCCACCGGAAGAAAAACACATTTTGGTTTTCAAATAAAAATACTAACACCGTTCAAGTCTTAAGATTAATTAATAAGAAATGATTTCAACCCCAAATTGTAAAACTGAAAACAGACCAAGGTGGATTACTAGGATTTTATAGGCTTCATGCGATTTCCATAATTTATCGGATGTTATACGGGTAAAATCTATACTGTAAATACTATTTGGAGTAAATTATTCAGGATTTTTAAATGAGTTGAGTATCCTATAACCACAGTTAAACTTGTAGTTGACCAGAATTGCAGAAAATCAAAACTGTACCATTCTGTTTTATAAAAATTATATAAAATCACACACAACTCCAAATTGGATTTAGTTTACTATTTTAAAACTAAAAAAGAAAGATCTTCAAGTTTACAGAAGACACCAAATCCTAAAACATGCTGTAGAATAAATTTAAAACAAAAATGCCTCAGTATAGTTGAATTTGTCAGAAAACGTCTGAATTTCTTACAGTGAGAAACAATTGTTTGAAAAATACTTTTGGAACTCAGAAAATTCTTTTTAACAACTTCATAAACTGTGAGTTTTACGCATACCATAAAATATTCAGTCATAAATATCTTATAAAATAATTATCATTAACAGTCAAACTGACATGACTCAGAGATTTTCATTGTCTAATCAAATAAAAGTTTCTTAATAACACAATGTTCCATTGGTTATACATTAACCCAATAATCTCCAAAGTATCAGTAATCAATAAATACTCAATAAATCATCTAAAAGGGAGTTTGATGATATTTTATTACAATTTTTCAATCATAAATCCTATGCAAATTACTAATTAAAGCACCAAAACCGATCTCCATGCTTTTCCGTCATTAGCTCCTTGTGGTGTCATAAAATATGGATTTTTTTTGTCATGAAACGACGTGAATTGTAACACCCAGTAGGAAAAGAAGCAACAAAATATTTTTCAATTTCTTTTAAAACAACTAGCATGATTAACACCACCACAAACACATGGAAACACCACATCCATAAACAACAATGAATTCAATCAATCAATCCGCTCGCCCCATGGAGCCCCACGTGGGTTTAGGAAACAAAACTGTTCCCAAGGATATCTCGTATCCCGTCATAAATAATTTTTAAGAATCACAATCTATGGACCGCAGCCCAACATTCATAATCATGCTCACAACATCGATTATCATCCATAAATACTTGTAAATTTGAATTTAATTAACAAAACCATAAATAAAAAGAGTTTTAGATTGTGTTGGGCCTACCTCAATTCCATACCGAAACGATGCTGGGAATGACACCGATAAAATAAAAATACCATTTATAGTTCTCGGAGGAAAGGAAAATGGTACTGCCTACTTTTCTTTTCTTCTATGTTTATTCTAGCCTAAACGCTAATGAAATTTTCTTCCCCCAAGCAACTCCTCTTGGTTGATACGAGTATATATAGTCAAAAGTTTATTAAACCTTAAGATTATTGACCAATGATTTGGCGACATCTAACAAAGAACAAACCTAAACTAATTATTAGTATTGCTATCTCGATCAACAACTGACCAACAAAAACTAATGCATGCGTGAAAACCAAAAGCATATCTCAAGTACTCAACTATATCAAGCTTGAATTCACATGTCTCATAATACTTGTCACCTGATCCTTAATTAACTACTATATAATAATTGTTGTAAATCCGGTTCACATGAAAAGTGGCTGACCCACCGACTTCAAGTATCTAGATTAGTCTAGATAGCTCAAATGGATAAACATCACTATTATCCTGCCACATGTGTAGTATCTTGAAAGTTCTTGGACTGACATATCATTAATCAAGCACTATAAAAGGACATAGTCAGTCCTATTTGTAAACTTGAGATACCACTAATTAGTAAGAGAAATGAAAAGGGAACTCATAGTCCCGTCCTTTCTTTTCATCTCATCTTTCTTTCTTCTTATTTAATTTATGCATATACTAATAACAGTCATGAGTAAACGAGAGATGATGATCACATTCCAATAAGAGAGATGATGATAACATAATAATAATATTATAAGGACAATAATTAATATTATAAGGACAACCATGAAATTACAAAAATATCCTTTGGTAAAAGATGAAATTTTAAACAACTCATATTTGGTCAAATTTTTCTGGTATTTCTACTCATGATTATAGCCCACCTGGTTTGAAAACTCATAAAGTGAAAGAAGACCACGTTTTTGGCTACATTAAATTAAATAGGTTCTTCTAGATGATTAACACCGTTTTCTACCCCAATAGCAGTAAAGCAAATTTCCAAACTAAACAACTATCCAATGAAAACTCAACACGTAGCAAGATGATAAGCATTAACCCATTATAACGTGACATGTATCAGTTGATCACTGAAAATGCTAATGGAAAATATTTATATTTATATTGTGTGAACACGTCTTATATGGTGTGGCCCACCATTTTTCTCAAGCAAAATACAGAAGATTCTCGGGATGTGTCCACAGACAATTAAGTGATAAGATCAATTTACTTAATCATGAAGACCTTTAACTTTACAAACCACGAGTACCAAGACGTGGCAATTTAATATTTGCTATTCCGTTTTTCTCTTGGATATAATTAGCCGAGACACCTATGTACTGTGGTTGAAACTAATTAGTAATAAGAACTTGAGAAATGAAAAGCTTCTTTCATCTATTTTATTGTGTACTAATTGTCTCCTCATATGTGTATCCAACCCCAATAACACCACTAATAAGTTATCATTACACAAAACATTATCATTAGTCTCCCTTATAAAGCACAGTTTGGCTAACTTAGCCTATCTGAGTGGTGGCTAGGATTTATTCTGGGCAAAGATAAATCTACGGTCGTGGTTGTGCAGACCACACCCTCATCTCGCACGTGTAAGTGATGGCCAAGATTTCATATCCCAATTGATAAATCTATGGTTGTAATTTGTCCCATAAAATTAACATTTAATGACCCATTAATGGAAATCTAATATAATAAATATAGTAAATGATTAATATAATAAATACCTAACTAATTAGTGTTCCACACTAATTGATATTAAATGATTTATTAATTGCTCATAATAATGTTTGTTCACTAATTGCTCATAATAAATAATTTATTAATTTATTCCACTATAAAATTTCACTTAGTCAAATTAATAAATTTGTATTTCTTCTATTAATAAATAATTTTGATAGAAAAAGAAAAAATATCAATAGATATTAGTTGCGATAGTAGGTTGTGGAAGCGGTGGCGAAGGTCCAATGAATCACTAATCTAATAATATCAGTAAATATTAGTTGCGGCACGGGTTAAGCCCTATAAACACATAAATAACCACTAATCTAAGGAACAAGTAACCTGGATCTTCCGGTAACTCATATAATGGAACACTTTATGTTTTGTTTATGAAATCCCATTAAGCAAAATCAATACTAATACTTTGTTACTTCACTTTCTTATTATTATCATCAAGAATATAAAGCACAGTTTGGATAACTTTGCTTATGTAAGTGGCGGTTCAAATTTTTCCTCACAAGAGATAAATCTAGGGAGGTAATCGTTTGTCATAGGTGATGGTTGTGATTGAGATAAGAAATGCATCTAATGGACAAAAGTTATCATGTCATTAAGGTTCCATAATTCTTCATAATAAATAGTCTATTAATTAAATATCAAACTAAAAAACATAATATATAAATTATTCTACCAATGATGATAATAAAAGTATATTTTTATTAGCTAATACTTAGAATTAGTTTGGTATTGCTGCGAGCTTTACAAAAGTGCTTTTCCGATGTACGTTATTATGCGGAGCTATGTAAAAAAAACGATTGGTTGCCGATGTAAGTTACTGTGCCGAGCTTTATAAAAAAAATAATTGAACGGTTGCAGATTATAAACTAAAGCTAAAACTATTTAAAAAAACAGACATATCTCTGAAAATATCATGTTCAACTATAGTTAGTGAGAAAATGACAAAAGCAGACAAATTTCTGAAAATTGTCTATTCTATTTTATTGTGTGTAAAGTAAATTTTCTACTATTAGAGTACGTACACATTGATAAATTTTGGAAGTGTACACTTTATGAAATCTTTAATAAACACTAAGATGAAAAAATATTGCTATCAAAATGTTTTCAAAATACTTTTTTTGAATGAAAAAAAGCAGCACCAAACTTAGTTAAATTGGCTAACAATTATATAAGTGGACCATAATGACGGTGGAAAGTATTGGTGCCCAATGAGTAATTTCGCATCGCCTCACATATTTCTTGATAAATGGTTTAACGTTATTTTTATTAAATGATGATGGATAGCAGAATTTATTTTTAGTAGAGCTTATTGTTATTAGGTTAATTACTTAATGATTTGACTTACTAACTAATCATGATTTTATTATTTTTATGCAACGAATAACCTCACATTTGGAGGCATAATATCGTAGAATGCAATGGCCTGCCTTCTACCGATAATGTCCTTACTAAGCCACTGCGTTCATCTGATAGTATTGAGTTTTCAATGGTAACCGCTGTGTTCATCTAGCAGCAGCTTCTTAAGAGTCCACCCATCCCAAGATTACTCAATACCGAGCATGCTTAACTATAAATATTTTTCGCCAACTACGAAGCCAATTATGCTGAAAAGGTCTCGGTGTTAGCAAATGACAAACCATTACCTCTATTCCAACTTAATTTGGAGCCGTCCTCGGGTACGGAATATGTTCAATTCTAGATTCTGGCATTTTTTCTCACTCATGAGACTCTGGAATATGTTCAATCCGTCAAGCATACTATTTATCCCTCGACATGTAACCCGTGGTTGACTCTAATACCATTTTTAAGGACCTGATCTTTGCCAATACTGTTCCCACTTAGTCATTGTGGTTATCCGATAGCGTGGGATTTTCAACTAAAACTGATGTGGACATCCATTAGCAGTTTTCTGGGAGGTAGCCCATACCTAGATTACTCTCGCCCGAGAACCCACAAATTCAGTGATTTTTACCAAATCTGGATCCAACTATGTTGAAAAGGCCACAATGTTACGAAAGGACAAGCCATTACCTATATTCCATTCGGTGAACTCTTCCTGCCAAATTGAATTGCGTACATAATATTTATGGGAATTTTGAAAAACTAGAACTACATCGTATGTGGGTAAAATGATTACCATCAGAAATGACTTAACATTTTAAAGTATAATATGTTAAGTGAATGAATTAGATTTTAAGTATGTCATCATCATTGAAATAGTAAGAACATACAATAAGCTTGGACTTATCCATACATAGCACCGAGGCTTTTTAGTTAAAAACCCCACACCTCTTATCCCAAGGTGGTCAAGTGGGGTTTGGTGTTATGTGGTTGGGCCTTGAGTAGTGTCTGATGGTCCACGAAGATCTTAATAATTGGTATCAGAACCCGTGGTTAGGGATACTGTTCGAACGTTGAAGTGGTTGTGGATGTCACCCGGTTTAGGGCGCAAGTGAAATAAGACTCAAGGTGAAGAAGGCAAGGCCCAAAGTTCAACTTGAGCTCAAGGTGGATTTAGTGTCTCACTCATTAACTTAGGTGGACTAGGGTTCTAGATTAGAAAGGCAATGCTCAAAGTGGAGTTAGTGTCTCACAAATTAACTCTCAAGTAGTAGGGTTCTATGTGGGCAAGAAAATGCTCAAGCTGGAGTTGGTGCTTGCCTTCTCATTAACTCAAGGTGGAGTAGGATTGTAGGGCGCATAATGACAATAATCCTGATCGATGGGTAGCATATACAAATGGTAATCATATGGAGAAGTCATATTGGAATGGTGAAGTGGTTCAATATCGTCAAGGTGGAGATTGTTGGAGTATGTGGCACGATAAACCACTTAATTATAGCTAGGTATAGTCCCACATGGAAGAAAGAGGAGTACATGTTGAGCTTAATAAACTTGGGCATCTCCTTACGTAGCGTTGTGGCCTTTTAGATTATAACCACACACCTCTTATCCCAAGGTGGCCAATTAGGGACATGATCGGTGCTATGTTGCCGGGGCCATAGTAGGTTCCTATTTTCCATGAACATCCTAACACCATTCACTAAATATAAGAAAGATGCAAAAAGGTAATACCATTTCAAAAGATCGATAAGATATCTTTTTAAACTAAAAAACATATCGAATAATATATATTTTTTTGGGACAAAATATGTAAAAATTAGTTTCGATATAATTTCATTGTTGGCTTAAGGATACAACTCTAAAAAGGAGAGACATAGTATGGGAGGATGTCAAGGCGGAAAATGCTAGAAAGGATGTGAAGTGAAGAATAAAAATATCTATCGGGTGTAGAAATCGGGGTCCGCAGCACGGGTAGAGTGCCGGTCTATTTCATTTGTCCATAATTGTTATGGGTCGAGGTCCCAGTTCTCATCCGTTCGTGGATGTTTATCACATAGGGTCTGCCAGAGATAATTTCTTACTAGTTTGTTAGCAAGAGGGCCAACTCCGTAAAGAGCAAAAGAAAGGTAGATTAGAGTCGCCACCTGACTAAAGGGAGTCAGGACCCTTTAACTAGTTTGAATTCTTTTGAGGAAAACAACACCTAGTCATGACCTTCGTGTTTATGGTCTGCTACCAGAGAGTCTGGGTAAGGAGATTCTAGTACGGGATGGGAAGGTGTTAGGCACCCATCAGCCGCCCAATCGTAAGATTGGCCTCTACTTCATGATTAATGGGGAAATGTTTATAATTTAGTTTTTCTAATACTTATGTGTACATGATCGTGATGGTTTGGTGAAAACCTTGGTTTTGTTTTACAAGAAATCTGGTTGAAATCTCAAAATTGAACAATTAACCTGTAGATTAACTTAATGAAAATAAAGCTAATGCGAACATTATTATTATTATTATTATTAATATTATTTTTGACAATGGGTTTGATGTAGGAGGGAATTCCACTTTATACCCACACTTTAATTTATCCCCACTTGGAAAATAAATAAATAAATATTTTATGTAATGCAAAGGGTAGTTACGGTGTTACTACGAAAATGGAAAACCATTCCGTTCCCGTATAACTACATAGTTTACCTAAGAGCTATGCAATTAATATACCTGAAATATGATACTGAAACTTGAAGGATTCTTAAGGAGATTTGTTGCTTCCGTTAAGTATGCAGAAAGTAATTAAAGTACCAGCAATTTAATGCTAATCTTTTAAGAACTTAAAGGCGATACTTGATTTGATATTTCTAGGTTTATGTTCTTTATTTTTTTGGGGTTTTCTGGAAATAACTAAAAATGTATAGGACAATAATAACTATTATGTATGAAGGTAACTTGATTTCTCTTTGATTAAACAAAATACATGAAGATTTAGAACATGTGAAAAGAAATATTTTTCTAGTTGAGACAATAATTCTTCTTGGTTTGGGTGGAAACCTAGATTTTTGATTATGCTTGCATGAGGAAAATAAGTAGAAAAGAAAGTGTTTTCTTTCTCAGACAGATAGCGAGAAAAATGATGTAGGAAAAGGTTTCTGTGTAAGAAATTGGTGTTGAGAGAATTGTTTTCGACCTCTATTTATAGGTGTGGATACCGACAGCCTTCCGTTAATCCCTCCGCATTCAAATGTCCTTCGCAAAGAAAAAAAAAATTTCTTTTCAAACCATGTGGGTCCCACGTCCTTTTCCCTTATTTTCCTAATAAAACAAATGTGGGCCCCACTTGACTCCCTTTGTTTTCTTCTCCTTTCTCTTTTCCTAATAAAACAAGTGTGGGTCCCACTTGCATTTAAGAAAAAAATCTCTTTTTTCTTCTTTTCTTCCTCTTCCATCCGTATTCTCTTCAAAATATATGTAAGTTCCAAATACTAATTAAAGTCTTGGTGCGGATAAGGGGAGGGTGAAAAGTGGGCGCCCCTTATCGTCTTCTGAGTTCTCGTTTTGCTCGTAACTTTTGCACACGAACTCCAAACGACTCCATTCTTTCACCAGTGACTTTGTATTTTCCTCCTCTTCAGTGTGATAGCAAGAGATCCCGGGCTCAAATGGATAATGAAACGGGTACGAGTGGGTAATGCTTGTGGGCTTGATTGGGTAAAGCTTGTGGGCTTGATTGGGTAGAGATTGTGGGCTTGATTGGTAGAGCTGATGGGCTTGATTGGTAGAGTTTGTGGGATTGATTGGTAGAGCTTGTGGGCTTGATTGGTAGAGCTGGTGGGCTTGATTGGTAGAGCTGGTGGGCTTGAGAGCTTGTGGGCTTGATTGGTTGAGCTTATGGGCTTGATTTAAAGGATATGAAAATCCTTAATTGCTCCCCAAAGAATTTCCCTTGTATTCTGCTCCGAAGTACAAGAATAATATTTTCTATGGAAGGTGCGGAATTGGGGTGTCAACAGTTGCCCCTCTTTGAGAGTAATCACTCGCAGTTTACGAACAAAGCCATGAAAACCCAATCGCACCTGATTTTCAAAAGTTGGTTTTTGATGAGTTGATGAAGAAAGTCCTGACGTTGGCTGGGTTTGTTCCAGTTAAGCTTGTCAGCTCCATTTTCTTGATTTTTGAACCTTTGCGGTTGATTCAGTTGGATTGCCTTTTGTTCGAGCCGATTGAAATAGTTGAATGGGTTGATGAAGAAATATACTAACGTTGGTGGTCCAGCCCTGATTGAGCTTGTCGGTTTCGTTCACATTCTGAAAGTGCATTTTCTTGACTTCCGTTCCACACTTTGTCCTGACATGACTTGCTTTTCTTTCACGAGACGATTCTGATAAAGTATTTTTTTTCAAAAACTTCTTGAGGAAGTAATTACCCTTTTTTTTTTTATTTATTTATAAGATAGGGGAGAAAGACCTTTCTTTAGGTAAGAAACTCCTTTTCTTTTCTTCAATATGTCGTCTAGGCGGATGGCTATCATTATTCCTGATCCTCCAACTTTGCCTATGTTGCGTCGAAGACGAAGAGTTGGGGTTTTAAACGATGTGGATGATCACGTTTCTGCAAGAATCCGGGAAGACCCTGTAAGTTTCCTTGTTGATCGAAATTTTCTTCTTTGTTTTCCAAGTTTCCTTTCATTATTTCTCAACCACTGCTTTCTTTCATAGAATTACGCTTGGGCGCGTATTCGCGGAGGGACCACTGGTATAGTAGAATGGTGGCTGATGTTGAGACGATGCAAAGGTGTACGTGATCTTGTACAACAGATTGGTTGGTACGACTTTATTGAAGCTTTGGAACTGTTCCATGATGGTGAGAATGCTTTAATCGTGGCAGAAAGATGGTGGGGTGATACTAATTCATTTCACCTGCCACATTGTGAGTTAACCATCACTCCTCTGGATTTCTACATGATTACTGGCATCCGTGTGGGGGTAGGATCTCCCGTCCCGATGGGTGAAAACGTGACAGAGGAGAATGTCCGAAACCTGTTGGGACCACATTGTGGGGATATCTTCCCTAAAAATTGGTATGTCAGCTTAGCAGGCTTGAAGACCAAATATTTCTGAATCTTTTCAAATGCTTCTTGACATTCATGGTTCCATACCGTAGGCACATTCTTCCTTAGCAACTTGAATATTGGCTCACATATGGGAGTGAGTTGATTTATGAACCGACTTATGTATTGCAGTCGACCCAAAAATCCTCTGATTTCCTTCTCAGTACTTGGCGGAGACATCTCGATGATAGCCTTAGACTTTGATGGGTCACATTCAATTCCTCTGTTGCTGACGACGAACCCTAGTAATTTACCGGCTTTGGCACTGAACAAACACTTGTTGGGGTTGAGCTTAAGTTGAAATTTCCGGAGACGCTGGAATACCTTTCTCAGAACAATTACATGATCCTTACTATGTTCAGATTTGGCCACCATGTCATCGACATAAATCTCCAGCTCCTTATGCATCATGTCATGGAAAATAGTTGTCATGGCTCGTTGGTATGTGGCTCCAGCATTTTTCAATCCGAAGGGCATTACCACGTAACAAAATATCCCCCATGGAGTGATGAAGGATGTTTTAGCCATGTCTTCTTCGGCCATTTTTATCTGATTGTATCCGGAGAATCCATCCATGAATGAAACACATCCTTGCCCAGATGCGTTGTCGACCAAGGTATCAATATGTGGCAACGGGAAGTCGTCTTTTGGGCTTGCTCTGTTTAAATTGCGGTAGTCAATGCACATTCTTACTTTTCCGTCTTTTTTCGGAACAGGTACAATGTTGGCCAGCAATTCTGTATAAGTGACTGCTTTTAGAAAGCCTGCGTTGAGCTGCTTATCTACTTCTTCTTTGACTTTTAAGGTCCATTCTGACCTTAGCCTTCTGAGCTTTTGTTTGACTTGCTTTTCATGAGGATAGGTCGGCAAACGATGGACCACCAAGTCAGTATCCAATCCGGGCATGTCTTCGTAAGACCAGGCGAAAACGTCCTTGAACTCAGTGAGTAGATTGATCATCTCCTCCCTTTCTTCGGAGGATAATGTTGTCCCGATCTTCACCTTTTGCGGTTCGCCTTCCGTTCCCAAGTTGATTGTCTCTTCTTCCATGAATTCTGGCTCCTTTTCATGTTTTTCGACGCTTTGTTGGATCTCTTCTGGAACGTCTTTCAGGCAGGTTATCATTTCTTCATCGTCGTATTCAAAATTTCCTGCAATGTCGTTCTCCAAATCCAAGACATCATATTGGTTCACACTTTCCACATTTTTTTGCTTTTCATGTTTTTTTGATTTTTTTGTATTTTTCAAATTTAAAGGTGCATTAAACACACAAATACTGTCTTCTGGGGCCCACGAGGATTCTTGAGGCTCATCCTTTGTCAGTTGTGGACCCTCATCATCTAGTCTTACCAGTTCATTTTTGTTTCCGGCATCAGAAAAAGTTCCGATGTCATTTGCTGCATCATTGGGGATTATCATGAAGACGCTCCTATCCGATGATTGCTTTCTTCTTCCAGCATCGGTCCTCCAGAACCTCTCCCTTTGTTCTTCAAAGTATTGCTCCAAATTTTGATTTATCAGCTCTGGTTGAATTTTTGAAAAATATTCGATGAAGGCATTTATCATTTCTGACCATGTTGCTTGCAGAGCGCGGTCGTTGGTTGAAGACCATATTGACGCACTCCCAGTTAAGCTTTTGCTGAAGTATTGTTGCAATTCCTCTTCGTGCATCTTCAATGGCCTCATGTACCATAGGAATGATTTGAGGTGCTTTACAGGGGAGCCTTTACCACTATAGATAGGGAATTTCCTCCTTCCATGAAATTGTAACTCTGAGCATGCAATAACCATGCATTCCTGGATTGAGCTTGTCGTACCCTCCTTTTGTTCAGGGACCACCAATTGTCGTCCATCCTCTCCTTTGTATCCACTGGATTCTCCTGTATTTTTATTGGGAGACAAAGAAAAAAGCTGTCTTACCCCTTCGTAAATAGGTTCTTCGGCCTCTTTTCTTTTTTCGGAACTTTGTTTTGTTATTACAGGTGAAACTACCACCGGTGTGCTTGGTGCTGGAACCTTTTCTCCTCCTTTACGGATGAACCACTTTTGGAAGGATGGTTGACGACTCCAATCGATTCCTTGATCTTCACGCCTTTTCCTGGATGTTGCAGAGTCTCGGTAGGTCGGTTGATATCCCAGTCCTGCTGTATCAAATGCCTTTTTCCCTGGTATTGTTATTGGTTGAGTTGGACCTTGTTGTCGGAGCCCCAGTCCCATTCCTGGAAAGAACTTGCTTTTCTGTAGCATTCTTGGAACATTTCGATTTCGGTATTTGAGTTGGTTTGTATGTGCATGTGGATTTGCTACCTCAACTGAACTCTCATATCGGATCTCTGCAGTATGATTTTCAATCACAGGGACCATATTTATGGCAGCTTGATGAGCCCTTATTTCTTTTTCTCCATTATCTGCATGTACAGTAATTAATTCATTTCCCATCCAGAATATGGCTTTCTGGTGAAGGGAGGATGCACCAATTCCATTTTTATGCATCCATGGACGTCCTAGAAGCATGTTGAAACTTGTCGAGATATCCATGAGGAGGAAAGTAGCCTTGGTTTTCATAGGTCCGACCCATATTTCGAGTGTGAACTCCCCAATTCCTATTTGCTTACCGTTATCGAATCCTCTAACCGTTAAAGCCGATTTGTCGCTTTTAGTTACATGACTGAGGTCAATCCCGATCTTTTTTTGCTGCTTTTAGGGTGCATATGTTAACACCTGCACCGTTGTCCAAGAAAGTCGACGGTATAACCATGTTTTCCCATCCTATGGTGATGTAAAGTCCTTTGTTGTGATCTCTCCCTTCTGGTGGCAAGTCATCATCTGTGAAGGTGATTGCGCCCGCTCTCGCAGCTTGGTCGATCAGGAGCACTAATTCGCTAGGAGTGATTCCCAAAGGAACCTGCATCAAGCTTAATGCCTCTTGTAGGGCTTGACGATGACTTGTCGATGCTTCTAGAAGTCCCCAAATGGAGATGTCTGCTTTTGTTCTCCGCAACTGCTCGATGAGTATGTTATCCTCTTTCATTGCTTCTTCCAGATTGCTGGTCCGGATTCGAACTGGATTGCCCCTAGTCGGAACACCTGGATTTTCGGATCGCAGATTCGGAGGCTTGAACTGTCTCCCTCCCCTTGTTTGGTGTTGTACTTCTTCACATTTTTCTGGCACTTGCTCCGGGTATATGATTTTCCCACTCCCTGCAATAGTGAACAACGGTTTTGCCTTTGCTTTGCAGATGTTGACAACTGATGTGGTTTTTGATGCTTCCTTATTGTTCTCGGCAACGACTCTAACATCTTTCTTCGTTTCCACTGGCAACTTTTCAAGGAATGTCTGACGTACTTCGGTGTTGTCGACTTCGATGAAGTTGACTTCTTGATTCCATTGATGTGCCGAAAGAGGGTTTTGCTGGATGTTGGGTTTCTCTGACGCCCCATCAATGTATATCTTACCATCGTCCAATAAATCTTGGATAAGGTGCTTCAGGACATAACACGAGTTGGTATCATGACCCGCGCTTTGATGGTAATTGCACCTTTTCGATTCGTCATAACCCCGAGGTTTGGGGTTAGGTACGGGTTTAGGATCCCGAAGTTGAATCAATTTTTCTTTAACTAGTGAAGGAAGGTAATTGCTGATCTCTCCAGCTAGTTCAGAAAACACCCGATTTCGGCTCCACCTTTTTTCGACATACTGCTGACCTTTGTCTTGCCGCAGTGTCTCTGTCATTGGTGCTTTTGCTGCAGCCTTGATGTAGGTAGGCCTGGAAGGAGTTGGGTTGACATAACTAACTTCCTTCTTTTTTGTTGAGCTTTGCCCCGTGAGGAATCCGGAGAATGCACCATCTCTCATGGCATCTTCGATGCTGGCCCCTTTTCTTCGGAAAGAAGAAAGATTCTTGGGTGCGGCCATGCTGAGGGGTACCCTGTAAGACCCGGAAACATTTTTCATTAGCATCCTCAACTGAACTTCTTCAGATGGACGTTCGAACATTTCAAACACTTTTTTGTCCCATCGACTCATCCAATCGATGAATCCTTCAAAGGTCCCTTGTCGGAGAGACTCGAGCTGGCGGAGGGCGATTGTATGATCAATATTTTTGGTAAAATGTTCGACAAATGACTCAATCATGGTTGGCCACGTGGATATTTTAGATTTTTCCACATGTTGATACCAATCAAGAGCCAATCCAGTTAAGCTCTGGTGAAATAAGTTTAACAGCCAATCATCTGTTAACCCTTGAGGCTTTAGATAATTGAGGTACATGTTGATGTGAGACGCTGGAGGACCGCGACCATCATATTTCGCCATTTTAGGGAATTTGAAGCCTTCATGGAGCTTTCCTTTTGGCGGAGTGTACCATATTTTGCTCTCGATGCCGCTGTTGTCTTCAATGGCTGACAACCTCTTTGTTATTTGTTCTTTGAAACATTCGAATTCTAGTCGTTCTTTGCTTGGCGTGTTTTCATCGTGGTTGCCAGGTTTATTAGATTCTACGCCTTTGTTGTCCTCATCATGCGTATGATCACCGGATCCTTGACCGCCAGAACCCCCCACGTCATTTTCCTTTTCTCGGTTTTCATATCCAAACTTCTTGAAGAACTTCAACAACTGTTCTTCGACGATTTGTTCTATTCTTGAAACGGTGAGAGTTTCAGAACTATCTTGCTCAGATTGCGAGCTAGGCATTTTGGTCAGCCTCCCCCCCTTATTCCGACGCCAGCTACGAACGTAAGCTTTCCTTCGCGTTATGGTCGCTTGAGCTTGGGTGAGTACCTGAAATCACAAAGTCTGAAATATGATATCAGTAAAAAAAAAAATTATAAAATTTCCCATTAATCATTTTTCAAGTCGAATCACTTATTTTTTTTTTATTCCCCAGCAGAGTCGCCACTGTATAAATCGGGGTCCGCAGCACGGGTAGAGTGCCGGTTTATTTCCTTTGTCCATAATTGTTATGGGTCGAGGTCCCTGTTCTCATCCGTTCGTGGATGTTTATCACATAGGGTCTGCCAGAGATAATTTCTTACTAGTTTGTTAGCAAGAGGGCCAACTCCGTAAAGAGCAAAAGAAAGGTAGATTAGAGTCGCCACCTGATTAAAGGGAGTCAGGACCCTTTAACTAGTTTGAATTCTTTTGAGGAAAACAACACCTAGTCATGACCTTCGTGTTTATGGTCTGCTACCAGAGAGTCTGGGTAAGGAGATTCTAGTACGGGATGGGAAGGTGTTAGGCACCCATCAGCCGCCCAATCGTAAGATTGGCCTCTACTTCATGATTAATGGGGAAATGTTTATAATTTAGTTTTTCTAATACTTATATGTACATGATCGTGATGGTTTGGTGAAAACCTTGGTTTTGTTTTACAAGAAATCTGGTTGAAATCTCAAAATTGAACAATTAACCTGTAGATTAACTTAATGAAAATAAAGCTAATGCGAACATTATTATTATTATTATTATTAATATTATTTTTGACAATGGGTTTGATGTAGGAGGGAATTCCACTTTATACCCACACTTTAATTTATCCCCACTTGGAAAATAAATAAATAAATATTTTATGTAATGCAAAGGGTAGTTACGGTGTTACTACGAAAATGGAAAACCATTCCGTTCCCGTATAACTACATAGTTTACCTAAGAGATATGCAATTAATATACCTGAAATATGATACTGAAACTTGAAGGATTCTTAAGGAGATTTGTTGCTTCCGTTAAGTATGCAGAAAGTAATTAAAGTAACAGCAATTTAATGCTAATCTTTTAAGAACTTAAAGGCGATACTTGATTTGATATTTCTAGGTTTATGTTCTTTATTTTTTTGGGGTTTTCTGGAAATAACTAAAAATGTATAGGACAATAATAACTATTATGTATGAAGGTAACTTGATTTCTCTTTGATTAAACAAAATACATGAAGATTTAGAACATGTGAAAAGAAATATTTTTCTAGTTGAGACAATAATTCTTCTTGGTTTGGGTGGAAACCTAGATTTTTGATTATGCTTGCATGAGGAAAATAAGTAGAAAAGAAAGTGTTTTCTTTCTCAGACAGATAGCGAGAAAAATGATGTAGGAAAAGGTTTCTGTGTAAGAAATTGGTGTTGAGAGCCTAGTTAGCAATTCGGGGTACGGGTAGTAGTTCGGGACGGCATACGTACGAGAATTATACGGATTCAGATAGGTCGGATTCGGTCAAAAATCCGGTCAACGGTTCGTTGTTCGGACAGTAGTTCGGAACGGCATACGTACGTGTATATTCGTTTTATAAATGTGAGTTCGGCACTTAAAATTCGGATTACATAAATGATAAATTGATAAGTATTATGATCTTATTATGAGACTAATTTTATTTGTATATGATTTATAAGATGAAAAAAACATTTTAGCGTGATTATTTAACAAGAAGTAAACAGTTTAATCGCATAAATGTATTATAAAACGAGTTTATAGATTTTTAAACAAAAATTAACACATAAAACACTGGTTAAACAACTATCAATAAAAAATTTAACTGAATAATTGTATTTAAATATAAAGTATATTCAAAATCAAACAAAAACCAAGCAACAAAACTCGATCGAGAATTACTTATGGGAGAGCGAGGTTGGGTGCGAACTAGGTTCGAAGTTCTAGTTCGGAAATATCATTCGGATTCGGTTAGTTCGGATACGTTCGTGAATCATTCGTGAGGTCCATATAATCCGGGAACTAGGTTCGGAGTTCAAATAGTTCGGAAGTATCATTCGGATTCGGTCAGTTCGGATACGTTCGGGAATCATTCGGGAATGATTCGGAGAATTACTAACTAGGGTTGAGAGAATTGTTTTCGACCTCTATTTATAGGTGTGGATACCGACAGCCTTCCGTTAATCCCTCCGCATTCAAATGTCCTTCGCAAAGAAAAAAAAAAAAATCTTTTCAAACCATGTGGGTCCCACGTCCTTTTCCCTTATTTTCCTAATAAAACAAATGTGGGCCCCACTTGACTCCCTTTGTTTTCTTCTCCTTTCTCTTTTCCTAATAAAACAAGTGTGGGTCCCACTTGCATTTAAGAAAAAAATCTCTTTTTTCTTCTTTTCTTCCTCTTCCATCCGTATTCTCTTCAAAATATATGTAAGTTCCAAATACTAATTAAAGTCTTGGTGCGGATAAGGGGAGGGTGAAAAGTGGGCGCCCCTTATCGTCTTCTGAGTTCTCGTTTTGCTCGTAACTTTTGCACACGAACTCCAAACGACTCCATTCTTTCACCAGTGACTTTGTATTTTCCTCCTCTTCAGTGTGATAGCAAGAGATCCTGGGCTCAAATGGATAATGAAACGGGTACGAGTGGGTAATGCTTGTGGGCTTGATTGGGTAAAGCTTGTGGGCTTGATTGGGTAGAGATTGTGGGCTTGATTGGTAGAGATGATGGGCTTGATTGGTAGAGTTTGTGGGATTGATTGGTAGAGCTTGTGGGCTTGATTGGTAGAGCTGGTGGGCTTGATTGGTAGAGCTGGTGGGATTGATTGGTTGTGCTTATGGGCTTGATTTAAAGGATATGAAAATCCTTAATTGCTCCACAAAGAATTTCCCTTGTATTCTGCTCCGAAGTACAAGAATAATATTTTCTATGGAAGGTGCGGAATTGGGGTGTCAACATCGGGTTTCCCTTTACTTTTGCAGCGATAAGAAGGGTAAACTTGATATTAATACATATTATATTTGATATTCATATGTCGGAAAATTCATAACTAAATAAAAATTATGCCCGTGCCGTTACAGCACGGGTTAAGACCTAGTTATTATTACATAGAACATTATCATTAATTATCATTACACAATTTTTTTTTTTAATATACTAATCAATGTTTATTTTTTAATTGAAAAGAATGAAGCGATTTTTATTCGTTACCAAAAATGAAGTAATAAAATAAAAGCTCTAAATTACTAAAACACCCGTTAAAGTAAAATTACAAAATTTCCCTTCTCATAAAAGGCAAAAATACCCTTAAAATTGGGACGGGTATTACAACAGGAACCAATTGATAAACCGGACTTATATTCCCGAAGAATAGCCTAGTATTATCAATCACCTCACAATAAACTTAATCGACTAGCGAAACAAGTTATTGTGGAATCACAAACGATGAGACGAAGTTATTTATGATTACTTTTCGATCTTGCCTATCGGAGATATAAATCTCGAGTCAATTATTTCAATTGTACTCAACACGATAGAAACAACAAGATCAGATCACGCAACTACAAGAGAATAGTTGGGTCTGGCTTCACAATCCCAATGAAGTCTTCAAGTCGTTAACCTACAGGGTCTCGAGAAGAAACCTAAGGTTAAAGGAGAATCAACTCTAGTTATGCAACTAGTAACACATAGGAGGTGTGGGGATTATATTTCCCAGTTGCTAGTGTTCTCGCTTATATAATTTTTAAATCAGGGTTTACAATCCAAGTTACCTTGGTAACAAAGCATTCAATAATCACCGTTAGATGAAAAACCTAATTCAACCAAGCTAATATATTTCAACTGTTAGATCGAACTTAGCTTGTTACACACAAATGAAATGTACCCTCATTTAGGTTTATGTAGCCGTACCTAAACGTGTTCACCATGTTGGTTCACAAATAGTTAATCGAGATTAGCCATATGATTACTCTCATATAAACCTTATTCATCTTAACCATAACTAGTTCAAATGACTCAAATGAAACTAGTTAAAGAGTTCTTCAATTGTTATATTCTCATGAATTATACAAGAACATAATTGAAGCAAAATCGGTTTGATTCACTTGAATCAATCATGAACATTATATCCATGATTTGCAAAGATTGCATTCCTTAAGATTTAAATATTTAAGTTCATGAACATGTCGATTTGATAAAATAACCAGTTTAAGTATGCGTATGAGTATGTGTACTTAAGCAACCAGATTTTGAGTTTGTTAAGTTTCCAAACTCAACAGAAATTCTAGGTTCGAAAACTTCCGCCAGTATGCGTACGGGTACGCATACTTATCTTGTCTCTTTCACCAATTTTGTTGGCTCCCGGTTTATGGATTTATACACTAATGTGCGAACACACTATATATGCTTATATCCAAAGATGGTTACATTATCAACTCTACATTCCAATCATTGAAACATTCTTCTATAATGACAATAGCCGTTTCACACACTATTAGCATCAAAGTATTATTCAAGTTATTAAAATGTCAACATGACTTTCGTCACGAGTAAAGATGAACATGGCTAAAGCGAAATCTTGCCAACACATATTTCGAGAAATATGTAAGCGAGATATACTCAGCTCGAAATCTCAAATGTGTATAGTAGAAAACTATATCGTAAAACAACTTATGTCTCAATATAGGAGATAGAGTAGAAATATACTTTCCAAGTGATAGATGAGTTTAAGTCTCCACATACCTTTTGTCGATGAAGTTCCATAAGCTCCCCTTAGTAGTTCTTCGTCTTCAAATGATGAACGCCGAAAAATCTAAGCTCAACTACACAATCTATGTCCTAGTCCGAGATATCTATAAATAGGCTAGACATCAAGACTTATAGTTTTGATCACTAAAACTGACAAACATGTTTGAGATAGCAACGCATGCGAGTTTAACCTAGCAATTCTCTAACAATCTCCCCCCTTTTCAATTTTAGTGACAAAACTATGAATACATATGGATTACAAAATAAATAAAAATTGTAGCTTCTCATCCACATGCTTGATCTCCTTGGCATCTTCATCATGAATCGAATTCTTCATCACTTCCAAGTACTCCAATGATTCCAAAGGTTGCAAGTTTAGCACAATCGTTAGTTGAAGATCCGTAGCTATAATAATGAGAAAACAAATACTCTCAATCATTGTTATACAGTGTCATAGTATTATAACACAAAGATCAAAGTTCAATTGTATCACAACTTTGACAATAACACTACAATGATATGTATCACTCCCCCTTAGTCAATACTTCATCTCAACATGAAAACCACTCCCCCTTATATAATGATCCGTAAACCATATTGTTTGAGGGTAAAAACTGATTCTGCTATTTTTGGTAAATTGGGTGTGTTGATGAGAAACGAATTCAAACCCTAAACAAATACACTGCACGGGAGTACTTTTAAATTCTAGAGATCAATTTGTAAGACTCTGGCCTAAACCAAGAAATGGCTATTCCAGATTCAATTCGGTCACAAAGTGAAGGAGAACGGGTTGATCTAGGGAGGGAAGCGAAGAAGGTGTTTGAGATCAAAATGTTGAATTATGAAGGTTTGTCTGTTTATGACTTGTATCAGAATGTAGAACTGGCTTGTAGAATGCAAGCTATCAATTCTTGGTGTTTTCTGGATACTGTGTTGATAACACTTGTGTTGTTTGTTTGAATAGGTTGAAAAACCTATTTATACAAGTCATGTTCGAACATCCTGATCTCGTAGGAAGTGGAGGTGATTAGGCAATGGAGAAGTAGAGTTGTGTAAAGAGTGGTGATCACCTCGTTTCCACTATAAGGGGAAACTAGTCACGCATTCACCCACTATCTCATTGCTATTAACCGTTCATTGTTCCTTGACACGTTCTCATAATTGACGCGTTGCACGCCACACTCTGTAAACTGCCATACCAATACCCCAGTGAGTATCCCCCAATTTGTGACATGTTTGATGTCTCGAGTGAGTGAGTCAAGTCACATGACTTTCCGCCAAATCAGCACATAGTTCTTTTAGGTTAAATAACAAATTATATGTAAAACCGATATTTATAAAACATTACTTATAATCGATACATGTAAAGTAGCAGCTGAAAGTAATCGATGTGTTAGAAGCATCGCTATTTTTGAGCTCGATCGAATCAGTCACGGATTGAGCGTCTTAGAAGCAGCACGACTGGCCAACTTTGGGTAATCGTTCGAGGAGCCTATGGTCGAGGTGTTACTTGGTCGATCACTCCCAGTGGAGGAGGGATGGCCGGTGTTCACAATGCTATTTTGCTATTTTTCTAAAAATAAATCTACACCATCCAACTAGGATGGCGAAGTTGGATGGTTGTGATCGATTTGCGGCAGTTGTAAACTGTTGTTAACGTAACTTTAGGGTTTAGGGAGCCGCGTGGCCACCCTTTTTTGGCGAACGATTCAAGGAATCAATCGCTAGTTCGAGCAGGCCGGTCAGTCACGTGTAAGGGTCACCTCAAATTAAATCTAAGTCTCTCAACTAAGATGGCGAAGATGGATGCTCGTGATTGATTTGCGACAGTAGGGCATTGCCGCAAACGCAATTTTAGGGTTTTCAAAGAAGAGCGTTCACCCTACTTTGGGAAAACAATTTGATGTTCTTTGGTTTTGCCGTGGACATGTCGATCGACCAAGGGAGGAGTTAGGCCGACGATGAATACGTTGGCACCTCTTTGATCGCTCGAAATGCAATCCAAGACGACCAACTAGGCCGGCTAAGTTGGACGGACGTGATACGTTTTGAGACCCTTTTTGTCAGTCTTAGCTCGTTCGAGCTATTTTTAAGTAGCGCGAACATCCATGTTTGGGTCGACATTTGAAGCGATTTTGAATGAGCTAAACAGGGATCGATTGACTAGGGAATTAGTGGGCCCGTCGGTGGTCACTATGGTGATTAACTAGTTCTGCTAGGAGTAGTCTAAGCTTGTTCAATCGCGCGGCTAAATTGTGTGGCCGTGATTATTTATGAGATTGATATTAACAATCTAGATTTTCTTTAATATGCGTTCAATCAATCTAACTTTGATTTATAAAAGTGTGTGATCGTGTTGATCTCTTTGTCACAGAGCGATGTAGCCCGTATGTGTATTTTGTGCAGATCTCAATACTGATTCATGCTACTCTGCTGAGAGTGAGCATTGATCGTCATGTCGTGTCAATGTTGAGAGTTCGGCTGGGAACGTAACACATGCAAATACTAGGCAAGTCATGCATTAGTTACTAATGCCGGCAGAAAATAGAATTCACAGAATATTTGGGATTTCTACTATGCGCACCATTCTGAATGAATTTCATATACATACTGAGTTGCTCAATAAGTATATAAGTAAAGAGGTTTGAGCACTCGTTACTTTTAAATGGCCTTTATTCCTTTGCAGGATTACATCGCTAAATATAGGGTTTTACGATTTTGACCCTGAACTAAAAACCACCATCAACATTAAGTCCCCTGCTTAACAAGTGATAGTGACATTGTTGCGGGGTAAGCACTAAATGATGACAGACAAAGAAATTCACAAGAGAAGTTCGATGCACATTACCAGGATAGAGGATGGCTTGGTTCATGAGTAAGGCACGTTTCCTTTCAGCACGCGTCAGTCATCTTCAGAAGATAAGTATATACTTGATTGTTATCCCGCATCCAAAGCCTTTATACACGGCCAGTAGAGACTCCTTTTTTTCCCGGGGTCTTATTGATTTGTGGAATATAAAGAAGACGCTGGAGCCTTACTCTCATCACATGATTGCTTTCTTCCTTGTTCCAGATATTACTCCCTATTCCTTGTGCGGTTTGATTTTTGATTGATGGTGATAACGATTTTTTTTTATATATCGGCTGTAGATATGATCATAACATCCTTTTTGCAGTATATGATGGGAACTGCTGGTGATGATTACTCTTTTACTTCTCCAGAAAAGAGCTTTGAAGTCGACAAACCCAAGATTAGTGCATTTGAGGAGGTGATAGCCAAAATAGATTCCCCGTTTCGTGAAGTTGGTCGCGCCATACATGGTATGTCTCTTCTGTACTTGCGCATCATTCGGGAGCGTACTCAGGCCTTTTTTGCTTCTGTCACCATGGAAGAGAAATGGAGACACGGCGAAGCATCCCAATCGACTAGAGAGAGAGAGAGCTGAAAGGTTTACGGCCCAGCTAAAGCGGCGAAGGATCGAGCATGAGCGGCCTCCCAATGAAAACAAGTATGATTACCCTATCCATAAAGGAATCATAATTCTTGATCCTGATGTGGACGAACCGGAGCATCCTCAGAAGGATGTTGGGGAAGTTCCTGAGGAAGAGGTCGAAGTGGCTTCCATGGAGGGTACTGAAGAAACCGTTGGAGGGAACACTGAAGTAGATGCTGAGGAGATCATAGTAGCGGTATCTGGAGAAGATGTTGAAACAGCTCCCAAGAAAGATGTCGGTGCATCTCCTGCAGGGAGTATTGAAGCAGCTGGTGAGGGAGGCGTTGAGAAGGCATCAGAAATGGAAGTTGATGTGGATTCCAAAGAGGATGCAATAGTGGTTTGTGATGAAGGTATTGAAGCAGCTTCCAATGACAACTCCAGTGAAGACACTACTAATACCTCAAATGACTAAATTTTCCCTTTGTTGCTTTCATTTGTGGTTGAGCACTTTTTACAGTTTTGTAGACATTTTCTTCTTATACACAGTGGTTTTATGGTTGAGCCTGGTTTTCATCGAATAATTTTCTCTTTGATATCCGGGAACCCTAGTTGTAGTGTTTCTCCAGTAAGATTGCAATAAAATCCCTCCATTTCATCGAGTCGTACGCAAAATTCGATGATGCGTTCTCATGTAACCATGCACTTTCCCTTATGATGATTGCATGTAACCCTAAAAAAATAACGAAGGGGATTCGATGATGAAAACAAGAGATTGATCATGAACCTGCCTGCCCTCCAATTATATTGCAATCCACCTAATCATGTGGTGATTGAGAAGTCGCTTTATTGTTGGAGTAGACTGCTCTTCGAAGCATTTACCCTAATAACCAAGATTCCCTTGCCCATTTTCTTTCTGCACGTATTCCTTCAATGTTTTTCGAAATATATGAGATATTTTTTTTAGGGTTTTGTGTTTCTGGTTTGAACTGATGGGTAATGATGAGGGTTTAGGTTTGCTCAAGACTTTGTGTCATGATTCAGGGGTAAAGAGATTTCTAAAAGGAAATAATACTTTGATTAACAAAAATGAAACCCTAATTATGAATGCAAGCAGTGCAATCATTTTCGAAGAATTACAAATATTGCATGAAAAGGGGAAATTGCTGGAGGAAATACTAAAGAGAACGCTGGAGGAAGAGATAGTACAGTGTTTTAGGTATTGAAGGGCTTGAGCCACCGTGAGTGAATTGTCACGCCTTCCAGTTTATCAGCATTCATAAGCTTGCAGTAACCGCCCAAGATAACATCTGCCACTAGGTATGGCTTGTCTTCCCTCTCTGTAGGCGAATCAGACTGAGCGGTCACTTCCACTGTCACATCTCCAACTTGAAACGCGGTCCCCTTCACTACCATATCTCCAACTTGAAATGGGTTTGGGCGTTGTGCAACTTCTTGATTCTTGAACTAGTTATCTTTGATTGAGACATCTTCTAAATTCTTGATAAAGTATTTGAAAGGACCAGCCTCCCATTCACATCTCCTAATGGCAGACGGGTTGTTGATAGGATCGAGTCCACGAGCATTAGTGGAAGGAGGAGTGACTGGTCATAAAAAGGATTGTTCAATAAGACTTAGTTGGGCTCAAAATCTTCGAATATATGCTGATAAGCTCTCTCCAGGTAACTGCGTCACATTAGCAAGTTGTTAATACAGCAACAGATAATCTTTTGGGTTGGACGGCTTGTTGGAAATCCTTTCAGGTATTGACACTGGCAAAGGACACACTCCTAGCTTTTCTTTGTTGTTACGCACCCATGAGCACCCTAGAACCATGTTATAATTTGAGCATTCTTTGACAATATGAAATTTGGAGCGCGTTAGAGCATCTCCCACCTTGATTTCGAGATTGATGTATCCATAGGCATCCTTTGGTTCCCCTTCTGTGCTTTTAATTATAGTTGGGAAGTGAATAACTTCCTGCTTTGAAATCTTTGCAGATTTCAGAGTCTTCACAGTGACAATGTTGAAATCAGATGTTGCATCAATCAATGTGTTGTCGAACTCGATATCCCTTAATTGAGCGGTGGTTAGGAGTCCCCAGTTGCATTTATTAGTCGCGCTTCTCAGGAAAGATTAGGGTTCGGGAGCGGCTTCCCTGATTGGAAACAGATGCTTTCCTGATACAACATGATTGAGGGCTCTGAATATGTCTTGACGCTGCATCTTGGAAAAATGCAAGATTTCACATAAATGCTCCATCATAGACTGCACAGTTTTGTGGACGGAGTCCCCAGAAATCATGTAGCTCCTGACAGGAAGAGGGTCTCTGTAAAATCCTTCATTTCCCGATTGAAGTTCTCCTGCATCTACCTTCTATATGAAAATGCGCTTCAACTTGTTGCAGTCACTGGTCGGATGGTTGACGAACCTATGGTAACGATAATATTTGGGATTTTCCTTCTCTTCTTCGGTTGGTGGACGTCGGAGAGGAGGTAGCTTGATGGAATCATCTTGAATCCTTGATTCTAGCAGTTCAATGACTTCATCCATTGGGAATGGGAAATCTGGAGAAGCATCTCCAGTTTGTTGTTGTACATGCGTCTTAGACGCAACTTTTTGGGATGGAGTTATCTGTAATGGTGCTGCATATTAGAGCATTGGTCGGTCGAACTCGCATGCGTTTCTATCTCAAGCATGTTTGTCAATGTTAGTGATCAAAACTATAAGTCTTGATATCTAGTCTATTATAGCTAAGGTCTCGGACTAGGATAAAAAGTGTAGTTAATCTCAAGAACTCCATGGCAATCATCATACAAGACGAAGGACTACTCGAGGAACTGGTGGATCTTCATTGACTAAAAGGTATGTGGAGACTTGAACTTATCTATCACTCAAAAGTCTATCCGCGAACTGGCGAAGTTCTCAAACCCCGAGAATTTCTGCTGGAGTTTGTGAACTCCATCCGGGAACTTAAGTCCATGAACCCAGTCCGCGAACTTGAGGAGGTTATGTCTAAAAACGATATTTGTGAACTCATCTCTATAAACTAAGGAATGCTATTGCAAACCGTGGCTATATAGATAATGAACCGATTCGAGTGAATCAAATCGTTTTTGCTTCAATTGTGTCTTGTGTAGTATATAATGATCTAAGAAATTGAACAACTCTCTAACTAGTTTATTTGAGTCATTTGAACTAGTTACGGTGAAGAAGAATATGGTTGATATGAAAGTTATCATATGGCTAACCATTTGGTTAACTATTGTTGAACAAACTAATGTGCAAGTTTGGGTACGGTTTTCACAAGCCTACAAACGTGTAGTTCATGTGTGTATATGTTTTCGATCTAACAGTTGATAAATATTAGCTTGAATCTAATCAGGTTTTCATCTAACGGTGAATATTGAATGCTTTGTTACTAAGCTAACATTGATTGTAAACCCTGATTTGAAAGACTGTATAAGGGAGAACTCTAGCAATTGGGAAACCTAATCCCCACACCTTACATGTGATACCAGTTGCATATCTAGAGTCGATTCTCCTTTAACCTTTGGTTTCTTCTTCTAAACCAGGTTAACGACTTAAAGACTTCATTGGGATTGTAAAGCCATACCAATACTACTTTTATCGTAGTTGTGTAATCTGATCTTGCTGTTTCTATCGTACGAGTACAATTGTAATAATTGGCTTGAGATTTCTATCTCTGATAGGCAAGATATAAAAGTAGTCACAAACATCTTCGTCTCATCGTTTGTGATTCCACAATATCTTTTTTCGCTGTGTCGATTAAGATTATTGTGAGGTGATTGATAAAGCTGAGTTGTTCTTTGGGAATATAAGTCTGGTTTTATCAATTTGTTCATGTTCACCTTAATTTATTAGAAGACAGAACAAAAATTGTAGGTATATTCCTGGGAGACGGATTTATCTATTACCATAGACTTTTCTGTGTGATACATATTGGTTTATTAAAGTCTTCGACTTTGGGTCGTAGCAACTCTTAGTTGTGGATGAGATCAACTAAGGGAATCAAGTATGTAGTATCATGCTGGGATCAGAAGCGTAGGAACATAACTATACCTTGGATCAGTGTGAGATTGATTGGGGGTTCAACTACAATCCAGACCGAAGTTAGCTTGGATTAAGCTAGTGTCTGTAGCGGTTTAATATAGTGTATATTTAATGTGGACTAGGTCCCGGGGTTTTTCTGCATTTGCGGTTTCCTCGGTAACAAAATTCTGGTGTATGTGTTATTTCATTTTCTGCGTTATATTGTTTATCTTTATAATTGAAATAATACAGGTTGTGCGATGTTGTTCAATCAATTAGAATATCCGACCTTTTGGTTGTTGATTTAAATTGATTGACACTTGGAAATTAGTCTTTGGTACCATCCAAGTTTATCTCTCTTGTATTTAAATTGAGACTCGCAGTTTGCTTGAGTAAGATTTAAACCGAGAGATAGAGATATAAACTATTTGATATACTTTTATTTAGATTGAGTACGATTGTCTAGTTGATTCTCTAAAAAGTATATTGGAGTTTGTCCACACATATTGCTAATTCGAAATATTGGGTGTGGTTGTTAGACCCCCGCTTTTTCAATTGGTATCAGAGCAGGCAAACACGTTCAAGACTTTATAAGTCTGTGTTTGTAGCGATCTCACTCTATGGATAGAGGTGCTACCTCTATTAACATACCACCAGTCTTCGGTGGCTCTAATTACTTATGGTGGAAAATTTCTATGTGAGCTTTTCTCCAAGCACGTGATTTTGAATCATGGGTATATGTTGTTAATGGCTATGATCCTCCCGTTGTGGCATTTGGATATGTAAACGTTCCCAAGAATATTGGTGAATACACCCCTGCTGAGATACTTGCTGCAAAGCAAAACTCCGACGGTTTGAATGTCATCATACATGCCATTACCCCCAAATCTTCAGTACCATGTGTCTAATTGCACTAAGTCGCAAGAAGCTTGGGATATCTTAGAAACCGTGTTTGAAGGTAATACCAGTGAGAAGGAAGCTATGCTTCAAAACCTTAATTCCGATTGGGAAAACCTTCGTATGGCAGATGAAGAAACATTTGATGAGTTTAATCACAAAGTGTCTAAAATTGTCAATGCATCCTTTGCATTGGGTAAGACTATTCCTGAAAAGGACATTATGATGAAAATTCTTAGATCACTGCCATCTAGATACGATTCTAAGAAGCATGCCATCGTCGAGGGAAATAACCTTGATACACTTTACAGAAATTCACTAGTCAGAAAGTTGAAAATTTTCGATCTTGAACTTGAACAAAGAGAAAAACGTCATTTGACTAGAAACCATATTACTGCATCTAATTGTAAATCTCAATGTTCTAAATTGATTGACAAAAGGGATGAGAATTGCTTTAATTCAACTATGTCACTGTTTATACAGCAGCTTAAAAAATCTCTTAGACAGGGTAAAAGAAAGTCTCAAAAGAAAAGGCATTCAATCAATAAAGTTCAGAAAAAATATGTTAATAATTCTTGCTTCAAGTGCTATAGAAGTGTTCATGATACTTCTAAATATCCTGATACGGAGGTAAGTGAGATAACTAAAGCATGGATGGCTACTCTTGACTACTGTCCTGAGGATGATATCTGTGATGGTTCGCTCAATCTGTTTGCTGATAATCATGTCTATCCTCCTAACAGTCCTATTTATTCCATGATAAACAATCTTACTTCCTCAAAAGTTCTTCAACAAGAAAAGGAAGTCCTAATTAAAAAGATTGAAAATATGGAATGTTAACTGTCTAAATTAAAATTGGAGATGCTCAGTTGCAATCATGATTCTTATTAAAACTTTTTTATTCCGTTAAAAAGTTGTCAGCAAAATTCCCCTGATTCTATACCATTCTTAAGTCACCCTGACAATAAGGATAGTATAGAAAATCACAAGAACGTATCTAATCTTGCGGATTCCTCTTGTGATTATCAGGTTCTTCCGAAAAATTGTGGCACTAGGAAACAGAAAAAATCTTCTTCCATAAAAAGTTGTTTGAAGAAGAAGAAAAATAAATCTCATACAAAACCCTCAACCTTTGTAAAAGAGATTTCAAAGAGAATGCATAATTTACGAAAATCAACAATCAAGATGTTCAAATCTATGCTTAAGGGAAGAAAGGATAATGTTCACAACTCTTTCTTCTCATAAATAAGACATAAACAAAGTATAAATACTTTATCCCCTCAAAAGAAGTTACCCTGTCCTGGAGTGGATTGGAACTTTTACAGTTTCTAATACGGTATTAAGGATTTCTTGTTTATCCCTCTTAGACAACAAATCATAATCTTCGAGAGGGTTGTGATGGAATATTTCTATTTTTTTATTTTTAAGATCTTTTTCTAAGGAGACTCAAAATTCTGTTAGGGTTTTGGTCAAATGGTATTATGGATAATTATCTCCTTTCCCCAGTTTCCTTTAAAAAGAAGAATGTTTTCTTAGCATTTCATCTATCTCTTCTATCATGTCCACTTCAAGTCTTTCAAGCAAAGAAAGTGATGTTTGGACTGTTCTCTTTCCATCAAAGAAGATACGTTTTGATTCTTCTGATAATACTGTGAGCCCTGATATTCACGGTTCCTCTCTGGATGGGAACATCTCTGTTTCTCATTTTGATAAGCTCTCATTGACCATGAATCTAGTCTTGGAACAAGTTCGTTTCCTGAAAGGTGAATTAGAAGCTTCTTCCAAGAGACTTAAAGAAAAGATGGAGAATATAGAATCTAGAATTGATCTGATCGAAGATGAGCTTGATGAATACAGAGAATATGAGAAGAGTATTCAAAGTAAGTGAAATGTTCTACAAAAATTCTTAGTTTGCCTAGTAAATCTTCTATTTTCTTGTTTTATTTAGAAGAATAACTAGAGTTTGGAATAGCCATTATTGTGATTACACATAGCTATGTCCAACGTTTTAATCTTCATGTTTTTAGGTTTATTTGTTTAAATTCTAAAACTTTTTGGAAGATGATTTTTGCAATATTGTTATGGGATATGTGTGTTTACGTCCGTGAACTTGATTGTCCCATACTTTGTCAAAATTAAAGTCATTCATGAGTTGATATGCAAGTATTGATGAAATAATGAATGGTGTAGGATCAGAATACCGCAAGAAAGACACATTTGCGAAGTTTGACCAACAACATATTACGAATGTCACATGATTATTTGAAGAATGACGTAACAGATGACGATGGCAGAAACATTAGAAAAAGCGTGATGATTCTACGAAGTTTAGAGTATTCGCGAAGATTAACATTAGAACTCTTGCGAGAACACCGCAAGTCAGATCCGAAATTAAAGGGCAACTTAGCTGTCATCCACTATGTAATTATCCTATATAAGAAGCCGAATAGGCATAAGGAGAGGGGATCTTTTTCGAGTGTTGATCAAGTCATTAGGAGAGAGAAAGTCCGGAGCAGTTTTTAATTTCCTAGTTTCATTTTTTTCCTTTCTTGTAAAATTCAGAAGATTAATCAATAAAGATTGTGATTGTTCATCTTAAAATGACTTAATTATATGAATTCTTGTGAGGGGTGTAGTGTGGGATTTCCTGCTACTACATATTGGCGCTAGAAACAGGGAGGGGAAAACCGTGTCTATTTTGAAGATCAAGATTGAAAGTGTGATTTGGAAGAATTTGGAACAATTGGTGAAGAATTTAAAATAAATTTTTAATAATTCATTAAGATTGGGGAAATGGCTAGAAGAAGAAATGCTTCAAGACAACCAACAACTGTTAGAAGGAGTAAGAGACTTGCTGGAGAAAGAAGGGATGAAGTTGGAGAATCTTCAAGAATGAACGCAAGAAATAATGAAGAAAATCAAATTCAACAACCAATTCAGCGTACACCGGCACAAAATAGGACTATAGATTATGACAGAGTGAGTGTACACACTTGGCGATCAGATTCAATAAATGAAGCGGAGGAAGAATGACAATTAAGAAACGATAGACGAGTAGAGGGAGATCAGGAAGTAGTTGGAGGAATAATTCATGGAAATTAAGAGATTGATGCATTAGAGGCATTGAGACAAAGAATACACGAAGAAAGGAGAATAGAAGCAGAAGAGCGTGAAAATTTGACAAGAAAAAATCATGAGTTGAGAATGGAAAATATGAGACTATAGAATAGAAGGTCAAGAAGCACTACAATATCGAGTTCAAGATCGTATAGAAGAGAAGAAAGACGAAATTCACCTGTAGAAAATATTGATGGAAATATTCAGCAGGAGATGCAAAATCTAGATGGAGAACATCGCGAAAATAGAGAAGTGATTGAAGATCACTACATTCCACATGGTGAAATTATCCAAAACAGGCAGCGTCAAGAACGAAATAATCAAGATGGTGAAGAAAATCAAGAGGAAGGAAGGAGAATATTACACGGGAGAGAAAATCACAGGAATCAACAAACCGAAGAGGAAATCGAAAGGCATTACGCTGAACAAACACGCCTAGCTTGCGAGAGGGAAAGACTGAGAGAAGAAGTGGAAGAACAAGAGCTTCAAGAGGAAATACGCCAAAACAATCATGACAATTGAGAAAGAAGACGCGAACAACACCGCAACAATGGTAATATCAATGAAGAATATGATTGAATACAAAGGAGAATTGAAAGGCAACAAGGAGAATTGATGAGGAATGGACGGAATCGCAGGGGAGAAAATTAAAGGCATAATCATGTGCGAATTCAAGAAGGAGGTGGAGGAGAAAATCGTAGAAGGAGACAAGATAAAGATGATGAGGAAACACAGAATCTCGCAAGACAAGACATGCATGAACGCAGAAGAAGGGAAGCAGAACTTAAAAGACCAATGAACCAAAATCCAGGTGTAAATGAACAAATCTTAAGAGAACTGGCAGAGATGAGAGGAATGCTAAATAACAGGAGAGAAGGAGGAAGAAGGCAGTTAGATGAGGCCATTGAAGAAGCTGCGAAAACTCCATTCACGCAAGAAGTACAATTAAGAGGAATACCCTCAAAATGCAATCTGCCTGCGTTAACTAGCATTTTTGACGGAACGACATGTGCAATTCAACACATCAAGGTGTATGCTACAGGGGGAAAATCATGATGCTGTATTATACAAGTATTTTGCATCTAGTTTAACATGGGAGGCACTAAAATGGTTCGAGGGTTTGCCCAAGAACACGATAACATCTTTCAACCACTTGCAAACTACGTTCTTAGGGGCATATATAAGTAACAAATCTTCGCGACCAGGGATTGAAGATGTATTTGGATTAAAGCAGAGAATTGGAGAAAGCTTGAAGCATCTAACCATAAGATGGAAAACAATGTGTAGCGAGATGGCAGGTCGAGTGGATGAGAGATATCTCATTTTATCATTCATCAACGCAATGTTTGCAACCAATGTGTTATATATTCAAATTTTTAGAGTCAAGAATACAATCACAATGACTGAGTTGCGGGAGCTGCAGGAGGAGTATATTTCCCTTGAAGAAAAACAGAATGAAATAGAATCATATCCAATTGTGAATACAAGCTCAGCAGCAGCGAATGCGAGTTTGCTACCAAAATTGATAAACACAGTGACGAGCACTTCGCAGGTCCAACAAGAAAATAGTATGGAGAATAGTCAGCAGAAAATAGTAGTTATGGGAAGTCGTGACCAAGAAGAATTTGAGAGAGAAAGAAACTTATATAGTCGAGGTGGAAACAACAAAATCCAAAGACTTGATCAGGCGCAAGAAAATTATGGAGGACAAAGACAAAATTATCATAGAGGATCAGGAAGTCAAAAAATGATATGGGAAGAGATCAAGATGCTACATTTGAATACTAGTGTTGATTTTTTTTGGGAAGCTATGATTTTGATGGAGAACATACCAGCGCCCTGGTACATGGGAAAAGAACCACTTCCAAATCACAGAAGTCAAGAATTTTGCTCTTACCATCATTTTCATGGACATTCCACTAATGACTGCAGGAACAAAAAGAGAATCATTCTCAGAATGATAGACCTGGGGAAACTAAATCATTTCCTAATAGGGCACCCTCAATCTTAACTCTTACCACCACTACCAGAATTTTGCAGAGTTAATGCAACAAAAGGAGGATAAACATTTGTCATAGAAGTTGGAGCGAAAGCAAAGAATCTTTTTTGTACATTCGTACAAAACAATCGAAGATTTCCATGACAATGTCCTAAGCAGAGTTTTCGCAAGAGATGCTGATGGGAAAGAAATAATGAATACTGTGAAAGCTTCTCCATTAGAAGAGTAACAAAAGCATACTATTTCTTTCACTGCACAAGAAGTACCTGAGCTTGGCGAAATGCATGACAATCCGTTAGTAGTGAGACTAGAGATAAACCCAAAACAAGAAGAAGAAGAAGATGAAGATGATGAGGCCGAGAATTCGTGGCCAATCAATAGAGTTTTAATTGATAGTGGGAACTCTGTGGATATCCTGTTCTATCACACTTACAAGACAATGGGAGGCAGAGATGAGGATCTAGTACCTTCAACCTATAAAATCTATGGTTTTAACGGTACTGCCAATAAACCTAGAGGGGAAATCACTATGTGAATTCCATTGAAGGGAATATCTTCTAAGATTCTATTCTGTATTGTCGACGTAGAGTCACCTTATAATGCTTTGATTGGGCGACCTTGGTTACATGGATTCTAGGTGTGGCATCGACTATCCACCAATGCATCAAATTTCCACATCCCACTGGTATTGGAGTCATAAAGGGAGATTGGGTTAAAGGAAATAAGTGCTATGAAATTAATGTAGAATCCTGCAAAGAAAGGGCTGCCAAGAAGGAAAATTGGAAGTATAACATCAAACAAAAACAAAGAAGTGAGAGATTAATGGTTGATGCAATAGAATAGAAAGAAGACGAAAAGTTGCGAAATCAACACTTGTTGAAAATGAAAAATGGCGAACATGTCGCATAAGGAAAGATTATAGCGAAGAGCAACAAAAATACAAAGGCAGAAAATAGTAAAGGTAAGAAAATGAAACTTTGAAATGAAAGAAATTTTGAGAAAAGAAAAAGAGATGTATGATTGATTTGTTGCAAAAAAATTCAAAAATATATTTCACTTAATGACAAAACTAAGATTGAGAAATTACAACAGAGATGAAATGCAAAAGAGAAAATAGAATAATCCTTAGAATGGGACGAACCTTTATGGCGTACACCCTAAGTCGCGAATAAAATTTCGCAACAGGCAAATGTAAGACCTAAAGTACATCATAAAAGGGGGCATCTGTTGCATGGCTCAGGGATAAGGTTATACCGCTGCTGGAACCTGAGTCATGGAGATTTGGGGTCAATGAAAGCCCATCCAGGAGAGGCACCTTGGATTCTCAACTTGAGCATATGACTTAAGTTGGGCGACTAAGGTAATAAGAACTCTCCTAAGGAGTGCAGAATATGATCAAGGCGCCGAGGTACACGGTTGAGCCAAGAGTGCCCGGGGCGTATGAAACTACCCTGGCCATTCTTGGAGAGTCTTGACTATGATGCACTCGGCCCAAAGACACTTAGGGTGCAGTCTCGTAACCATAATCCATATAGGCAAAAGGTATAAGAGGCTGCGAAAATAACTGGTTGTTTTTAAGACTGGATGGGAGGAGCTAGCCTTGTATGGCAGAAGTACATCTCCTTGAAAGGACGACTAGGGGGAGATAAGGGCGACACCCTCCATTAGGGAGCTGATAAGTGTCTTAAGACGCAAATGTCATGAGGTTTTTTACTCACGGGATTATTAAGACTTGTCATATTTGTGCAACAATCCTGAAGAGGCAATAATACAAAAGAGGGGATAAGATGAGATCAATGGGTCATTGCATACAAATTTAAAGACGTCCTGCGATTTCTTCGCAAGACGACAATGTCATGGGTCTTTAATTTCACAAGAAAGTTTAGGCCTATCATACTGTCGTAACAAAAATGACAAAAGAACAAAAAGTTAAGGGAAGATCAATGGGTTTTTGGGTGAAAATGCAAAGACGTCCTGCGATTTTGTCGCAATGAAAAAGGTGGCACAATAAGACCTTTACTTAGGAAGGAAAAATAAGACCACGTCAGAATACAAGAAAAATGCAATCTTACAATTTGTAATTGCGAGATTATGCAGAGATAATTGCGAGATTGTCGCAAATTATTTTACTGAACAAAGGTAACTTGCTCAACACTCTCATTTGAATACAAATAACAGAGGCAAGTATGGGAATGCATAGAATGAGTTAAATGTTATTTGTCTCCATATGAGAGATTTACACATAAAGTGAAAAATTAATTGTATTTTGATCAATCATAGTGCAAGAGAGAAAAAAATTTCTAACACATGCAGGATGAAACAAAAAAAGTAGAGCTTATATTGAAGATTGGAAAAATTCGCAGTGGTAGACTACAAGAATAGAAGATCAAAGAACGAATGTATAAGTTTTACAAAAAATCGAACAAGGAAGCAAAATCTATTTCTTGCTTGATTCTTCATTGTCTCCATCAGATTCTTCACCAGATATTTTTTCCTTCTCTTCATCAGACTCTTCTTCTCCATCTTCTTCAGATTCTTCTTCTTCGCTAGCCTCACTATCAGAGATGACCAAATTAGGAACATTTTCTGGAACTTTGTCTAAGAGACAAGGATATCTGGAGTGTGGAATCTTGTTGTCATCACAGATCTTCTTAATGGTGTCATTACGGAAAGAAATTGCATCATTCTTAAAATTCGCCATGGTGATCTTCATTTGAGTCTTTAATTTTGAACATTTATCATTGCGAGAAGAAATATCCTTTGCGAGCTTTTCTTTTTCAGATTCCAACTCTCCAATTCTTTGGCGAAATCTTCCTTCAGATTCTGCGAACACATAACAACAAATTACTAAAATAATGGAGATTTAGTCAAAGAAAAGGGTTATACAAACATGAGTAATAACCTTCGCTGTCAGAAATCATATCCTTTATCAGAGATGAGTGATCATCTTGAAGACTAACGTTTACACCTAGGTTTTTTCTAGGATCATCAAGAATTTTCGTAGACCAAGCAAACTCATCATCATGGTTTATAAGAAGGTGGGAGCGAACTTGATTTTCCCTCTCAATAAAAGTAGCATTTTCGCAAATAAGTCTATCTATTTCAATTTGAACTTCAAGAAGAGTCTTGTGGAAATCCTCCAAAGATTGAGCACCTTGCTTAGCGATAAGGTCTTTATCATCAATAAGACTACTGATCTTAGTTCTTAATTTTTTAATTTCTTCTTTTGAGTCAACATAAAAATGCTTAAACTTATTGGCTAATCCCAAACTGGATCTATGTTCAATTTTTAAGAGATGGAGTTTGGATACAAGCTCATTTAATTTCATCATTTAGAAAGCTATTTAAAGAATCATTAAGGTGTTTAAGAAGGATAACTCATCCATAGGGTTTGGAAAAGAACGAAGGAATACAGCTTCATCAGAGAGGCCATAAACATCTGCGAAGAGGATTAATCAAATAAGATAATACAGAGGAATAGAGGAATAAAGGAGAAAAAGAAAAAGAAAATTACCATAAAGTTGGTTGTTCGCCTCTTGAAGAGTAGAAATTGTATTCTTTTGATGGGTAGAATCAGATTCCAACTGCTTGTTCTTCTCGCGAAGGTTAATAGCTTCAGCTTCAAGTTCTTCATTCCTCTTGCGAAGATTGATGGCTTCAATTTCTAATTCCTCATTTTTCTTGCGAAATTGAACATTCCTCTTCTCAAAAATCGCACGCCTCTTTTCCAGATCTGAGGCCACAACGAATGAAGCTTTTCCAGCCTATAATAGAATGGGAAAAGTCGTCAAAATATAGTGTAATTGTGAATTGAACTTGCGAAGAAGCAAAGAAATAAAAACATACCAAAATGCCAAGTGAGTTCAAGAAGCTAGGAGTCACAGATCTAGAAACTCCGCGAAGATAGTCATTGTCGACCAGTATGGGAGCATCACAGATGCTTGCAAGAGCTTGGCATGCATTAGTAAGAGCGTCATTCCCAATCCCATGCATAGTATTAGAAAATATACTGGACAGTTTGGCCATAGAAGATTCAGGTTGAGAAGCTTCCTTCGCAGAAGAAATATCATCATCATCATCATCATTATGATCACTAGAACTTTCGCTAGATTGAAGAAATGAAGGTGAGGGATATTGGACTTTTCGTTTCTTTAGAGGAGGGACAGTAGACTTCTCCTTGCGAAGAGCACCTTTGTCTTTACCTTTATTCCTAGTTTTCACAACTTTGACAGGTTTTTCCACTTCAGCGATAACCTACACACATAGATAAAGATAAGAAATAGAGGCAACAATATATTGTGAAGAATCATAAAATAATATTTCTTACTTCATCTGTGAATGATCGAAGAGCTGATAAAGTACTGATTTTCCCAGTCTTGTTATAGCTTACTTTTAACCTTTCAACCGGATAATTTCGCAAATACACGAAAACATTGGAATGGTCAACAAAATTATATATGAGAATGAAAAGAATAACAACTCAAATGAAGTTTGGAAATACACCTCTACTTCCCTTTCCGGCCAGCTGAATACCCAGGGTTGATACGCTGCGAGATTCGCAGGTAAAACATGAGATCCGGAGATGTACAAACCCTTTAGGATTAAAGGGAAAATACACCACTTATCATCGTTGGAATAGCGTGGGGTTGTATTATTGCCATGATGCCAATCAATGTCTTGCATACGTATCTTGTCATCAGCAACATCATCCTTCTTCTTTAAACGAATGCCCCAACAAGTATTATTTCTCTTCATAGGAATTATCTCATAATTCGCAAATAAATTTTGTACAGTATACTTCGCAGGAACAATTTCAACTCCAGCGAATTTAGGGTTTTTAACTTTTGAGGGATAAAGAGATCCCTTACCAGCACCACGATTGGCGAACTCGAGCATTAGACGAATGCAATCCCCGCTCAATTGATATATTGCTCACAAAAACTTCACATGGGAAAGTATTTCATAAAATAAGGGAAGTTCAGGATCATAAATGGGAATGGGAAGGCCAGCGAGAAGCTGGCCTAGCGAGACTATGATCTTCTCATGATTGCAAGGATGATCAGAAAATAAATTAATAGAAATCTCATATTTAGGGTTTTGACCAGGAATGAGAGATAAAGTAAAACCTCTGGTGTAGTGGCAGGAAATCCCACACTACACCCCTCACAAGAATTTACACAATCGATCTAAGAACACTTAACCAGGAACAACGATTTTCATTAATTGACAGTTAGAAAATTACAAAGAAAAAAGGAAATTAAAATACAATCACTCTGTTTAGAATTTTCTCTCTCCTAAAAACTTTCTTAACATTCCAAAAATTATCTCTCCTTCTCCAGTTTACTCATCCCCTATATATAGGTTATTACATAATGGATGATAGCTCATAGACAGCTAAGCTATCCCTTAATTTCGGATCTAATTTGTGATACCTTCGCGAGTGCACAAATGTTAACCTTCGCAAACACTCTATTCTTCGCAGGATCTTTATGTTTTCTTTATGTTTCTTCCATCGTTATTTATTGCATCGTTCTTTTAATCTTTTCTACGATGCTCGCCAGTGTCTTAAGTGAAAACTTCGCAAGAAAGTTCTTGATGCGATATTATATTCTCTCCTTCGCAGAGAATACATGAGAAGAGGCAAGATGTAGGATCAGAATACCGCAAGCAAGACACATTTATGAAGTTTGACTAACAACATATTGCGAATGTCGCAGGATGATTTGAAGAATGACGTAACAGATGACGATGGCAGAAACATGAGAAAAAGCGTGATGATTCTGCGAAGTTTAGAGTATTCGCGAAGATTAACATTAGAACTCTTGAGAGAATACCGCAAGTCAGATCCGAAATTAAAGTACAACTTAGTTGTCATCCACTATGTAATTATCTTATATAAGAAGCCGAATAGGCATAAGGAGAGGGGGATCTTTTTCGAGTGTTGAGCAAGTCATTAGGAGAGAGTAAGTCCAGAGCAGTTGTTAATTTCTTAGTTTTATTTCTTTCCTTTCTTGTAAAATTCAGAAGATTAATCAATAAAGATTGTGATTGTTCATCTTAAACTGACTTAATTGTATGAATTCTTGTGAGGGGTGTAGTGTGGGATTTCCTGCTACTACAAATGGACCTTTGACAAATACAAAAGTTAAGCCTATTATGTCAACTTTTGATGGAAGATTGGTTAAAATCTTTTGTAATTCAAGGATTATGTCTATTGTATGTCATTGTGCAAATGATGATGGAAATATATAATGAATCCTTGTGTATTTCGCAGTAATTGATCCTCCCTGATCCATTTTTTTTGTATTACTGTGAGGCTCCGTATTGTGTCTTATGTCGAGCACTAGACAACCAAGTTGATTATTTTTGTGATTAGCTTAGTTGTGTTCTGTAAGGTACTTTATGTCGAGCATATTGAACTAAATTAATCATTTAGTTATGACTCCGTAAGTTTTTCTTATGTTTGAGCGTTTTTGACTGGGTTGATTATTTTCATGATTAACTTAGTCATTGATCCATAGATTTTCTTATGTGAGTATAATAAACAATTAAATTGATTATTTTTGTGATTAGTTTAATTATGTATTTCGATTAGATTAATTATGGGTTCTCTTGCGATTAACCTAACTGAGTTTTTAAGTCTCCATAAGTTTACTTATGTTGAGCATATTCAGTTACTTTTGTAATTGAATATTTTTGGATTCAAATTCATACTTGTATGTGATTTGTTGTCCAAATAAATCCTTCTTTTCTTTTGAAATTAAGGTTGCACTTGTTGTTCCTTAGGGAATGACATATTATGGAGGAGAGTTCTTTTGAACTTGTGCTTAATTGCTAAATCTTTGTGGGGAGTGCGGCTGTGGAATATTATAGGGGTCATCTTGTATCTTCATAGACTCCTTGATGAATGCATTTAGCTTCGTCTTTATGATTGCATCTAAATAAGATGATATATATATTTACCTTTGGTCATGAAACGTCTCTTGCTGAAATTTCATTAGGATCTCGTTCTTGTACCTTTGCCAATTTTATTAACAAAAACGAGGAGAATTAATATGTAGTTCACACTACAAATACATATGGTTTTCGGATCATTATGTAAAGGGGAGTGGTTTCCATGTGAGATAGAGTATTGACTAAGGGGGAGTGACATATCACCATAGTATTATTGTTGAAGTTGTGATGCAATTGGACTTTGATGATGTGTAATGATACTATGACACTGTATAAAAATAATTGAGAACTCTTGTTTTCTCGTTGTTATAGCTATAGATTTTCAACAACGATGATGCTAAACTTACAACCTTTGGGGATCATTGGAGTACTTGGAAGTGACGAAGATTTCGAGTAATATTGAAGATTACACATGTGGAATAGGAGCTACAAAGTTTATTTATATATTTTTTTTATTCCATATGTATTGATAGTTTTGTCACTAAAATTGACAAAGGGGGAGATTGTTAGAGCATTGCTTGGCCGAAGTCGCATGTGTTGCTATCTCAAGCATGTTTCTCAATGTTAGTGATCAAAACTATAAGTCTTGATTTCTAGTCTATTATAGCTAAGGTCTCGAACTAGGATAAAAAAGTGTAGTTGAGCTCAAGAACTCCATGGCAATCATCATACAAGATGAAATACTACTCAAGGAACTGGTGGATCTTTATCGACTAAAACGCATGTGGAGATTTGAACTTATCTATCACTCAAAAGTATATCTGCTCTATCTCTTATCTTGAGACAAAAGTCATTTTACTATATAGACTAAAATTATACACATGTGGTATTTCGAGCCGAGTATACCTTGCCTATCTATTTCTCGAAATATGTGTTGGTAAAGCTTTCTCTTTAGCCAAGTTCATCTTTACCTAGTGACGAAAGTCATGTTAAGTTTCAATCACTTTGAAAATTGCTCTAACGAAAAATGGTTTGTGAATAACAACTATATAACGTCCTCTGAGAATATTTCAATGATTGAAATGAGAGTTTAGACAATATAACCAATGGAGGATATAAGCATTGTTGTATAAGTCCTTATTCCTTTAACCAAAGTTTGCGAACTTTGTTGATCAAGAGAACCGGAGAAGTGCGTGAGCTTCAGTCCGCGAACTGGTGAAGTTCTCAAACCTGAGAATTTCTGCTTGAGTTTGTGAACTCCATTCGGGAACTTAAGTCCACGAATCCCGAACTTGAGTAGGTTATGTCTAAAAATGATGTTTGTGAACTAATCTCTATAAAATAAGGAATGCTATTGCAAACCGTGGCTATTTAGTTCATGAACCGATTCAAGTGAATCAAATCGTTTTTGCTTCAATTGTGTCTTGTGTAGTACATAAAGATCTAAGCAATTGAAAAACTCTCTAACTAGTTTATTTGAGTCATTTGAACTAGTTATGGTGAAGAAGAATATGGTTGATATGAAAGTTATCATATGGCTAACCATTTGGTTAACTATTGTTGAACAAACTAATGTGCAAGTTTGGGTACGGTTTTCACAAGCCTACAAACGTGTAGTTCATGTGTGTATATGTTTTCGATCTAACAGTTGATAAATATTAGCTTGAATCTAATCAGGTTTTCATCTAACAGTGAATATTGAATGCTTTGTTACTAAGCTAACATTGATTGCAAACCCTGATTTGAAAGACTGTATAAGGGAGAACTCTAGCAATTGGGAAACCTAATCCCCACACCTTACATGTGATACCAGTTGCATATCTAGAGTCGATTCTCCTTTAACCTTTGGTTTCTTCTTCTAAACCAGGTTAACGACTTAAAGACTTCATTGGGATTGTAAAGCCAGACCGATACTACTTTTATCATAGTTATGTGATCTGATCTTGCTGTTTCTATCGTACGAGTACAATTGTAATAATTGGCTTGAGATTTATATCTCTGATAGGCAAGATATAAAAGTAGTGACAAACATCTTCGTCTCAAGGTTTGTGATTCCAAAATATCTTTTTTTGCTACGTCGATTAAGATTATTGTGAGGTGATTGATAAAGCTGAGTTGTTCATCAGGAATATAAGTCTAGTTTTATCAATTGGTTCCTATTCACCTTGATTTATCAAAAGACGAAACAAAAATCGTAGGTATATTCGTAGGAGACGGATTTATCTATTACCGTAAACTTTTCTGTTTGATACAGACTGGTTTATTAAAGTCTTCGACTTTGGGTCGTAGCAACTCTTAGTTGTGGGTGAGATCAGCTAAGGGAATCAAGTACGTAGTATCTTGCTGGGATCAGAGGTGTAGGAGCATAAATGTACCTTGGATCAGTGTGAGATTGATTGGGGTTCAACTACAGTCCAGATCGAAGTTAGCTTGGAGTAGGCTAGTGTCTGTAGAGGCTTAATACGGTGTATGTTTAATCTAGACTAGGTGCCGGGGTCTTTCTACATTTGTGGTTTCCTCGTTAACAAAATTTTGGTGTCTGTGTTATTTTATTTTCCGCATTATATTGTTTATCTTTATAATTGATTAATACAGGTTGTGCGTTGCTGTTCAATCAATTAGAATATCCGACCTTTTGGTTGTTGATTTAAATTGATTGACACTTGGAAATTGGTCTTTGTTACCATACAATTTTATCTCTCTTGTATTTAAATTGAGACTCGCAGTTTGCTTGAGTAAGATTTAAATCGAGAGATAGAGATATAAACTCTTTGATATACTTTTATCTAGATTGAGTCTGACTGTCTAGTTGATTCTCTAAAAAGTATATTGGAGTTTGTCCATACAGATTGCTAATTCAAAATATTGGGTGTGGTTGTTATACCCCCGCTTTTTCACTGCACGCTTGGGTTGTTGTTCCGCTGCTGGAGCTTTCCTTTTCCCTCCTTCACTCACTACACTAACAGAGGGACCAATGTTGTATTACTTGTTGATAAGGCGCCCGTTTCCTCGGATTTCGCGCGCATCTTCACCTCTGGGTGGTCTGGATCTCTCCAACAATGATGGTTTCGTCGTAGCAGACTGCTTAGCAGCTTCATGGAGTTCAGAGAACCTCTGGAAGCGTAAATTTTCCAGTAAAGCACGATAGATAGGAACCATACTGTTAATGCATGACTCTACCAGCTGTTGTTCGGTCACATTTGGGTCATGACAGTCCAATGCCTGAATTCTGAATCTCTTGACATAATAATTCGGATGTTCGTTGTTTCGTTGGAACATTCTTCCTAAATCTGAGAAAGTGTTTTGCTCAGATACAAAGAAATATTTCTTATAGAAAGCGGTGACCATCTCACACCAGTTGGATATGTTGTTTGGTGCGATGTTGTTGTACCAAGTATACGTTCTTCCGGTAAGCGACTTTGAAAACTCTTTCAGGCGGAGTACATGATTGTATTCGTGTTCTCCTACGGACTCCATAAAATGATAGATGTCATCACGAGCATTACCAATACCATCATAAAGGGAAAATTGAGGAGAAGAGTATCCTCTCAGGAGGGGAACTCTTTGCATATCAGGAGGATAAGGAGGTTGGTGCTGGTGCAGATCTACCGGGTTTTCATTGCCTCGATTTTGGAGAAGTTGTTCTAGATTATCATGCATGATAAAATTGGATGGCTAATTCCTTTTCCTTGAGTGCTCAGGAGCAACAAGAACTCACTCATTTATGAATGCACGCCCTGTTGAAAGTACTCCTTGTTGGTTCCATGTGCTGACGCGGCTCTTGTGGTAGCCGTTTTGTCAGTGTCTTGAGGAAAGTAAGTACCTCTATATGAGTTGTGACCATATCCGTCTGAGCCTTAGCGAGAATCTCTTGTATTTCCATCAAATTAACAATGGTAATAGGGAGTTGGCCTCCTCTGGTTCTTCCAGTCTCTCATTATGATGGGAAAGTGGCAGCGGCTCTAGTAACAACCAGAGGCGTTACGCTCGAAGAAACATTGGGAGTAGCAGCATCGGCTCTGGCTCTAGTGATTGGAGGTGTCACGCCTAAGAGAATACTTCTTGTTCCGGTATTGTTGGTTGAGGATGTAATACCACGAGATGTATTAATCGCGCTGGTAGGTGATACATTGGTGTCATCGGCAACAACATTGATACTAGGGGTGTTGTCAGCTCCAATAACATCGGGATTTGTCGTTGATCCTGACCTAAGATCCACCATCTTGAATTTTTTAGAAAATTGAAATGAAATTAAAAATTAATCTTGCAACCGAGAAATTAATCTCCCACTGTGGTCGCCAGTTGTTTGACGGTAAAAACTGATTCTGCTATTTTTGGTAAATTGGGTGTGTTGATGAGAAACGAATTCAAACCCTAAACAAATGCACTGTACGGGAGTACTTTTAGATTCGAGAAATCAATCTGTAAGACTCCGGCCTAAACCAAGAAATGGCCGTTATGTATTCAATTAGGTCACAAAGTGAAGGACAAGGGGTTGATCTTAGGGAGGAAAGTGAAGAAGGTGTTTGAGATCAAAATGTTGAATTATGAAGGTGTGGTTGTTTATGACTTGTATCAAAATGTGGAACTGGCTTGTAGAATGTAAGCTATCAATTCTTGGTGTTTTCTGGATTCTGTGTTGATAACACTTATGTTGTTTGTTTGAATAGGTTGAAAAACCTATTTCTACAAGTCATGTTCGAACACCCTGATCTCGTAGGAAGTGGAGGTGATTAAGCAATGGAGAAGTGGAGTTGTGTAAAGAGTGGTAATCACCACGTTTCTATTATGAGGGGAAACTAGTCACGCCTTCACCCACTATCTCATTGCTATTAACCGTTCGTTCTTTCTTGACACGTTCTCATAATGGATGCGTTGCACGCCGTACACTGTAAACCGCCAGACCAATACCCCAGTGAGTATCCCCCAGTTTGTGACATGTTTGATGTCTCGAGTGAATTAGTCAAGTCATGTGACTTGCCGCTAAAATCAGCGCATAGTGCTTTTAGGTTAAATAACAAATTATTTGTTAAACCGATATTTATAAAGCATTGCTTATAATCGATGCATGTAAAGTATCGCTTTCGAATAAGCTGCTGAAAGTAATCGATGTGTTAGAAGCATCGCTGTTTTTGAGCTCGATCGAATCAGTCACGGATTGAGCGTCTTAGAAGCAGCACGACTGGAGAACTTTGGGTAATCGTTCGAGGACCCTATGGTCGAATTGTTACTTAGTCGATCACATCCTGTGGAGGAGGGATGGCCGGTGTTCACAATGCTATTTTACTATTTTTCTAAAAATAAATCTACACCATCCAACTAGGCTGTGAAGTTGGATGGTCATGATCGATTTGCGGCAGTTGTAAACTGCTGTTGACGCTACTTTAGGGTTTAGGGGGCCGCGTGGCCACTACTTTGGGGGAAGCGATTCAAGGCATCAATCGCTAGTTCGAGCAGGCCGGTCGGTCACGTGTAAAGGTGAGTCGATGGTGATCATGTTGACATCTTCAGGGTCACCTGAAATTAAATCTAAGCCTCTCAACTAAGCTGGCGAAGATGGATAGTCGTGATTGATTTGCGACAGTAGGGCGTTGCCGCAAACGCAATTTCAGGGTTTTCAAAGCGACGCGTTCACCCTACTTTGGGCGAATAATTTGATGCGCTCTGGTTTTGCAGTAGACATGTCGATCGACCAAGGGAGGAGTTGGGAAAACGGTGAATACGTTGGCACCTCTTTGATCGCTCGAAATGCGATCCAAGCCGTCCAACTAGGCCGGCTAAATTGGACGGATGTGATACGTTTTAAGACCTTTTTTTTCGGTCTTAGCTCGTTCGAGCTATTTTTAAGTAGCGGGAACACCCATGTTTGGGTCGGCATTTGAAGTGATTGTGAATGAGCTAAACAAGACTCGATCGACTAGGTTAGTGGGCCCACTGGTGGTCACTATGGTGATTACCTAGTTTTGCTAGGAGTAGTCTAAGCTTGTTAAATCGCGCGACCAAATCGTGTGGCCGTGATTATTTCTGATACTGATATTAACAATCTATATTTTCTTTAATATGCGATCTATCACGCTAACTTTGATTTAAAAAAGTGTGTGATCGTGTTGATCTCTTTGTCAGATAGCGATGTAGCCTATATGAGTATTTAGTGCAGATCCCAATACTGGCACTTTGGTAGATTCATGCTACTCCGCTGAGAGTGAGCATTGATCATCATGTCATGACAATATTGAGAGTTCGGCTAGGAACGTAGCACATGCAAATACTAGGAAAGTCATGCATTAGTAAGTAATGTTGGCAGAAAATAGAATTCACATAATATTTTGGATTGCTACTATGCGCACCATTCTAAATGAATATCATATACATACTGAGTTGCTCAATACATGTATAAGTAAATAGTTTTGAGCACTCGTTACTTTTAAATGGCCTTTATTCCTTTGCAGATTACAATGCTAAATATAGGGTTTTACGATTTTGACCCTGAACTAAAAACCACCATCAACACATATGTCTTTGTAGTGTGAACTACATATTAATTCTCCCTAATTTTGTAAAAGTTTTTGGCAAAGGTACGAAAATTAGTGGGATCCTAATGAAATTTCCACGAAGATGCTTCATGACCAAAGGTATGCAATCATATAGCCGAAGCTAAATACATTCATCAAGGAGTTTATAAAGATACAAGATAACCCCTATAATATTCCACAACCGCACTCCCCACAAAGATATGGAAATTAAGCACAAGTTCAAAAGAACTCTCGGCCTCAAAATGTCATTCCCGAAAGAACAACAAAGGCGACCTTGCTTTTATAAGAAAAGAAGGATTTCTTTGTGTTAGAGCATTGCTCGGTTGAAGCAAAACTCATTTAAGAGTCGCTTGATTTATATGTACTGGAGTCAACTTCGTATAGGTTAGCTTGAAAGTATTAGGGTGAGACATTACAAGTATTGCGAAGACTTGAATAAGTGAAGAAGTGCGTAGCTATAACAACAACATCATCCTTCCACTTGAGGTTAGTGATATTTGACTTGAAATGTTTCATTCCCTAACGTATCTTTCAAGTCGTGCATATTGAAAACATAAAACTGCGAAGCATGAACACTATAGATACACATAGTATTAAGGAATACAATATGAAGTTTCTTGCTTAACCATTAAACTTTGTATATAAGACATCGACATAATCGTATGAATGTTATTGTGATTATGTATGGGTATGAGGTGAGGATTTCATCCCAGGGAACAATGTTTACATGTGTTCTAAGGAAGTAAGTTCATGATATGTGTTATGAACCAAAAAGGAAATCGCCAGGCATTATTGGGGCTGTTCTCCATTGCATATCTTATGAATGACCAATATGTATGATTAGTATAACCGCTCATGACTTGTTTGTGTTCTTGGTAAAACTATTCACATGAGGCCGGACTTATGTATTGGTATGACTTTTATTAGTGAAACCGATCTTAAGTAATCACCTGGGGTATAATCGGGTTGTGTATGTCTGAACTTATTACTGGGAAAAGGGGAACCGATCCAAGTAAGAGGTGCAGTGCATCACAAGGGGAACCGATCCTTGTATGAGGTGCAACAAGGTTTATGGAAGAAAGTGGAACCGATCCTATTGTAGATGGTGGATTTTCGACAAAGGATAAAATCGTAAACCCATAATTATACAAACCTCTGATTCAGAAATAAGACGTGAATATCGAGACACGAGTCTCTTATCGAATTATCTGATTGAGAATACTTTCTCTCAGAGTGCATATAGATATGTAGTCTCACAGCTGGACAACGCTATATCTCACGAGTAGTACTGAGCACTTCAGTAATTATTTTTATCACGGGATGGACAACTCCCAAACAACTTGCTCTACTAGTATAGAGTGATGATGTTTTCAGGATACAAACAACGAGTTTACCCTGGCTATGTAAAATATATGAAGCTCCAGCAAGTTCATATCAGAATAATTAATGCTCCTAGACAGCTTGCTCTGCTAGTATAAAGTCATGAATTAATTATTCATAAATTCATAGATTCATCCGCAGAATTTCTGAAAATATTCAAATATTTTCGCAAAATATTGCATTACGCAAACCATGGTTCCTCCCTATGGATGGGGAAAAACAATTTGCTGGTTTTTGCGGAATTGAGGACGATCGTGTGGAGGAGATTCCTTGAACCGAGCGAAATGTTCAACCTCACACAGATGCACCGCTATTAAGGGGGTGATTTAAGTTCGAGAGACCAATCTGTAGTACTCCGGCCTAAACTAAGACAATGGTCGTTCCAGAGTAAATTCGGTCACAAGAGAGGATGGGTTGATCTGTAGGAGGGAATATGAGAAATATGTGAGATCAATGATGATCTGAGATTGTAGGTATATTATGAATTCAGCATGAAATGCTTTGAATGATTGAATCTTGCCTGATTGAGAGTAATTTCTGTGAGTTCGTGTAGACAAAAGAGCGCTTGTATGAACTTTGGTGAGAAATTGCTCGTTCAGACGATTGTTGTTCGAATGTTTGAAAACCCTTCGAATGTTGTTCTACCTTGTTGTTTCAATCAGGATTCAGAGACATTTTATAATGCCGGAGTTGAAAACACCATGATCCCATGAAGTGTGACAGTTTGCTGAAATCAGAGAGTGGGGAAGTGGGAAATCATGTTAAACCAATTACTCATCGTGCGGAGACTTGGTTAATTTTCCACCCACTACTTTGCTGATTTTTCCAACTGATTGCACGACTTGATCACATTCTCATCGTGGGTGAACACACGTTCCGTAGACCGCCAGACCAAAACCCTAGTTAATATCCCCCATTGTGACACGATTGAAATCTCGTGATTGTGGAGTCGGTTGCTAACTTTGTGGGACGATGAGTCCATGTAGTGTTGAGTTGAACACGTTTTATCAAATGTTCTGAAACTCATGAATTGAATGTATGTTTGCTGAGACGGGGTACCATTATGATCTAAAACGAGCAAACTGTGCTGCTGAATTGTCGAATATTGATAGTTGAACCAATATTCTTTGATCTGAGCAAATATTGCTAGTCTGAGCGGATATTGCTAATTTAAGTGAATATTGCCGGTTCGAGCAAATATTGCCAGTTTGATGAATTTATTGGTAGCAGGACCGAATAAAATAATAATTTAATTTACTGACTGCTAGGTCGAGCAAAATAAATAAAAATGTTAATCATGAAATCAACATAAAATTATCAGAGTATTTGAATCTGCTCAGAATCACATTTCTGCAGAACTCTGGATTCAAAACCCTAATTTCACCCGAAATGATGATTTATTGCAAATCAACATGGGACCGGCTACATGGGATGACGGGTTCACCATGTAATTCCCAAATGCTCGAATGAGCAGAAATACCAAAGTTTCTTGAGAACCAGTTGGTGATATAATGATTAAATGTTGGTTTAATCATTTACCGAAATAATGCTCGTGTGAGCAACGAATAATAAAACCTGGTATTATGAAAACGTGATGGGCCGACCAAGAGGTCATGAGACTGGCTCCTGGTGCGTGTGGGACCAGTGGATGGTCGTCTGAGCAAACTTCCAATAGTTTAGAAATAGTTTGACCCTAATATGAGCAGTTGAGCAAATTAGATTAAAATCATTAAAACATGCGGGATCAGCTGTTTGCAAGCCTCAGGGTCACCCTTGGTCGGTCAAGGGGATGTGCCCGAGTCACCACCATGTTCGTGTTTCAGTCCTAAGAATTTTGATATTTTCTGGTGCACGTTTGAGCAACATTTGGAGAAAATATGCAAAATCCATGGTTTTGCTGAAACTGGGAACAACACATGAGATGAGGGAAAATAAATAAAACAAGGAATTACAAGTTGTGGGACCGCCACGGCTAGGGCATGGTCGGCCGGCTGACACGCGGTCCCACATGTTTTTCCCGTCATGTGATTTTATGTATTTTTCTATGATTTTAAGGAAATTTTACATGAAATCAGAGGGATTTATTGAAAACTAGAATATTTTGTTGAAATCAGGGAGTTTTCATGAAATCATGAAACAAAATACCAAATAATAAATAAAGCACATGGGACCGGCTAGGTTGAAACACTAGCTAACGTCCTTTAGTAGAATTGACGTAGAATTCTCATACCGACTCGGTTTTGATGGTCCGCCCCTCTATTCCGTACGGAAAAGAATTTCCTATCTCCCTACGCGGGAATATTTAGGTTTTAAGCTCGTTCGGGAGGTGAAAACAGACCGAGAGTAAAATTCAGGAAGATTTCAAGGGATCAGTCCCATGGTATTTTTTCCTAATTTTATCATGTTTGGTAAAATCATGTGATAAAAATACATGAAATTAGGTAATTTTAGGAAAATTCATGAAATCAAGGAATCTTCATAATTTGAGAAGGAATAATAAAATAATGGGGAAGTTAGGTGTGGACCGGCCACAGCCCAAAGCCATGATCAAGCCAATGGCCATGGTCCCATGTCACCTTTTCCTAATTTTATTATTTTTTGATAAAATCATGTGACTTAGGTAAAAAGACATGAAATTAGGTAGTTTTCATGATTTTAGAGAAAATTCATAAGAAATCAGGGAATTTTCATAATTCAAGAGAAATAATAAAATAATGAGGACATGAGGTGTGGGACCGGTAGGCCGGCGGTCCCATGTCACTTTTCCCTAATTTTATTATTTTTGATAAAACCATGTGGTTTGGATAATTTCTTTGAAATAAAGAAAATTGCTCGAACGAGAGGATTTTCACGAGGTCAGGAAAATAGCAAAAATATGATAAAATATAAAATTGGGCACGGGACTGGTCACGGCATGACTGTCCGGCTGGTGAACCCAGTCCCCTGGTGCTTTTGCTAATATTTTATTATTATTTTCTTTCCTACTAGGTATCACCGGGGCCTTACGGCCCCGGCTCAACCTTTCATTTTTCTTCATAAATGTACATACTTTATTGGTACATATTTAATTTTTAAGGCACATATTTTCAACAACACATTAAAAGACACTACAACATAGTCGGTACTAATAAAATATTTAGGCACACAATTTCACCTAAAAAATTTAGGCACACAATTCCATCAAAAAAAAAATCTTGAAAAAAAAAAATCAATCACTTGATCTTACTTTCTCAATCTTTGGCTGCCTACTCGTCATTATCAGAGTCTACTTTCTTTTTTAGTTTTCACCAAATCACTTTTTCATTAGCTAGTATGTTTGGCCGCTTTGTTTCCTTATTGTTTCTTAATACACGTTTCCAACCCCTCTTAGATGTCTCCTAGTCCTTATCTTTGGTAGTATGTGTAACATATTTTTCACGACCAGACCCTGTAGAGAATAGGAGCTTTATACGTAAACAATGATTCATATTTAAAAATGGAAAGCACTTTAATACCAATCACGTGCAAAGATACCTGGTATTTTGTATCAGCATATGAATCCTCTAAAAGCCTTCTGGCTTGAGTGCTTTTTGGAACTTAAAATTATCAGATTGGATGTTTATATTATATTCTTAGATTACCAATATCTGATTCGGTTGAACCACCTTGTGTGCCTTTTCTCCCTTGTTAATCTTCTTTTGGAAATAAATAACATGGTGAGAAAGCGTTCATAGTACATCTATCTATATTCAAGTTAAATGTTCTTACTAATATGTCGTTACCTCATTGTGTTGTTCCAGGTCATCCTACATATTTTTTGGCAATGTATCTTATCAACTTTTTTGCAGTCTTTACCAGCAATGTGAACGTTATTGCATCTCTTTCATCCTTTACATCCAAATTTAATTTGTACATACGTATATTCTAAGATGTTAGTAAGCCTAGGTGTATTGTCCATCCATTTATTTAAAAATATCATTCATTCATGGTATATCATTTTCAAATTTAATTTTGGACTTGCTACACCAAGGTTCCTCACTTTTATCTTACTCAGCCTTTTTATTAAATATGTTTGCAAGCCATGCCATGTAGTACCATTCTTTGTTTGCAAGCCATGTAATCTGTTTAAAAAAAATATAGAAAAATAAAAGTTATGGTACCTTTTAGAGAATGAGGGGTTTTGGTACCTTTTACTATCTTGGTACGAACCCAGGTCACTTGATTTACTATCAACTTATTAATTTATTCTTCTTCTCCTTTGAGTAAGTAAGAAGATTTTCCATCTTTAGATGCAAGATAGGATGAAGAAGAAAATCAATACTGCTGCAAAAGTATTTCTCGGGTTTGATGTAAACTTTTAATCCTTTCTAGAGCTTAGGAAATTTCAGCTAGCTCCAATATTTTCTGACAATCAAGTGATCCCCACAAAAATAGAGTTTTTGTTCCTCATAAAGTTAATCTAGAGGTTGCACCGCCTTCAAACCATGCAGTTTCAGATTCTACTATTCAGATTTACCACATCCATAATCATGAATAACTCTCCAAAATTAATCAAATTACCCCATCAACTGAAATTATCGTGTTGTTCCACTGTTGTATCAAAGCTCTGCCATTAAAATATACGAATCAGCATTTGTATGCAAAGATTAATAAAGTGCATTGTAGTTTTCATATGCGTCCCATTACTCGAAAGATATTGTGACTCATGTTTGTGTTATGAATATATTCTAAAGAAAATTTAGCCAGAAAACCCAAGATCATTAGCTAGAAATTATAATAATCATAGCTCATATAATATTGTTGGCTCGTATCTCGAAAATAATAAAAATAATTAAGACCGTTTAAAAATTGATGAAAATCTTAAATATAAACAGAAACTAACCCAGAAAATTGACAAAAAATCTTCATCTCCATCATTTAACCCAATTTCACAGTTCATTAACAAATATGGAAGGACCAATCGGTGTTTTAGAAAACTCTTTTTCTCGTTCTTTTAGGTTCTTAAGATCAGAGTTGTAAATCATTCCATGTAAACCATGATAGTAGCAATTGCCTCTTCGTGATCTCTACTCTGGCTTTAAAAAAACGTCAGTTGAAGCTGTGAATATACCTCAAATATCAATTAAAAAATTCAAAATGTGAATACAAACACAAACTTCGGGACAATAAGGCAGTAAACAGTTTGTCTGCCACCAAATTCAGAATGGTAGTATATAGAATGCAAGACTAAGCATAATTGTATAGTAACAAAGAGAAATTATATCTATAGTTGGTCGGGCTACTTCCTAAGCATACCTTAAAAACATCAAGGAAGTACTATTTTCTATGAAACTCCTTGTCCTTTTTTTTTTATTCAAAGTCCAGCAAAAACAGAGATGTAAATATGGCTAGTCTCGCTGATCAAGTTAAGACATGGAAGAAGATTTCTCTGTAATACTGATCTGGTATAATATGTGAGGAACAACAATTCACAATTTAAACATTGAAGTATGTTGCTTCCTTGAATTGGAATCAAGAGAACTATTAATATTAAGTTAGGCTAGATTTTTGAATTCTTTTTGGAAATTACCAACCAAGAGACTACTGCGTCGATTTTGAATATAGATATTGTCATATGTGCAATATTGTACATGTGAAATATATATACAGTGGAGGCAACAATTACCATTAACTAAATGCTCTTGTCAACAAACAACCAAATACCCCAAAGCAGCATAGGCTAGAAACATGTAGACTTGGCTTAAAAATAGATAGTACCTGCGAGTAAATTTCTCCTAACTGGAGTTTTATGAATTTTGTATCAAAGGTTTATGCATAATATACACCTAACAAAATTTTCAATCTTAAAAAGTTATGAACAATTATTATCAATGAACACCATAGCATACTATGTCCATGCATGAGTCTTAATTCCAGGTAAGGTTAATCATTTACTTATTGCGCAAACAATTTAAAAAGCTTGCACTCGATAATACCTTGAAAACCCTGCAAAAAAGTAATATTCAGTCTTTATGCATACAGTTTGTAGAATTTCTGCTGGTAATATAGGTTCCTAATGCCCAGTCATGCCCACGGTCTTTGAGAACCCAACATAGAAATTTTTACCTCTAAAGGATTAAAAACAAAAACATTTGAGTGCCTATGAAAACAATCCAAGATGCCTCAATTCGAATCTTAGACACTAATGAAGCACCCGTGAACCTTGATAAATAAGAAGTATAAGTGGCTTGATAAAAGGAATAAAAATACCATAATTGATCTGCAGAGACAGTGAACTACCTCAGTTGGCTACCTAGAGACCTGTTAATCTCCAATGAAGTCTACTTCAATATAAGTGCGATAAGTAATAAGATTTGGTACTGCAGAAAGAACCACGTCAGATTAGTTGCACCAAAACATGCGAACAACCATAGGGTGCCTCTGCCATCTGTGGGAATCGAACCCACGACTACATGGTTCAAAGCCACGGGCTCTTCCAGCTGAGCTAAGATGGAAAGTGGCAATACATGCAAACTGAATGAGCTCCACTGATCTAATCATACATCATCTTGGGTCACTATATTGTAGAATTTTCACATAACAAAAATTCATCATGACTTTAATATTCAACATCAAAAAATCAGTCTTCGCATCACAATAAACTTATCGATACTTGGCAATTTTATTTAGGAAAATTAGGTTCATAATCACCGGTTCATACCAATCGAGCAATTTCGATCCATTACAATGAATAAAATGACTTCGCTTTCTGGATGGTCTCGGAAGTTGAACATATTTGATACAAAAATAAATTTATAAGGAAACAGATTCCCTATATCTAAGAGATGCAAAGGAAAAATCATCTATGGATCTAGAGTTAACTATACCCGACAACCACACTTTTAAAGGGAAATTTGGCATACCTTGGCTATTGAGAGTATAATTTTGGCAAAAAAAAGTCAACAACGAAGCAAATGCAAGACATATGTTACCAAGACTTCCACGGATTAGTCCTTGGTTGAAAACCATCATCTGATCCAGATACGTTGATGCAGGGGATCCACTGTCTGATTCACCTGCTTCAACCATTGAGAACATTGGTTACGATAAATGGAGAAAATTAAGGCCAACTTTTTGAGCTCAAGTATAAAATTCCATGAGAAGAAACTTGATGCTCCAGCAAAGAGACCCAGATTAGTTATTCAGTCTCCTTTGGAAGTTGGTGAGTATCATCAAACTGCTATATGTGATACAAATATTTCCTATTAACATACTATTATATCAACTACGTTTGCAATTCGGTTGGCCATTTTTGGTTCAAGTCGAATAAGTGTGCCACAAACATTTGCTAAAACATGAACCGATTTGCTCATTATGAAAGGCCCTGTAATATTCTTCATGGGTTTGTTTTACACATTCGAAAGTTCAGATCATGATAGATACTAGCGTTCCTAGACCTAATACTATTGTGCCATCAGTTTGAGGACTCATAAGGAATTTACCAAATCATCTCCTCATTATTTCGAATACCGAAACAAAATAAAATGAGGGAAAACAATAGCAAAACAAACAAAAAAGGATTTCTTCTGGGTACTAGATCTCCAAGGTGTTAATATCAATGAAGTATTCAGACGCACATTACTATTTACCAATTGGATTTCCTCATTTGCGCACTTTTACATTCAACAGTTAAAGAAAACCACAACTATCATTCAGAAAAGGCTAATAAAAGTTATGCAAAGAGTAAAGAAAGTTCGTGTAAATAACAATAGAGGTGGAAAACTGACCTTGCTCGAAGGACTTGTCTGACAGCTGAGGTACAAATTCAATAAAATGCAAGGATGAATATATGAGAATACAAAATCAAATAACATGAGTAATCAGTACACCCCTCCTCTCTGACTGAATAACATGAGCGTAAAGGTTATATGATTAGAAGTGGCAATATCCTGACATAACCGAAAAGAATTAATTTTGACATGCAGAAAAATGCAAGTACCCTATGGTAGTGTGAATTCACAGAAGGTACCAAACACCACCAACAATACATTGCAATGTTGTCGTGCCTGTGAACTTGTTTTTTCAGCCAAGGATTCCAACTCATTTTTATTTTCATGCAAATACACATCGAGCACCATATCCTTGTGGGCTGTAATGCCTCTTCTGATATTGTTTTATTCAACCATTCTATAACTCCAGAGCACAACACTTGAAGTAAAAGTGTAAAACAATTAGATTCCAATTTAAGTTCTCCTGCCTACGTGCTATTTTGGAGAAGTATTAAATGGTTTGCCAACCAAGCAAATTGCAGCTGCAGATGAGATGTTAAACTATTATAGAAGAACTTAAAATATATGGCATGCTAATTATTTTTTACCGACTGAATACCATAATCGTCGGCATTCATGTTCAGCTCCTTGATGCTAGCAAGGTTGCAGGATTTTGACACCCCGGAAGGACTTCTGTCAAATAAACTGAGCTTTAACCCAAAGATGGTCCATAGTATCGGTCCTGTAAATGCGGATACTTATGAAGCTTGGTCGATGTTAGTAGAACAGTAAAGGAAGAGGCCAGAGGAAAGATAGGCATAGAATATGGCTGGCTTCTTCTCGCTGGATTGTTTCCCATAGATACCCGACTTGCCAGGCGTCGTAAGACAGATTTGATAAACAGAGAAGAAGAGAGAGTGCAACCACATAATCTAATTTTCTCAAGCCATTTCCACAACCGTAGTATGCTTTATACAGTTCATTTTTTCCCAACAAAAGAATGGAGAAGACATGAAATCAACACAATCCAAAATTCATACTTTCGAACTTGAAATTAGCCTAAAAACAGGGGAACACATTATAAATTCAAGGAGAAATTTCATTTTTTTTTCTCTTTGTTTTCAAGGAAGAGTTCTTCTTCATTACTGGTTCTGTGATCTCCAATTATTTTTTGTCTTAATCCATAACCAGATGTATGAACTTAATGGTGAGAACATCAAAATTATAGATGCCAATATCAAGTTAAAGTATCCATACTTACGTTGGAGGAGAGTAACAAAATTTCTTAATCACAAAGTATCTACATTCATATGGGAATGAAGTATCCATATTCATGTTCAAATGATCTCTTTATCAAAATCATAAATTCCAATATCCTCTTTCAATTTATTTTGGCGAAAAAAAGAAAAGTTTCAAATACAGCAGTATAAATATACGCAAGTCCTCAATATAGTTGCCTGTAATGAATATAACAGTTGTTTAGGTTCCCAAAAGCAGAGTAGTTCAGCTAAGACGTCTAGTGTAAGTACCTGAACTGCTCAGAGTAACGCCTGGCTTGGAATAGAATCAGTATATTGTAACCAATGCATCCAACTTGACCTAACCGTTGTTCATTGTTTACAGACTGGATTCAAACTTGGAATCAGAAACATGGAACCTGTAAACACAATTGATGTGACCCTTGCATAGGAGTGCATCACATGTACAAATAATATTTTTAGGTACTCCTTTATGAATTTGCGCAAAAATAAAATCCTTTTAGCCTGATCAAAAAAATTGTAAGTGTTTAATGCTAGACCCCTGCAGCTGCAATATCGTAAAACAAAATTATTGGCTTTTATGTAGTGCAAAAGTAACACTAATCAAGTATCTTGTAAGTTATAGTTCTAGCCAAGGAGAATACCCCTCTCTTCACACCCATTATATTTTCTACCTGATGCAACGAAGAATGTAAAGATAAACTATTGACTATTAATCAGTGATTTTTTATTTAACTACTATTTATAATGGACCATTATTTTATACTCATCTAGGAGCTTTATTTTATTTTTATTTCTTGGTTTATGTCTCCAATACGGAGGGGTAGAGGTGATATACCTAAACAGAAAGCGCGAACACTGATGGCTTCCAGGACAACCTGCAAGTTGTAGCCTTCTGTGAACCTGTCAAGTTTGCTCATAACCCTTTCCCATTCTTTCGATTGTTGTTGGTACCTTTAGTATAATGGAGGATGAAAAGCAAACAAAGAATAAAAAAGTGAGAGGTTAGCAAGAGATGGTTGAGAAAGGTCAATAGTAAACTACACGATGGCATGTGGGAAATTCTGAGACCGATGACTTTATGATCAAAGGGATTACTGGATGACGCATAAAGTCATGCAGTTGTGTCAAGCCGGGTATATGACCAAGAGAATACTGCAGTTCCATAATTCGGTCTCCCATGAATACAAAAAAATCAATATATACAAACATTTGATGGCCAAATCTACTTTATATTGTGAATTTTGGAAAAAAAAACTACAACATGCTAGCCGATGCTTATTTCCAAAATTTACTTTTACAGTATTTGTTTGACAAACTCTCACAGAAGCTTTATTAAAGGAAAAAACAAACACAAACACCAAAACCATACCCATATTGCTGATGTTGCATCCATATGTGGCAGGTATAATAAATGTCCATATATACTCACCAACTTGATTTATCACCGGGTTACTATCTAGGGGCATCCCAGGGATCCATGCCTATAGGGAAGCTAAAGGACTTCGACTACTTTTCCCAATGCTAAACACCTAATATCTCGAAGCTCTTGCTTACAGGTAAGAGAAATGAGGAAGAAAAAAAATACCCGAGGCACATTTGCACCAATTACAGCAGTGAGATCATCTCCCATAGCTCTTGAAACATAAGCAAGCGAACTTTTTCACATAATATCAGGTTTGAATGTAACTCAGACAACTTGGATACACTAAATTATTACCGGAGAAAGTTTTAAATATTCATAATCACACCAAGGGTATTATTAATCATAATCAACATGACTGGAACTTGAAGTTATTAGGCATATTTTCAGAGGACGGAAACATAAATCTATGGTAAGGAATGAACACATGCCAATTAGTATTAAGTCAAGGTATTATATTAAAAAAAATGCACTGATATATTTTAGATTCTGCAAGAGATTTCTATATAAATTGATAAAATTACCAATTGTCGTCGAATTTACACCAGCAGGTGTATTGGATTCACTCATTCATCATATAAGACCTTCCAGTTCCTATCAAAAAGATCAAAAATCAACAAATTAATTTATTTCTCTAACTATTTTCTTTGTTTATTCATCAAACTTCAATTTTAAATTGATCAGTCTCGCCAAGGTATTTGATACCCAAAGAAGAAGAAAATAGCAGAAGAAAGCAAGCAGAATGACTTAGTCCCTCGCTGCGAAAATCAAAATATAAAGATGTGAACCTTATTCCTCGATAATAAACTCTTTTATGATGAAAAATAAACCAAATTTAGTACCTCTGAGAATCAAATGTGCTTAAACCTTATCCAGCAAAAATAATGTTAAAAATATATTACCTTTAGGCATGACACCTATGGAGATCGTCTTCTGCTTGATTTATGTTTGTGAGAAACAACAAAAGAGATCCCAAATCAGTTACCTGTTATATATCAATCGACCAATTAGGAATTTTACAAACCAAAAGTAAAAAAAACGTGAATGCACAAGATTAGATAACCCAATCAAATCATCAAATAGTCCTATTATCAGCTACAATAAGAGAAACAACGGAATCCTAATCGAGCTAAACCAATACTTCACTTACTCTGAAATCCATGACGTCAATAATAAAACCTATGCTAACTGTTGATATTTTCTTTGTGTGCTGACAAAATTGGGAAACACGGAGAGCGGGAGAGAGGTTTAGGGCAGAAAGAGATTCGGGGACCGGGAACGATGAACACAATTTTTTTATTGATTTGAACTGTATATATCTTTGTAACAGAATCCCTTGTTTATAAAAATGGTATTACTTTTTGAATACCTACCGTGAGTCTTTCTGGCCGTCTAATGACTTTCTAATCCATAGCATCCCGACCTTCGGATCGGACCTAAATTAAACGTCGTCCGTCTGATAGCTTTTGTCATCATGAACATAAAACTCATACCTTTTTATAACAATGATTTTGCATAGGTTTCTCGTTCGTTCATGCTGGTCTGTGCATTATTTGCTAATTACACTTGCACCATTTTTGTCAGGGCTTATTCGATACTCAGGTGCCTGTTTCGTCGGATATTTATCACTAACCCGTGGCAGTCTGCTGGGAAGAACCACGAATTGAAGTGACGAAATATAACGTAGAATCGTAGAATAATGTTTGGATATTCGATGATAGTTCGTAGAATATTGTTGGATATTCGACGATGGTTCGTAGAATATTGCTTTGGATATTCGACGATGGTTCACGTAATATTGCTTTGGATATTCGACGATGGTTCGTAAAATATTGTCGGATATTCGCACAATCTCAGATAATTAATTGATGACTCTAGAAGGGCTCCATGTCTAACAGCATTAATCATCTGAGGGTTTGAGCAATATGAACTTGCTGGAGTGTTATATTCCTTTTTGCATAGTCGGGGAAAACCGGTCGCATCCCGAAGACGTTGTCGCCTAATCTTTCGATTCTATACAATATGAGATTTGTCGTGGTCTCATCTGGGAGACTGCACATCTACATCTTCTTTGAGAGACTTTCTCCATCAAAGGGTTATGAGATGTGACGTGGTCTCAGCTGGTAGACTGCACATCTACATCTTCTCCGAGAGACTTTCTCCATCAAAGGGTTATGAGATGTGCCGTGGTCTCAGCTGGGAAACTGTACATCTGCATCTTCTCTGAGAGACTTTCTCCATCAGAGGTGGCATGAGCTTTCATGCATAGAGACATGAGTCTCGATACTCATCTGATTGCTGGATCTGGAGTAATTACTGAAATTGCTCAGTATTCATGAGATGTGTCGTGGCCTCAGCTAAGAGACTACACATATTCATGTACTCTGAGAGACAGCCTTCTCAGTCAGAGATTTGTGGCATGAGCTTTCATGCTTTAATCGAGAGACATGAGCCTCGATATTCATCTGATTGCCGGATCTGGAGTACAGTTTTACAACTATACCCTTTGTTGAAAATCCACCATCTACATTAAGTCCTCACTTCCGAGGAACAACATGTTCCTCGATCAAGATTGAATGGTGATTTTCCTAGTATAAATTGAACTTAGTTATAAGATGTGATGTTACCGGATTTCGACTGAATGAGCAAACCATGGTTTGAGAGAAATCCAGTGGCATAATAGGGCGTAACCCAGTGAACATAAATTTGTGTAGAACCGCTGATTCGATGGTGGAACCATGGTTGGTTTAGGATTTACTGTCCGGGCCCAAAGAGGAAATCCTTAAGGAATTAGGTTTTGGAAATAAAATTAGGTATAAAAGGGAATTAATCCTTTTTTTTTTATTTCTTCACGTGTCCACCACATCCTCTATTTTATTCACGTCCGAGCTCAGCGGGAGCGAAAATTCTCTTCGTCAGAAATTGTCGGAGCCGCCAGCGTCCGATCACCGTCCGGCCAAGATTCCGGCCCATCAAAAAGGCCAATATTTTTTTTTTTTTTCAAAGTTGTTGATTTCATGAGTTGTTCATGATTTCATCATGTTAAAATTTTATACGTGGGTATATGTTAACGTGAGTTTTGCAGAAAACCCCTTATTTTATTAAACGTATGTTCGTTCAATCATTAGTTTTGAAACTAATAATAAATCCCTGATTTATGAGAGATTTTTCTTTGAAAATAGACTTGTGTCCATTGGTAAAATTTTGTTTATGAGCTTTAATGGGAAACAAAACTTTATGTTAGGAGTTATGAGCTTTCACAAAACCGAAGTAAACCTCGCTTTAGAAAATAGAGTTCGTTCGAGGAAAAAAAATAGATTTTTTATACACATAAACTTATGTCCAGTGATGAAACTTTATGTATGAGCTTTCATGAGAATTAGTATTTTATCACAAGAGGTGTGAGCTTTCACAAAACTAGTATAAACCTTCGTTTTTAAAAGAAAATGCTAAGACGAAGGAAAATAGATTTTTATAAATATGTAGCCGTGACATATTATATGTATATAACTTGTGTTCAGTGATAAAACCTTATGTATGAGCTTTCATGAGAATTAGTATTTTATCACAAGAAGTGTGAGCTTTCACAAAGTGGAATAAACTCTCGTTTCAAAGGTGGATGCTCGTACGAGAGAAAAGTCTTTTTTTTGAATAGACGTGCGTCTGTTAGTAATAAAATTTTGTTTATGAGCTTTCATGGAAATTTTTATCTTCGAGCTTTCGGAAATATTTGAAAATATACTCTCGCTTCAAAGACGCTCGTGCGAGGGAGCAAGATATATAGATATATTTTTCAAATTTACGTGAGTTTCACGCCAAATATTTATATATTTTGTAAAACCATGTTTTGATTTTGAACAACTGTTGAAAGTAGACATGGTTAAATAATGTTTGTATATGAGTTTACACAATTGTAGGGTGGGCGTCTGTCCGATTTTTGAAAATCAGTGAACGTTCACATAGTAAAAATTTATATGGGTGGTTCACGGTTTTATGAAAATCAAGTCATGATTTTGAATAATGAATTTTGCTCGTCTTTGCAGGTTTGACGGGACGAGCAAGTTTTCGAAATTTTGACGCTAATATCACTACAGCTAGTGAAATTGTAAATAGGTAAGAGTTGGATCATTACCATTTTGTAGACGCTGATGTGAGCACCTTTATTCCATGATTCGTTGTTTTGTCGAAGCCTGCGCATTGTATGAACGATGTGCTGAAGTATCCACTCTGCGGGAATGAATGACTCTCATGATGATACTTCCCAAGATGGTGTTTCTAGAGATAACATCTCTACGGACGAAACCTTTAAGAAGTGGTACTTCTGGAACCTCTGAGTGATGGTGACAGATTCTTCATATTTCATTGGCTTTACCATAGGATAATTGTGAAGTGAGATCATGGATCAATGTAGACTCCATGGAAATGGAAGAAAGTCTACAGGAGCGGAGAACTCAGAAGTAAGGACTACATGATGCTAGCAAATGACGTATAGTCCCCAACCATTTCTTTGACGAGTTGTTAGCGCTCCTTGTGTCATGACTTTTCCCGTGCAATTAGGATCATGAGACCAAGGTTTGTTATTTCTTTTCAGACTTTTTCTCCATCGATTGACGGTCTTCAACTTGTTCCCGGGCGAACAATTCATGAATCCAGCACCGATGAAGAAGTCGATGTAAGTATCCTTTTTCGTGCAAGTGATCATGACATCTCCTTGAATGAAATAATAATAATTGTTGTTGACGAATCCACGAAGAAATCATTGTAGATAAGCATCATGTTGATGAAGCGTGCTCTTCTTTGGGATATGGGAAAATCCCGAATGGAGATAGTGGCATTGCCGATGGAGATTCCGGAATTGCTGAGCCTTCAAATGATTTAGAGACTCCCCAGTAAGTATGTCTCCTTGTAGTCTCTTCATAGAGGTATGAAATTGCTGTTTTGTGGATGAATGAATAAGAATCCACGTAAGTATACGAGTAATTTTGCTGAAATACGTCACCAGAAAAGTTCAGACTTCAGCCCTTTAGCAAAAACACCGTAGAATCTTCGTTCGAAGTTGGATTTGCATATGTATCTTCAAGCCCAGAAAATTTCCAAGCTTTAGCAAAGAAGCTTCTTGAGTTGTGAGCACGTTTAGGACCTAACAAAGTCGAAACAATAAACTTCCAGGAGACTTTCAGAACTTTTTCAGATTGTATGTTGTCCAATGTTTCGGCCACATCTCCTTGCTAGTTTCTTCAATTGCTGTGAATTTTGGATATGTTGTAGAGGACGTCCATACGAAAAGAATGGTGTATGACACATCCCCAAGTTACTTGTAGATTGCTCCCAATTCGTCATCTTGTACAGGATAGAGTAAAGTCTCTTCAGATGAGCTTGCCGCAAAACGTATTTTCATGACATTCATGCTATTTGCTCATGCCCCGAGTGTATAATGATGAACCCTGATGATGTTGGAATGCTTGTATAATGTATTTTATGATCTCAGGTTTAGATTGCTCTAACCTCATGTAATCTTCGTATTAGGTGCCAAATACCGAAGTTGAGGATATTGAAACCAACAAGGATAACTCGAGCTGCTGTGGAGTTATTGATGAAGAGACAACCATCCATGCACTTTAAGTACATGAGAATTTTTCACTGAAGTTATGGAAACCTCGATTGTTGCTGCTTCAGTGATAGAAGAAATCGAGCCACCAGTAGAGATGACTAAAGAAATTGTTGCAGTGGAGCGTCAGTCCCCGGTGTTTTGTTAAACCTCATCTTTTTGTTTTCTTTTCTTCTGGAAAGACCTTGATAGAGGACCCGGGTAGAAAATTAATGTAAAGATCTAGGTTGTAGAAGCTGGAGGTACCTTGATGAAGAACTTAGCGAAAATACCTGGTGGAGATCGATCGACTGTGGGGTTATGAACCCGTCTACAAATTTCTGCTTGCATGTTGTATGCCCTGGAAGCTGGAGGAACCTCATACGACGTCGTAATTTGATGCTTGACCACAACTTTTGAAGCTAAGAGACTGATTTATCTCATCAGACAATAATAACCCCATTTGGAGTTGTAGAGATCAGCCAACAAAGCGTGCACATTTGTAATTTGTAATCCCGTATAAAAAAAATTCAGATTTCATGGACCTGACGGTAAAGGCCATATCTTTTAGCTCGTATGTCCGATGGATGCGCCCTTTTGGTATGTTATAGAAGAGACATAAACGAACATCTTTCATTGAGGAAGAATTGTCCCATTCCTCACCCATTGGTACGTTTTTGCAAACCCATGACATGGAGTGTGTTGTATCTCATTTGTAGAGGTGATGAGAACATCTTGCAGAAGACTTTGGATTATGCCCACCAGTCATGCCAGCTTTGGGAAGACTTTCATGTGATCATGTTATCAGGTTTTCACATCTTGATATGAATCATTGGATCTTTAGAGATGTTCGCTTCATGTGCAACACTTCAGAGAATGATTAGTTGATGAAGCCATGAGGATGTTGCTCTTGAGTTGTTGGTGCTGAAACCATCAATGATTACGCTCCAGAGATCCTTGTCGATTGCTGAGATCATGGATGATGTTCCTCTAGAGGGTATTGTTGATGCTGATACCATGGTTGAAGTTGCTCCAACGACCTAAAAGGCTAGAACCACGATTATAGATGTGATCTCTGCTCCTTCCTCCAGTGAGCCTACGAACATGAACTGGCTTTGCAAGTGAGTCATCATTGTTGCGGTGGATAACATTAGAAGTTATGATTGGTAAAGAGAGAAAGTCCCTCAATCATGCAGGGGTTTGTGATGTAGAGAAATCTCGTTGATGAAGTTTCCGTAATCACCTCAGGTTGCCCCGTGTATATTTAAGGAATTAGTGCCATCCATGTATGAATGATGTTGCATATGCTTCGGAAGTCTTATCATGGAATAATGAAGACTTATCGGCTGTAGTTTATTTACACTTTGATCGTGTTGGTATTGAACAAATATGTCATCGTCGAGATATTTATGCTGAAAATATACTCTTTGATTGGGAGTACAATTTGATGGCTTTTAGATGCTTGAGCATTGAAGCATCACATCCTTTGAGCATGTCTTAGGTTTGATCATCTCGGCCCAAACTATCTTCTGTTGATTCATCATCCCTTTTTGTTGAGGTAGTGTGTGCAGACATCAGAGCTTTCTGATTTTATGAGCACTCCTGCAAGGTTATGGAGAAATGCCCAAAGTGTTCTTCGCCATGCTTTTACATCATCCCGGTAATGAATATCTCAGTGAGATGCTCGATTCAAAGAGGTTTCAGATTCATCCACTTAGTAAAATGCTAATACGGTGAACCTACCATTCATAACATCTTGTGGAGTTGCTAGAAGAAGTCCCCATGCTAGGATAGCATGTGAGGAAATAAATGACATAAGCATGGAATGAAACTTGCCTGAGTGCGGAACCTCTTGAAGAATGTCTATGCATCTTTTGCAGGTTCTTGCTTCAACCTTGTCAAAGAATTCCTAAAAGTACTCTGATGGAATATCCGTCAAATCTTCCGGATCAGAACTTTCTTTGTTGGAGAGATGTATAACCAAATGGTCTTTGTAAGTACCCATATTTTCAGCGGGATCCACGCTCGTCTGAAGGTCATGTCATTTCTTGGATCATTCTGATTATGTGAAACTTGGTTTCTGTCCAGGTTGAACTTATTTTCACTTTGAGAATGATGTAACCATAAGTATTTCCGAGCGCTCCTTCAAGGTTCTTGATTGACATGGAGCATGAGTATCTTCTTGCCGAGTGATGCATGTGGATCCGATAGTTTTCACTGGAATGTTGTTGATGGCGGCGTCAGGATCGATCAACGTTCTTCCAAATTCGTTTCTTCTGAGATTGACTGTGGTAAGCAGTCCCCAGTCGTACATCTCTTGATCTGCGGCTGGAGGCTCAAGAAGTATTTTTGGGATGGACTTCTTGACACGATGTGGTTCAGTACTGTGAACATGTCTCTCCTTTGTGCCTTCGACAGATAACGCAATTCATGTTCGACCTGAACTTCTTCTTTGATAGGTTGTCCAGAGAGTGTAATCTGACTGGGAGAGGATTCTTGTGTACTACTTCAGTACCCAGTTCGAGCTATTGTGGATCAACCTTATCTTTGAAAATGTGATTCAAAACTCCGCAGTCGTTTATGGGATGATTGACGAACCTGTGGAACCGACAGTAACATGGACTTTTCATGTTTTCTTCAGTTGGTTATTTCTTGACATAAGGCAATTTGATTGCACCATCATGGGCCCAGACATGCAAGAGTTCGATCACCTCTTTATTGGAAAAGGAAAGTCAGGTGCTTCTTGATCAGGAGATCTTGTGCGTTGGTCAGAGGCTTGTGCGTCTTGCTTACCATTCCTTTGTGCTTTTGAAGGAGATGAGGTATGCTTGCGCGGCAGTTTAGCTTTCCGTATTCTCCCTTATGCAACAGTATTTGTAGAAGGTTAGTGGTTTTACTGCTTGTTGATCAGACATATGCTACCTCGAGTGTCTCGTGATTCTTCAGTCTCTGTAAATTTTGCTCTTTCCAACAGAGCAGGTGTAGTGGTTGCCGATCTCTTCGCTTCTTCATGAAGCTCTGAGAAAGTCTAGAATCGAAGATTTTCTAGTAGGGCTCTGTAAATCGGGAGCATGCCATTAATGCACAAATCTATCAGCTGCTGTTTCGTGACATTTGGATCATGAAAATACAGGGCTTGTACTCTGAATCTTTTCACGTAGTCGTTGGGATTTTCACTGACCCTCTGAAATATCCTTCCAAGGTCAGAGAGAGTGACTTGATACACGAAGAAGTACTTCCTGTAGAAGGCGTTGATTATTTCTCCCCAATTTTTGATAGTCCCCGGTGCAATGTTATTGTACCATGTGTATGCTCTGCCTTTTAAGGATTTTGAAAACTCCTTGAGCCGAACAACATGGTTATGTTCATGCTCTCCCAAGGCTTCAAGGAAACGAGAGACGTGTTCTTGAGCGTTGCCAGTTCCATCATATAGAGTAAAAGTTGGAGAAATATAACCTTTAGGAAAAGGAATCCTCTGTATAGCGGCAGGATAAGGAGGTTGGTGATGATGGACATGTGATGTATTTCCCTTTCCACGGTTCTTCAGAAGACGCTCCAAGTCTTCACGAGTAATGAAGTTTGATGACTCCTTTGCTGATGGATCGCCCGCAGCTTTGTTGGCTTCATCATCATCCACTATATGAATTTGAATTACCTCAGGATCGTCATCTGAGGATTTCTCCTTCTCTTTTTCCTTTCCTTGAATTTTCTATGACATCTTGTTAGTGAGATTTTTCAACTGATCAAATTGCATTTTCTGGGCTGCTGCCATATCTGCCTGATTATGTGCAAAGATCTCATGCGCTTTGATGAGAACAGCAATGGTAGGTGGTTGGTTTCCTCTGATTTCCTCAGGGTGTCGGCCGAACAAAGGATGACCCTCTGTGTGAGGAGGAGTAATATCACCACCATCAGTATTAGTGACCGGAACAGTTTCCGGGATGTCCTCATTGCTGTTGTTGTTGTCGTTGTTGCTAGTGCTAGCGTCGTTGGTATTGGAACCTGTGACTAACCCAAACCTAAGACCAGCCATCTTGTGAAACCGTGAGATTGCAACCGAGAGATTAATCTCCCACTGTGGTCGCCAATCTGTGGATGGGGAAAAACAATTTGCTGGTTTTTGCAGAATTGAGGACGACCGTGCGGAGGAGATTCCTTGAACCGAGCGAAATGTTCAACCTCACACAGATGCACCGCTATGAAGGGTGTGCTTTAAGTTCGAGAGACCAATCTGTAGTACTCCGGACTAAATCAAGACAATGGCCGTTCCAGAGAAAATTCGGTCACAAGAGAGGATGGGTTGATCTGTAGGAGGGAAGCTGAGAAATGTGTGAGATCAATAATGATCTGAGATTGTAGGTGTGTTATGAATTCAGCGTGAAATGCTCTGAATGATTGAATCTTGCCTGATTGAGAGTAATTTCTGTGAGTTCGTGTAAACAAAAGAGCGCCTGTATTAACTTTGGTGAGAAATTGCTCGTTCAGACGATTGTTGTTCGAATGTTTGAAAACCCTTCGAATGTTGTTCTACCTTGTTGTTTCAATCAGGATTCAGAGTCATTTTATAATGCTGGAGTTGAAAACACCATGATCCCATGAAGTGTGACAGTTTGCTGAAATCAGAGAGTAGGGAAGTGGGAAATCATGTTAAACCAATTACTCATCGTGCGGAGACTTGGTTAATTTTCCACCCACTACTTTGCTGATTCTTCCAACTGATTGCACGACTAGCTCACATTCTCATCGTGGGTGAACACACGTGCCGTAGACCGCCAGACCAAAACCCTAGTTAATATCCCCCCATTGTGACACGATTGAAATCTCGTGATTGTGGAGTAAGTTGCTGACTTTGTGGGACGATGAGTCCATGTAGTGTTGAGTTGAACATGTTTTATCAAATGTTCCGAAACTCATGAATTGAATGTATGTCTGCTGAGACGAGGTACCATTATGACCTAAAACGAGCAAACTGTGCTGCTGAATTGTCGAATATTGATAGTTGAACCAATATTCTTTGATCTGAGCAAATATTGCTAGTCTGAGCGGATATTGCTAATTTAAGTGAATATTGCTGGTTCGAGCAAATATTGCCAGTTTGATGAATTTATTGGTAGCAGGACCGAATAAAATAATAATTTAATTTACTGACTGCTGGGTCGAGCAAAATAAATAAAAATGTTAATCATGAAATCAACATAAAATTATCAGAGTGTTTGAATCGCTCGAGAATCACGTTTAAGAACTCTGGATTCAAAACCCTAATTTCACCGAAATGATGATTTATTGCAAATCAACATGGGACCGGCTACATGGGATGACGGGTTCACCATGTAATTCCCAAATGCTCGAATGAGCAGAAATACCAAAGTTTCTTGAGAACCAGTTGGTGATATAATGATTAAATGCTGGTTTAATCATTTACCGAAATAATGCTCGTGTGAGCAACGAATAATAAAACCTGGTATTATGAAAACGTGATGGGCCGACCAAGAGTTCATGAGACTGGCTCCTGGTGCGTGTGGGACCAGTGGATGGTCGTCTGAGCAAACTTCCAATAGTTTGGAAAGAGTTTGAACCTAATATGAGCAGTTGAGCAAATTAGGTTAAAATCAGTAAAACATGCGGGATCAACTGTTTGGAAGCCTCAGGGTCACCCTTGGTCGGTCAAGGGGATGTGCCCGTGTCACCACAATGTTCGTGTTTCAGTCCTGAGAATTTTGATATTTTCTGGTGCACGTTTGAGCAACATTTGGAGAAAATATGCAAAATCCATGGTTTTGCTGAAATTGGGAACAACACATGAGATGAGGGAAAATAAATAAAACAAGGAATTACAAGTTGTGGGACCGGCCACGGCTAGGGCATGGCCGGCCGGCTGACACGCGGTCCCACATGTTTTTCCCAGTTTCATGTGATTTTATGTATTTTTCTATGATTTTAATGGAATTTTACATGAAATCAGAGGGATTTATTGAAAACCAGAATATTTTGTTGAAATCAGGGAGTTTTCATGAAATCATGAAACAAAATACCAAATAATAAATAAAACACGTGGGACTGGCTTGGTTGAAACATTAGCTAACGTCCTTTAGTAGAATTGACGTAGAATTCTCATACGGACTCGGATATTGATGGTCCGCCCCTCTATTCCGTATGGAAAAGAATTTCCTATCTCCCTACGCGAGAATATTTAGGTTTTAAGCTCGTCCCATGGTATTTTTTCCTAATTTTATCATGTTTGGTAAAATCATGTGATAAAAATACATGAAATTAGGTAATTTTAGGAAAATTCATGAAATCAAGGAATCTTCATAATTTGAGAAGGAATAATAAAATAACGGGGAAGTGAGGTGTGGACCGGCCAGGGCATGACTGGCCGGCCGGCGGTTCCATGTCACCTTTTCCTAATTTTATTATTTTTTGATAAAATCATGTGACTAAGGTAAAAAGACATGAAATTAGGTAGTTTTCATGATTTTAGAGAAAATTCATAAGAAATCAGGGAATTTTCATAATTCAAGAGAAATAATAAAATAATGAGACATGAGGTGTGGGACCGGCCACGACCAGGGCATGACCGGTAGGCCGGCGGTCCCATGTCACTTTTCCCTAATTTTATTATTTTTGATAAAACCATGTGGTTTGGATAATTTCTTTGAAATAAAGAAAATTGCTCGAACGAGAGGATTTTCACGAGGTCAGGAAAATAGCAAAAATATGATAAAATATAAAATTGTGCAGGGACTGGTCACGACATGACTGGCCGGCTGGTGAACCCAGTCCCCTGGTGCTTTTGCTAATATTTTATTATTATTATTTTCTTTCCTATTTTGCATAGGTTTCTCGTTCGTTCATGCTGGTCTGTGCATTATTTGCTAATTACACTTGCACCATTTTTGTCAGGGCTTATTCGATACTCAGGTGCATGTTTCGTCGAATATTTATCACTAACCCGTGGCATTCTGCTGGGAAGAACCACGAATTGAAGTGACGAAATATAACAGAGAATCGTAGAATATTGCTGGATATTCAGACGATGGTTCGTAGAATATTGCTGGATATTCAGACGATGGTTCGTAGAATATTGCTGGATATTCAGACGATCTCAGATAATTAATTGATGACTCTAGAAGGTCTCCATGTCTAAGAGCATTAATCATCTGAGGGTTTGAGCAATATGAACTTGCTGGAGTGTCATATTCCTTTTTGCATAGTCGGGGAAAACCGGTCGCATCCCGAAGACGTTGTCGCCTAATCTTTCGATTCTATACAATATGAGATATGTTGTGGTCTCAGCTGGGAGACTGCACATCTGCATCTTCTTTGAGAGACTTTCTCCATCAAAGGGTTATGAGATGTGCCGTGGTCTCATCTGGGAGACTGCACATCTACATCTTCTCCGAGTGACTTTCTCCATCAGAGGGTTATGAGAAGTGTCGTGGTCTCAGCTGGGAAACTGCACATCTGCATCTTCTCTGAGAGACTTTATCCATCAGAGGTGGCATGAGCTTTCATGTATAGAGACATGAGTCTCGATACTCATCCGATTACCGGATCTGGAGTAATTACTGAAATTGCTCAGTATTCATGAGATGTGACGTGGCCTCAGCTAAGAGACTACACATCTTCATGTACTCTGAGAGACAACCTTCTCAGTCAGAGATTTGTGGCATGAGCTTTCATGCTTTAATCGAGAGACATGAGCCTCGATATTCATCCGATTGCCGGATCTGGAGTACAGTTTTACAACTCTACCCTTTGTCGAAAATCCACCATCTACACTCCCAGCAGAAATCCATGGATTAGTAATAAATATTGGACGCACGGGCATCAGAGCTGCCTTCTGAGCGATCCCTATCTTAAACTTAAATTCTTGGATTCATCCGCAAAATTTCTAAAAATATTCAAATATTTTCGCAAAATATTGCATTACGCAAACCATGGTTCCTCCCAGCAAAAATCCATGTATTAGAAATAAATATTGGATGAACGGGCATCAGAGCTGCCTTCTGAGCGAGCCCTTTCTCAAACTTAAATTCTTGGATTCATCCGCATGATTTCTGAAAATATTAAAATATTTTCGCAAAATATTTCATTACGCAATCCATGGTCCTTCCCAGCAGAAATCCATGGATTAGTAATAAATATTGGATGCATGGGCATCAGAGCTGCTTTCTGAGCAAGCCCTGTCTCAAATGGTGCAAGTGTATTCAACAATGATACATTTATAATCACCGCACGAATGAGTATTTCAAAATACGATGAAACGATGAACCTATGCAAAATAGGATGAAAAATAACAAATAAATAAAAATTGACCAAGGCGCTGGGAACATCGACTCACTGACCGACCGACCGTGCCGTGGTCAATCCCATGCTAGTTTCATATTTTTATCATATTTTTGTTGTTTTCTCTGAGTTTATGAAAACCTTTCATTTGAACGAATATCCTTTGTTTTGAGGAAGCTCCTCAATTCCATGGTGCTTCCTTCGCATGGAGGAAAATAATATAAAATTAGGGAAAGCATGAAGGGGCGTGACCATTGGCCAACCGGCCTTGCCTTGGTCCCAGCCGGCCCCACATCTCATATTTCCTCATTATTTTATTATTATTGCCCTAATTTCATGAAAACTCCTTAATCTCATGATATTTCCTTGGTCCCAAAAATAATAAAAATTAGGGAAACCCGTGTGCACGGGCCATGGCCGGTCGGCCAAACCCTAGATGGTTCACACGTCCCACTCTTTTATTAGCATATTTTTCATGTTTTCATAATCCCATGAAAATTCCTTGATTTCGTGATATTTCCTTCAAATTATGAAAATTCCTTCAAATCATGAAATAATGCATAAAATAGGGAAAACGCACGGGATTGGGCCCTGGCCGGCCAGTCATGCTCCAAGCCGGTCCCACACGCCCACACGTCCCTTATTTTATTATTTATGATTTTTTATGTTTCCCTCATCTCATGGAAACTCCTTGATTTCAACAAAACTCTTTAGTTTTAGCAAAACTCCTTCGTTTTATCATATTTCCCTAAAATCATGAAAAATATTACAAAATTATGAAAAACGTGTGGGATGGCTCCCTTGGCTGTCCAGCCTTTCCTACGGTCATGATTGGTCCCACACTCCATAATATTTTCACTTTTTCATTATTTTCCTTCATCCGATGAAGTTTTGACGATTTTATCCGAAAACCCTAATTTTGTCATATTTTCTCAAATGGTCGCTCAAACGAGCACCAGAAAATATCAAAATTCTCAGGACTGAAACGCGGACATCTCAGCGACGAAAGAATGTTACCTTGACCGACCAGGGTTAGCTTTTTGGCTCGCAATGACCCAGTCCCACGTGTTTCTGACAATCTGACCTAATTTGCACAATTGCGCGTATTGGGTCCTAAACTCTCCGAATAATTTCAGAATTTGACAGAGCGGTCATCATTTGATCCCATGACCGCCTAGGGCCGGTTTCATAAAACCTTGGTCGGTCCCTCATATTTTAATAATTAATTAGGTTTTATCACCTAATGCTGAACCCAGCAGTAATTCAGCAAATGATTAAACCAGCATTTAATCATTCTTTCAACAACTCACCAACTCTTCAAAGAGGTATTGGTTTTTGCTCACATGAGCATATGAGAATTTCATGGTCGATCCACGGTCCCATGAAGCCGGTTCTCCTTCATTCCATGGTTAAGTTTCAAATAAATCATTAATTGGTCATCAATTGATCAAATTAGGGTTTCTGAATCCAAGGATCATGATTCCAAATTCAAACACTAATAATTTTGCAACGATCTCATGATCAGTATTCTTATTAATTATGCTCGGTTCAACTACCAGCGCTTTAATTAATATTTTATTTTGGTCACGCTACGAATAATTCATCAGTCGAGCAACACTTGGTCAGATGAGCAATATTTACTCAAATCAAGGAATATTGGTTCAACTATCAATATTCAACAAATTATCGAGCAACACTCGCTCACCTCAACGTGAGGATTACACCACAGTCTCAGCAGACACGTTCGATTCATGAGTTGCAGAACATTTCACAAAATCATGTTTAACTCAGCAAATATGTGGACTCATCGTCCCGCGAAGTCATGGAATCAGCAACTGACTAAATAAACCACGAGACATCAATCGTGTCACTTGGGGGGATATCAACTAGGGTTTTGGTCTGGCGTTCTACGGCATGTGTTCAAACACACGATAGAATGTGAGCAAGTCGTGCAATCAGTTGAAGGAATCAACAACGTAGTGGGTGGAAAATTAACCAAGTCTCTGCACGATGAGTAATTGGTTTAACATGATTTCCCATTTCCCCACTCTTTGATTCCAGCAAACTGTCACACTTCATGGGATCATGGTGTTTTCATCTCCGACATTATATAATGTCTCTGAATCCTGATTGAAACTAGAACATTCGAAGAGTTTTCAAACATTCGAACAATAACCCTCTGAACGAGCAATTTCTCACCAAAGTTCAAACATACGCTCTTTTGTATACACGAACTCACAGAAATTACTCTCAATCAGGCAAGATTCAATCATTCAGAGCATTTTCACGCTAAAATTACAACACACCTACAATCTCAAATCATCATTGATCTCACACATTTCTCAGCTTCCCTCCTACAGATCAACCCATCATCTCTTGTGACCGAATTTACTCTGGAACGGCCATTGTCTTGGTTTAGGCCGAAGTACTACATATTGCTCTCTCGAACTTAAAGCACCCCCTTCATAGTGGTGCATCTGTGTGAGGTTGAACATTTCGCTCGGTTCAAGGAATCTCTTCCGCACGGTCGTTCTTAATTCCGCAAAAACCAGCAAATCGTTTTTCCCCATCTACAGATTGGCGACCACAGTGGGAGATCATTCTCTCGGTTGCAATCTCTCATTTTCACAAGATGGTTGGTCTTAGGTCAGGATCGGTCACAAATCTTGACGCAAATATCGCTAGCACTAGCAACAATAAAGATATCCCGGAAATTGTTCCGACCACTAGCACTGACGGTGGTGACATCACTCCTCCTCACAACGCGGAAGGTCATCCTTTGTTCGGCCGACATCCCGAAGAGGTCAGGGGAAACCCACCACCAACTATGGATGATCTCGTCAAAGCGCAAGAAACTCTTGCAAAAAATCAGACAGATATGGTTGCAGCGCAACAAAAGCTATTTGATCACTTGAAGACTCTTACTGACAAGCTGTCAGGGAAAACTCCAGACAAAGGGAAAGAGAAGGAGAAATCCTCAGATGCTGCTAACCCTGAGGTTATTATAATTCACACCGTGAACGATGATGAAACCAACAAAGCTACAGGCAATTCATCAGCAAAAGACTCATCAAGCTTTATCACCCGGGAAGACTTGGAGCGCCTTCTGGAGAATCATGAAAAAGACAAGACATCACATGTCCATCGTGACCAACCTCCTTATCCTGCTGCTACACAAAGGACTCCACTTCCTAAAGGTTATACCTCTCCAACTTTTACCTTGTATGATGGAACTGGAAATGCTAGAGAACATGTCTCTCGCTTCCTTGAAGCTCTAGGAGAACATGAACATAACCATGTCGTTCGCCTCAAGGAATTCTCAAAGTCCTTGAAAGGAAAAGCATACACCTGGTATAACAATATCGCGCCATGGACCATTAATAATTGGGGAGAAATGATTAACGCCTTTTACAGAAAATATTTCTCCGTGTCAGAGAAAATCACCCTCTCTGACCTTGGAAGGATATTTCAAAGAGTTGGTGAAAACCCCAACGACTTTGTAAAAAGATTCAGGATCCAAGCCTTGGATTGTCATGATCCAAATGTCACATAGCAATAACTGGTGGAACTGTGCATCAACGGTATGCTCCCAGTCTACAGAGCATTGTTGGAGAATCTTCGATTCCAAACTTTCTCAGAGCTCCACGAAGCCGTGAAGAGATCAGCAACCACTGCACCCGCTCTATTAGAAAGAACGAAATCCACAAAGGATGAAGAAGCACGAGACACTCGAGGAAGCAGACGTCTAATCAACAAGCAGAACAACCTACAACCTTCCGTAAATACTATCGCAAAAGGGAGCAAACGGAAGGCTAAACCACAATGCAAGCATACTTCTTCCACCCCTTCAAAGGCACAAACGAAGGATGACTTACGAGCTCCTCCCCAGCATGCAGAAGATTCGGAAGCACCTAATTTTCCATGCTCCATTGAAGAAGTCATCGAATTGCTGGAGGCCTGGATTCAAGATGGTGCAATCAAGTTGCCATATGTCAGGAAAGAACCAGCCGAAGAGGCGACGGAAAATCCTCGATACTGTCGATTCCATAGATTTATCGGTCACCCCACCAGCGCTTGCAAGACTTTGAAACGCATATTAAAAGAGAAGGTCGAGTCAGGAGAACTTAATCTTGGAACCGAAGGGGTGCACAGAGATCCCCTCCCAGTCAGAACTTTCTCCATTTCTGAAGCACCAGTCAAAGAAGCAGTTCAGTCATTAATAGAGCATATATGCGAATTACTTTATCTATCAAAGGCGCAAAGAGGAGATATATTTATGGCTTTGAATCATATAGTTTCTGGCAAACACTTGCACATACTTCCCGAACCTTCATCCACTGACAAAGAAATATATGACTGGGGACTGCTCACCACAGCATATGTCAAAGGAAACGAATTCAAAAGGACATTTGTTGATGTTGGTACTGCTGTCAACATCATTCCTTTGAAGACTCTTAGAGCTGTCGGTATTACTCGACATGAGGCTGCTCACGCTCCCACAACAATCAGAGATCATGAAGGAATTCTCAGGGATGAATACGACTTCATCAATCTCAAAGTTGTGAAAGGTTCGACCTGTACTGAGACCAAATTTTACATAATCTAAGAAGACCCTGGATATGACATGATTCTTGGACGCACATGGATCCACAATGGAAAGGTTGCACCAATCCCTTCGGTTGTACTTTCATTCGCTGAAGAAACCTCTGACTCAGAAGAAGAAACGAAAGATATCTCGCCATTTGAATATCTAGAGGAGGGCAAAGCCTTGACAGAACTTGCACAAAATTCTAGGGAGCATCCAAATGCTTTTGTCAAGAGATTCCACGCTCAGGAAAGTCTTATTCCTTCTCATGTGCCCATATCGTCAGTTTTCAAATATTCTCATTTGGTTCGAGGGCTTCACTCCACAAATAATTTAGCGATTGCAAAATGCTATGCATGGATCATCGCACCGCATCAATATTTTACCCAATGGTTGAATCTAGAGCCTCTTCAAGTTGATCATCCAATCAGGCGATTCATTGTAGAAGACACGGCTAAACATGACAAGCAATATGAGGGATGCTCCATTTTGCACGAGTGTCCATATATGCCACAGCCCTGGAGTCACATCACTCGAAGGATTCCAAATCAACAGAAGATATTCAAGGCACGGGTTGCAAAGCAAAACAAGTTCAAGGAAGGAGATTTGGTTCTTAAGGCAACTAAACGGGATCTCCATTCTGCAAGGAACTCCAATTGGGAAGGACCGTTTATGATCGCTAAATCCATGATCGGGGGATATTATAAACTGATCAACACGGATGGACGAACCCTACCAATAATCCATGAGAATTGGCTTAAGGTGTTTGTCTGAAATTATGGAGCATTCGAGGTACTGGACACTTGAGCATGCATGACGTTTGGATTTGGAATTTTAGGATTTTCTTTCATTGTATTTCAATTCCTCCAAAACGTTTGCAACACTTGCAATCAGTATTTGAATTCAGCAATTTATCAAAAATTCAGTTTATATTTCTTCAAAGAAAATCTTTATCAAATCCAAAAGAAACTCCTTAACCATCTACCAATCCAAAACCATGATATCAAAACCCAAATAAAACCTCACATCTCTCAGAAATTCATAAGTTCAAGAGATCATGCAAATCAGAGAAAATCAGCAAAGAAAGATTTTTGCACCTCTGCATCCTTCAAAGCTTGTAAAGCCGCCTTCTCCTTGTTCAGCTCTTCGGTCAACCTGGCGATCTTGTCTTCCTTCTCCATCACAACATCATTGGGAAAGGATATGTTATTTTCACATGAATCCTTAATAGCGTTCATCTTCTTACGAAGCCACTTCACGTTAAAGCCAAGTCTCTCAGAATTCTCCAAGTTGAACTCCCAATCAAAGAGTACATCTGGAGTTACAGCAATTCTGGCTCTAGTGCATATGTCGCTCACTACACGCAAGAGTACACTTACATGCATTGTTAAAGCATAAGCATGCCCAGGGTTCCTGTCAACGATTATATGGCCAAATTTCTCCCATATCCTCTTGTACAAACCCGCATACCCAATGGGAACGCTAAATCCACCAACTAATTCGTGATACGGGAGTAAAGCATCGAATAGAGGATCAAAAGCAACTCCTGCACTTGGGTATTCCTGCACAATTATACGGTTTTCAACTACTGGAGAAATTTCTACAATCAGAGCAGCAGTTTCTTCAGTATCCTCTGCTGGCGTCCTGGGTTCTTCTATCACTGAAGCAATGACATGGGTCTCCACAGTTTCATCAATGATGCTTTCATGAATTTGAAGTGCATAGATAGTTTCCTCCTTATCAAAAACTTCAAGGATGCTCGTTTCGTCATTTTGGGTTCATTCATTCTCAACTTCGGTATCTTCCACCTGATACGGAGATTACATGAGATTAGGAACATCCAAGCATGAAACCAAAACAAACCATGAACTACAACATGCAAGTGGTTTAATATCATCAAAGCACTTCATTATACATGCTCGGTGTCAGCAAATAATGTGGAAGTCACAAGAAGTACGTTTTACAACAAGTCCACATGTTCAGATTTTACACTGCCATGTATTAAAATGCTAACTGGGAGCATTTGGTGAAGAATCAAAGGTTGAGTTATACGCCATTCTCTTCGTATTGGTTTCACCTACAATGTCAAAATTTCATAGCAATCGGATGAACAAGCAAAAAGATATGGTTGAAACTCGGAACTACACGACATCTGAAAAAGTTCTGAAAGTTTCCTGGAAGTTCATTATTTCGCCTTTTTCAAGCCTTGAACGTACTCAAAACTTAAAAAGCTTCTTTTTAAAGCTTGAAAATTTCCCGGGATTGAACATGCATATGCGGATCATCAAAATCTGACATCAGATGAGAATTCTACGACGTTTTTCCTAAAATGCTGAGTTCTGATTTTTCTGGTGACGTATTTTCGACAAAACGTGTCATATATTCACATACATTCACATACATTCTCATTCATTCACTCATGGGTCAGCAAGTTTATACTTCTATGGGTGAAATACAAGAGAAATACTTACTTGGGTAGTCTCCGAAGTGTTCACAGAACCAGAATTTCTCACGCCGGCGTCGACAACAACATTATTCTCATTTGGTTCTTGACTTTGGGAGCTCTTTTTATCGCCATCCTTCGAGCAAGCGTCGATAGTATTCTCCATATCCATGGAGTCATCCTCCTGGACATATCCCCAACAATAAGCGTTTCATTCATAAGGCACCATAATTGATACGGGAAGAGATACTTACAATTTCTTCATTACTCAAGTCAGAAATTGTTTGCTCAGGAGCAGAGAAACGAAGTCCATCAATACTTGACGGAGCAAAGTTCTGCAACGAAATAACAATATCAGTTGTGTGATCCTAATTATATGGCCGAGAAAGGGTCATAACAAGGAGAGTACTGGAAACTCACCAAAGTGCCAGCTAGGGACTTTATAGTATGGGGTAACAACTCATAACTCTTGTGCCTGCCTTCTCCGCCATGAACGACAACTTCTGTTTCTGAGAAATCTACACAGATTCGAGGTCTTACAATACGACCGTCCTGTGGAAAATTCCAGTAGCAAAATCAGAATACAACTATTATGATTTAATGAAGATTATATAACAAAACGTATCTGGGAGCATCCCGGAGACGATTTTCGCTTATCACCAGAGAGATACTTCAATATCGGTCGACTAGCAATCAACTCATCAGAAGGACGATTTTTTACTGGAGGCTGACTGACCATCACGTATTCATTCAATCGCTCAAATTGATCATCCCAAAAGCCTGCATAACCCGGAGTTACATAGGCGAATCTATCAGAACAAGGAAACCAGTATTAACTTCCTTCCACATGGATATGGTCTAAACGAGTCATGAGCTTCTCAACTGATGGTTTCCTTCTCCGAATAGTTGGAACGCACTGGTCCATGCCCATTTGTCGAGCCGCTCTATCAATGTTATATTCTTCTACTGAAAATTCTCCGTATGAGACTGACAACAGATGACCAGGGGTGCAACTCAACATGAAAGACCTCTCACCATCGTTCAGACCTGCACCAGACGACAAGCTAGTACTCTCTCCAGTATTAAAAGTCATCGGTTGGGAAACATAGGAAGGCACTGACACCCAAGGACAAAAGTTGAACTCAGACTCATCATCCAACACATCAATAAGGTGCGCCTTGGACCGAGGTTGCTTTGTAGACCAACGCATGATCCTAGCATTGTCTCTCTCAGGGAAAATGTGGCGAGCGTCAGTATTGGGTCCTTCCAAAACATTAGGTGGAATGGGTGCATAATTCTTGAAGTGCTCCCACATCAGGGCTTGAAGAAACATCGTGTTAGCATAACATTCAATCTTCATGAAGCTATTCGACATACTGGAGTCTATAACTAAAGAATCTAAATTGTAATACAAGGAGCCCAAGAACAAGCTACCTATCGGAAGTTGCTCACCTTGAGCCATTTTTATAGCAAAGGGGATCACAAAAGGCTTCAACAAGTTTCCGCTGTATTCGAAGACATATCTAGACAACCATAAACACAAGAAAGCAGCAATGGGTAACATACCGTCGATAGGTTTATCAGAAACCTCGTCTTTGGGCCACCAGCGTGTCAACCAGAGAGCATAGCATCCTTTACTACCAGCCTTATTTGCTACCTCCATTGCAGCTGTTAAGACATGAGAAACGGCAGTATCCTCATCTGAAAGATCCCAGGAAGATTACCTGTGATTGGGAGATGCATCAAAGCTACCACGTCTTCCAAGGTAATGGTGATCCCCATCTGCATATGAAGGTGTGAGCAAGCAGAGCTATAATACTTTTCGCGTCATGATAGATGAATAACTCCCTTGAAGCTTGAATAGATCTTGTCACCTGCGCCTGATCGAGCATAGTCCTCACATGAGGAAAACTCAGCATATGCCTCACCCATCCAGCAAAATTCTCTAAAGGTCGACGAGAAAGCTTAAATTCTATAATTGATGCAAGGAAGACCCCACGTTCAAGACAAAATTGGATGACCGTCTTGGGAGTCACGAATTTCTTCTAAGTGACAGTCCTGGGATTTATCAGCAGACGATACGCTAGAGATTTCAAATGTTTTTCATCTCCTGAAGGATCTTCCTCAAAAAATGCATCATCAATATTTGGGAAGTTTTTAATCCCAGGGATTTCATCTTCATCTTCACCAACGGAAGTTTCATCTGTGCATGTTTCATCTCTGGAGATGTCATCATCAACACGCGTTTCATTTCTTGAAGTGTCGTTAACTTGAGAGATGGTCATCTTTACGAAGTAACTACAAAATGCACATCACATTCTACTTCAGTACATCATCCGGAATTAGAGAAATACTAGTGTCTAATGGTAAATCTTAACTCTTACCTCTTTACGCTTCCACTAAACAATAGTGAGAGTAATTCTAGAGTTAATGCTCCAAAAACGTTTGCTTCTTCAAGACCTACAAAAGACGTTCAAAAACTCAGATTTTTCATAAAATCGTGAACTTTTCCATTGAGTGAACATTCACCATAGAATTATGGAAACTAAAACATTATTTCATCACAAATAATTTTATCTCTAAGCAACATCACACAAAACTCAAGTTTCGATTTTAGAGAAACAATATATATTAGCATATATATATATAAACAGAACGTTTATTTACTCACGTAAATAAATGAATATTTTTCAACGTGAGCCAGGCTCACAAAAATAAATCGTATATACTCCACGGTTTCAAATTTTTTTTTTTTTTCCATGAACCGACCATGGTTTTACAAAAACTCTTTTCCTTCGTGCCATCATACGTATTTGAAACGAAGGTTTATTTCAATTTCGTGAAAACTCACGCATTACAGGGTAAAGTTTTACATGAAAGCTCATACACAAAATTTTATCACTGGACACAAGTTCATATATACATAAAGATGAGAACTCGCTTCTCTGCATCATCGTTATTCTTTAAAACGAAGATTTTACTACAGTTTTGTGAAAAAATCACTTTTTATGATAAAACTTTGGCTCACGTGAAAGCTCATCAACATAGTTTCATCACTGAACCTACATATTCATATATAAAGTAAAACCTCTCCTAGATCAGGGATTATTACTAGTTTTCAAAAACTAACGATCAAACGAACAAACGTTTTCAAAAAATGAAGGTTTTCGACGAAACCCACACTCATATATACACGTGTATATAATTTTATCATGAAAAATATGTGAACAACCCATAGAACTCATGAGCATGAAAGAAAAAAAAAGTTCTAAGCATACCTGTCGGCGCCGGCCGGAAATTGGCCGACGGTGGCTACGACGACGTCGGACGGTGGCGCTCCGGCGAACTTTCCTGCTCCTCTTGATGATGGTGTGAAGGTGATGAGGTGATGAAGCTCTGGTCGTGCGGGAAAATTAAAAAAAAAAGAGGAGCAATTCCTTTTATATCAAACTTTATTTCCAAAACCTAATTTTCCAAGGATTTCCTTACTGGGCCCGGCCCGCGAATCCTAAACGACCAAGACCCGTCATTCAAATCAGCGGTTCAACAACAAATTATGCTCATCAAACAACATTCTATCATGCTACTAGACCATCTTTCAAGTCATGGTACGCTCGTACGATCGAAATCTGGTAACATCTTAACTTATGACTGAGTTCAATTTCTTGTATTGTTATGACCAGAAAATCACCATTTAATGCTGACTGTGGAACACGGCTTTCCTCACTAAGCAGGGGACTTAATGTAGATGGTGGATTTTCGACAAAGGCTAAAATCATAAACCCATAATTATACAAACCTCTGATCCAGCAATCAGACGTGAATATCGAGACCCGAGTCTCTCATCGAATTCTCTGATTGAGAATACTTTCTCTCAGAGTGCATATAGATATGTAGTCTCACAGTTGTACAATGCTATATCTCACGAGTAGTACTGAGCACTTCAGTAATTATTTCTATCATGGGATGGACAACTCCCAAACAACTTGCTCTACTAGTATAGAGTGATGATGCTTTCAGGATACAAACAACGAGTTTACCCTGGCTATGTAAAAGATATGAAGCTCCAGCAAAGTTCATATCAGAATAATTAATGCTCCTAGATAGCTTACTCTTCTAGTATAAAGTCATGAATTAATTATTCCTAAATTCTTGGATTCATCCGCAGAATTTATGAAAATATTCAAATATTTTCGCAAAATATTGCATTACGCAAACCATGGTTCCTCCCAGCAGAAATCCATGGATTAGTAATAAATATTGGATGCACGGGCATCAGATCTTCCTTCTGAGCGAGCCATGTCTCAAACTTAAATTCTTGGATTTATCCGCAGAATTTCTGAAAATATTCAAATATTTTCGCAAAATATTGCATTACGCAAACCATGGTTCCTCCCAGCAGAAATCCATGTATTAGTAATAAATATTGGACGCACGGGCATCAGAGCTGCCTTCTGAGCGAGCCCTATCTCAAACTTAAATTCTTGGATTCATCCGCAGAATTTCTGAAAATATTCAAATATTTTCGCAAAATATTTCATTACGCAATCCATGGTCCTTCCCAGCAGAAATCCATGGATTAGTAATAAATATTGGACGCACGGGCATCAGAGCTGCTTTCTGAGCAAGCCCTGTCTCAAATGGTGCAAGTGTATTCAACAATGATACATTAATAATCACCGCACGAACGAGTATTTCAAAATACGATGAAACGATGCATCTATGCAAAATAGGATGAAAAATAACAAATAAATAAAAATTGACCAAGGCGCTGGGAGCATGGACTCACTGACCGGCCGACCGTGCCGTGGTCAATCCCACGCCAGTTTCATATTTTTATCATATTTTTGTTGTTTTCTCTGAGTTTATGAAAACCTTTCATTTGAACGAATATCCTTTGTTTTGAGGAAACTCCTCAATTCCATGGTGCTTCCTTCGCACGGAGGAAAATAATATAAAATTAGGGAAAGCATGAAGGGACGTGACCATTGGCCAACCGGCCATGCCTTGGTCCCAGCCGGCCCCACACCTCATATTTCCTCATTATTTTATTATTATTTCCCTAACTTCATGAAAACTCCTTAATCTCATGATATTTCCTTGGTCCCATGAAAAATAATAAAAATTAGGAAAACCCGTGTGCACGGGCCATGGCCGGTCGGCCAAACCCTAGATGGTTCACACGTCCCACTCTTTTATTAGCATATTTTTCATGTTTTCATAATCCCATGAAAATTCCTTGATTTCATGATATTTCCTTCAAATTATGAAAATTCCTTCAAATCATGAAATAATGCATAAAATAGGGAAAACGCACGGGACCGGGCCCTGGCCGGCCAGTCATGCTCCAAGCCGGTCCCACACGCCCACACGCCCACACGTCCCTTATTTTATTATTTATGATTTTTTATGTTTCCCTCATCTCATGGAAATTCCTTGATTTGAACAAAACTCTTTAATTTTAGCAAAACTCCTTCGTTTTATCATATTTCCCTAAAATCATGAAAAATATTACAAAATTATGGAAAACATGTGGGATGGCTCCCTTGGCTGGCCAGCCTTGCCCACGGTCATGATTGGTCCCACACTCCATAAAATTTTCACTTTTTCATTATTTTCCTTCATCCGATGAAGTTTTGACGGTTTTATCAGAAAACCCTAATTTTGTCATATTTTCTCAAATGGTCGCTCAAACGAGCACCAGAAAATATAAAAATTCTCAAGACTGAAACGCGGATGTCTCAACGACGAAAGCATGTTACCTTGACCGACCAGGGTTAGCTTTTTGGCTCGCAATGAGCCAGTCCCACGTGTTTCTCACAATCTGACCTAATTTGCACAATTGCGCGTATTGGGTCCTAAACTCTCCGAATAATTTCAGAATTTGACGGAGCGATCATCATTTGATCCCATGACCGCCCAGGGGAAGTTTCATAAGCCCTTGGTAGGTCCCTCATATTAATAATTAATTAGGTTTTATCACCTAATGTTGAACCCAACAGTAATTCAGCAAATGAATCGATTAAACCAACATTTAATCATTCTTTCAACAACTCACCAACTCTTCAAAGAGGTATTGGTTTTTACTCACGTGAGCATATGAGAATTTCATGGTCGATCCGTGGTCCCATGAATCTAGTCCCTCCTTCATTCCATGGTTAATTTTCAAATAAATCATCAATTGGTCATCAATTGATCAAATTAGGGTTTCTGAATCCAAGGATCATGATTCCAGATTCAAATACTAATAATTTTGCAATGATCTCATGATCATTATTCTTATTAATTATGCTCGGTTCAACTACCAGCGCTTTAATTAATATTTTATTTTGGTCACGCTACCAATAATAGATCAGACGAGCAACACTTGCTCAGATGAGCAATATTTACTCAAATCAAGAAATATTGGTTCAACTATCAATATTCAACAAATTATCGAGCAATACTCGCTCACCTCAACGTGAGGATTCCACCACTATCTCAGCAGACACGTTCGATTCATGAGTTGCAGAACATTTCACAAAATCATGTTTAACTCAGCAAATATGTGGACTAATCGTCCCGCGAAGTCATGGAATCAGAAACTGACTAAATAAACCACGAGATATCAATCGTGTCACTTGGGGGGATAGTAACTAGGGTTTTGGTCTGGCGGTCTACGGCACATGTGTTTAAACACACGATGGAATGTGAGCAAGTCGTGCAATCAGTTGAAGGAATCAACAAAGTAGTGGGTGGAAAATTAACCAAGTCTCCGCACGATGAGTAATTGGTTTAACACGATTTCTCACTTCCCCACTCTTTGATTCCAGCAAAATGTCACACTTCATGGGATCATGGTGTTTTCATCTCCGACATTATGTAATGTCTCTGAATCCTGATTGAAACAAGAATATTCGAAGAGTTTTCAAACATTCGAACAACAACCCTCTGAACGAGCAATTTCTCACCAAAGTTCATACAGACGCTCTTTTGTCTACACGAACTCACAGAAATTACTCTTAATCAGTCAAGATTCAATCATTCAGAGCATTTTCACGCTGAGATTACAACACACCTACAATCTCAGATCATCATTGATCTCACACATTTCTCATCTTCCCTCCTACAGATCAACCCATCCTCTCTTGTGACCGAAATCACTCTGGAACGACCATTGTCTTGGTTTAGAACGGAGTACTAAAAATTGGTCTCTCGAACTTAAAGCACCCCCTTCATAGTGGTGCATCTGTGTGAGGTTGAACATTTCGCTCGGTTCAAGGAATCTCCTCCGCATGGTCGTTCTTAATTCCGCAAAAACCAGCAAATCGTTTTTCCCCATCTACACCTATAAACATGTACAACACGTTTTTGGGAAGGGGAAACCGATCCTATGGACATGTACAGTGCATACAAGTTAGATATCAAATATATATGGGGAACCGATCCTAGTACCTAGTCAGCCATATCTTCGGTAAGCTAGTGTAAATATGTACAATACTGACATGGAGGTAGAACCGAAACTTGTTTTGGTAGAACCGTAAATCCATGAGTTGTGATTGAATGGTACTTGATCAATCACATAGTTCTTGAGAGTCAGATGAACCAATTATAAACTTGTTTGGAAGTGTGGTAAATCGGTTTCAAGTGAGCAAGCATGGAAAAGACTTGCAAGAGTAAGATATCGTCAGTCTTTGAACATGGTGCATTAATGCTTATTCTATTTTGTTCAAAGATATTCCTTAACGGCTAAGAAAGAAGTAAATCCCAAGTTCGAATTTAAATAAGTTAAGAATCTTTTTAATTAAGGGTTTTTAATTATATATAAATGGAAAATAAAAATTACTAATGTGCATTTGCTATTTAAAGATTTTCCAAGGAGATTTCGATCATTATTTTTGGAAAGTGCATTCACAGTAATTATTTTTGGAAATTCCTTGGTGTCCAAACTTCCTTGTCTATAAATACTTTGAGTTTGCATTTTTAGCAAACTAATCCTACGTAACCTAGACTTACTCTTTTGTCTTTGTTACTGGTGAAGCCGCCTATCGGAGAGGAGAGTAATCTAATTAGGTGAAATCTCTTACGACCGCTAAATTTAAAGTCTTCTTTTAGATTGAGAAGCTCTAGCACGACCCGTTGGTGGGAAACTAGATATTGTGGTTTATCTTTAGTTTTCATATTGATTTGATTGACTAACGATGGTAGAATCTTGATTGCACCTAGTTTGTATATGCTTGAGAATCTTCTCTTCTGATATAAGATTCACTCAAACTAGTTCAAGGTTTCGATAGGGATCTTTAGACTATTGTTAGATCTAAAGACGATCTTGTGATAATCCATTGTTAACAGACTCCGTTCTGAGTGTGATTGATCACAAGAGATTCAAGTGATTGTGTGCAGGTGTTTATTGAAGATCTAAGAAGATTTGAAGACAAAGAAGATATTGAAGATTTCTTACTTGGTGTTTTTATAATCTTTGGTGTGCACAATACTTGTTTGGTAATAAAATGATCCAATTAATAATTGGTTTATCCATGTGGTAGATTGGATTGATTAATTGAGGAAGATCGGCATCAACACATATCACTTGGTTGAAGAGTGTTGTTGGCTTAATCTTAACAATTACCTTTGGGTGATTGAGCATAAGATAGATCTTGGAACCTGGCAAAGGAGTTTATGTTAAGATAAACAAGGGAACCTTTGCGCAACTCATATCACTTGGTTGAAGAGAGTTGATACCAAACAAATTTGTTGTTCCTTTACTGTTTGGAATACGAACCAAAGGAATTGGTCCAAGTACGTGACTTGTTTATAGGTTGGAGACGTGGGAATACAGACGGAACTAGGTGAACTATAGGTTTAGTTTCTTGGTCTCAACTATACGAAGTTATCTTATTTTGTATAGCAGATTAATCCTGAGAGTATTCAACTCTGGACTAGGTCCCGGGGTTTTTCTGCATTTGCGGTTTCCTCGTTAGCAAAATCTTGCTGTGTCATTTACTTTATATTTCCGCATTATTTTATTATAATAAAGTAAATTGCACATGCGTTAATTCCTATTTACTTGATACGTGAATCCTATTGAGTTTGGTTAAGTCTGAACCTTTGTATCAAGTAAACACACTTTGTAGTTGTATTGTCTCGATCTCGTATCCATAGACGATCACAGAAAGTGTGAACCGATTTGTTGTATTGTCTCGACTTAGTCTATAGACAATCACTTTCGGGCAAATGACTTGTATGAAGGAAAATTTATAGCTTGAGGTATATTTGGGGTACCCTCTCCTTTTCAATTGGTATTAGAGCAGGCAAACACGAAAAGACCTAACAATCTGTGTTTGGTGCGATCCATCCTATAAGAAGATGAATCTTATAATAGATTCAATTAACGTCTTAAAGATTTTAAACGATCTGAAAGAAGACTCTGAGGAATTTTCATCTATTTCAGTTAAGATACTTGATGAAAGGATTGAACAAAACCGGTTATGTACTTATGATATCACGAATATCATGATTAATAAATAGTAACAAATGCTGATAAATCTAAGTCAAGAGATTCTCATGAACACTCAATCCTCTTATCATGACAAGCTAAACAGTCTTGTAAGAAACAGATCAGGAAAAGCTCGAAAAGGAGGTGGTATTGCTTGAATCAGAAAATTTATCTTGTAAAACATCTGATTAATCGTGTTAAGAATTTTTTCAAGAACACAACATAACATCCTAAGATTAATGAACACTGTCTTGGAGCTTTTGCAGTTAAAAAAACCTCACCATTCCAATGGTTTCTGGATAGTGGATGTAGTAGACATATGACATGTGATCTCTCTTGGTTTACAAAGACAGAAGACTACAAAGGAGGCTCTGTGACATTCGGAGATGGAAGCCGCTGTCTTATCAGCAAAAAGGGGACAATCAAACTTCCAGGTATACCCGAAATTCATGACGTTGTTTATGTTAAAGGTATGAAAGCTAATCTTTTGTCTGTCAGTCAAATCTATGATAAAGGTCACAAGGTTATATTCAACATGAAAGGTAGTGATATTGAAGATAAGTCTGGTAAAGTAATTTTCTGAGGACGAAGAAGTATGAATAATTGTTATCTTTTAGATATACAATCTAATTTATATTGAAACTTAACTAAGGTTGAGTCTACTCATTTATGGCATGAACGTTTTGGCCATATCAATTATCGAATGTTAGGAAAGCTCATTAATCAAGAACTTGTCAAAGGAGTTCCAAAGATCAACACTAAAGTAGAAGGCATTTGTAGTGCGTGCCCAAAAGGTAAGAAAGAAAAAGTTTCACACAAACTTTCTCGAGATATAGCCACTCGTGCTCCTCTCGATCTTATTCATATGGATCTTTTTGGTCCAATCCAACAAGCTTCAGTTGGAGGAAATAAGTATGAATTAGTAATGGTAGATGATTATACTCGATTTACTTGGGTTGCTTTTCTAAAGCACAAAAATGACACTCTTGAAGAGTTCAAAATCATTGTAAATAGAATTCAAAATGAACAAGGTCGCAGACTTAAGAAAATTAGAAGCGATCGTGGTACATAATTCAAGGATACTAAAGTATATGAATACTGTAATAGTCTTGGAATAAGTCATCAATTCTCGGCTCCCATTACACCTCAGGCAAATGGAGTAGCCAAAAGAAAGAATATAAATATCCAGGAAATGGCAAGAGTCATGCTTCATAACAAAGATTTACCATTAACCTTTTGGGGAGACGCTGTCTTTACAGCCTGTTATCTTATAAACAGAGTTTATTTAAGATCAAAAACTCTAAATACCCCATATGAATTATGGTATGGAAGAAAACCCAATCTAGGCTACTTAAGAATTTTTGGTAGTAAATGCTATATTCTCAAAGATAGAGAACACAGAGGTAAATTTGATTCCAAAAGTGACGTAGGAATTTTCCTTGGGTATGTTCTGACAGTCGTGCTTTCAGAGTATACAATCTCCGAACCAAAGTCATGATGGAATCAATTAATGTGGTCATTGATGACATTAGTGATTTTTTTCAAGATAATCATACTACATCAGAGCTTCCTCCCTCTGAGACCGTCATTAAAGAAAAACAGACTAACGTTGAAACTTCTGTGGTTCCTTTAATCAATGATACTGATGAAAAGGATGACAATGAGAGTATTGTTGAATAACAAATGATACTGAAACTATTGTCCAAAAACCTGTTAAATGGGTTCATCAAAGACATTCGTCTGAAGACATCATTGGTGATGTCAGTGCTAGAGTTATGACTCGAAGAGAACTTCAGAATATCTATCATTATTCATGTTTTCTTTCCTCAATAGAGCCAAAAAATGTTGCTGAAGCACTCAATGAACTTGCCTGGGTAAATTCAATGCATGAAGAACTCAATCAGTTTGAAAGACAGGAAGTATGGAAACTTGTTCCTAAACCACCAGGAGTAAACATTGTTGGAACAAAGTGGATTTATAAAAACAAATCAGATGAGTTCGGAACAATCGTCAGGAATAAAGCTAGACTTGTTGCTCAAGGATACTCGCAGATATAAGGTATAGATTTTGATGAAACTTTTTCTCATGTTGCTCGTTTAGAATCAATAAGATTATTGCTCGCCTATGCTTGTTATCTTAAGATAAAACTTTTTCAAATGGATATTAAATCTATTTTTTTGAATGGGGATATAAAAGAAGAAGTCTATGTGGCTCAATCTAAAGGATTTGAAAATCCATTATTTCCTGATTATGTTTTCAAACTTAAGAAGGCATTATATGGCTTAAAACAAGCCCCCAGAGCTTGGTATGATAAACTAACATCCTTTTTACTCCAAAAAGGATTCTCAAGAGGAGGTGCTTATAAAACTCTTTTCACCAAATGGAGTGGAAACAAATGTGCTTGTAGCACAAATATATGTAGATGATATCATCTACGGTTCCACCTTAAAGACTATAATGGATGAGTTTTTGAATCTTATGAGTGGGGAATTTGAAATGAGTAATGTTGGAGAATTATCATATTTTCTTGGAAAATAAATACAACAACAAAAGGATAGTATTCTTGTCTCCCAAGAAAAATATGCAAGGAATTTAGTCGAAAAATTTGAACTAAAAGATGCACAACCCATGGCTACTCCAATGCCAACTACTGGAAAACTTCAGTCAAATCCAGGAGAAAAATCAGTTGATCAAAAACTCTATAGATCTATGATAGGGAGTTTGTTGTATCTAACTGCTACAAGACCTGATATTGCCTTCAGTGTGGGATGTTGTGATAGATTTTAAGCCGACCCTAAAGAATCACATCTCAAAGATGTGAAAAGAATAATTAGATATGTTAAAGGTACAATAGATTATGGTCTATCATACTCTATGGATACAAACAATAATCTAGTTTCCTATTCTGATGCTTATTGGGCAGGGTGTGTAGAAGATAGGAAAAGCACCTCTGGTGGTTTCTTCTATGTCGGTCAGAATCTTGTTGCTTGGCATAGAAAAAAAACAGAATTCACAGTCCTTGTCCACATGTGAAGCAGAATACATTATTGCTGGTACATGTTGTACTCAATTATTGTGGATGAAGCAAATGCTCATCGATTATGGAATCAATATTCCTACTATGAATATTCTATGTGATAATTCAAGTGCTATTCGACTAACTGAAAATCCAATCGAACATTCTCGAACCAAATATATTGATATCCAATATCACTTTATTAGAGAATTATATGAGAATGAGACTATCAAATTGGAATATGTTCCATCTGAACGTCAGTTAGCTGACATTCTCACAAAACCCCTAGATAGGGAAACTTTCAAAAATCTAAGAAAATCCATAGGGATTGTCAAGGTACATTAAGTACCTGATGAAGTCGATATAAATTCTCCCGGAAGAAGAAAGCGATGGAATCATATTTTGAGAAGTTGGATGCGAAATTGAGGTAACAATTTTGTTAGTTAATTGTTTTCCTGTTTTAAGAAAAGCCTATTTTTATTTGATATATATATTGCTTTTTATTAAAAGAAATTGTTGGTACAATTGACGTGTTTATTCCATTATGAATGTATGGATGTATGTGTGTGATTCAATTATTTCCAGTTAAGTAAAACTTTTATTATCTTGCTTTATTGTGTAGTATCAATTGTTTAAGCTTACAAAATTTCGGTGCAATAGTGAAACTTTGGTTTATATATGTTGTTGCTATTGTATCCGGTTGAGGTGAATAATTATGCAAGTTGATTTATTGGTTTGTATGAATTATTTATGGCTTAACGAATGAATATGTTGACGGGACGAGTTGTTTAGTCCAATTCGATCGATTCAGGATAAGCTAAGCTAAGTTAATTCTGATCTTAGTTAGACTTATCAAAGTGGAGGTTTCGGTTATTCAAGTCTAGTCGAAAGCCTAAACAAGGAAATGCTAGTTAACTAACCTAGTATTAGGCTTGTTTGAAATATAAAGGTCTAAGTTATATGGATAATTAGAACCTGATGAGAAAAATAAAGTTTATCTTTATTTTGGTCTTATCGAATGAAGCAGTTGTATTTATAAAATCGGTTTAGCAAAGGGACTAAGTTGATTAGTTGATTTTTTGGTTTGATAAACTAGTTGGGAAAATTGCTTCGAGAAATTATTTCCATGATAACATATCAAAACGTAATTACTTGTAGTTTCGGTTTTGATATTGGTTATCAAAAATGGTGTGTAAAACCCTCGTGCTTGACTCAACAGGTTACAAGTCTATTTTGAGATTTGTAAGATCCTTTTCGTGTTGTCCTTTATTTGTTCGCTTCTTTGTCATTTTTGTGAAAAAAATAGGGAGAAATTTATGGAGTAAACAAGTGATGTTGGTATCAATTTATGGTTGATTGGTGTCACTAGGGAAGAGGACAATGGTGCTTGAACGTTTATCTAACGAATGAGGAAAATCTTAGACTAAGAGGGAGTAACATATCATATGAATGGGATAACAAAGATGTGCGGATTGAAAATCTACCTAGCTCACCTTTAGAGGGAGTATAAGATTTGTTATTATAGTGCAGCTGCTGCATTTTTGAGGATTGAATGAATGCAGGTTGTGTGTTGTGGATTCGGGAATCAAGTGTATGTGTAATGAATTATTGTAATTTGTTTATCCATATGATTGTAAGAGTTTTGTCACTAAAATTTACAAATGGGGAGATTGTTAGAGCATTGCTCGGTTGAACCCACCAAACGTTGGTATGTCAAGTTTGGTTGTCACATTTTAGTGAAGCAAAACTCATTTAAGAGTCGCTTGATTTATATGTACTAGAGTCAACTTCGTATAGGTTAGCTTGAAAGTATTAGGGTGAGACATTACAAGTATTGCGAAGACTTGAAGAAGTGAAGAAGTGCGGAGCTACAACGACAACATCATCCTTCCACTTGAGGTTAGTGATATTTGACTTGAACTGTTTCATTAACTAACGTATTTTTCAAATCGTGCATATTGAAAAAATAAAACTGCGAAACATGAACACTCTAGATAGACATAGTATTAAGGAATACAATATGAAGTTTCTTGCTTAACCATTAAACTTTGTATATAAGACATCGACGTAATAGTATGAATGCTATTGTGATTATGTATATGTATGAGGTGAGGATTTCATCCTAGGGAACAATGTTTACATGTGTTCTAAGGTAGTAAGTTCATGATATGTGTTGTGAACCGAAAAGGAAATCGCCAGGCGTTATTGGGGTTGTTCTTCATTGCATATCTTATGAACGACCAATATGTGTGATTAGTATAACCGCTCATGACTTGTTTGTGTTCTTGGTAAAACTATTCATATGAGGCCTGACTTATGTATTGGTATGACTTTTATTAGTGAAACCGATCTTAAGTAATCACTTGGGGTATGATCGGGTTGTGTATGTCTGAACTTATTACTGGGAAGAGGGGAACCGATCCTAGTAAGAGGTGCAGTGCATCACAAGGGGAATGTATCCTTGTATGAGGTGCAGCAAGGTTTATGGAAGAAAGGGGAACCGATCCTATGAATATGTGCACCACATTTTTGGGAAGGGGGAACCGATTCTATGGACATGTGCAGTGCATACAAGTTAGATACCAAATATATGTGGGGAACCGATCCTAGTACCTAGTCAGCCATATCTTTGGTATGCTAGTGTAACTATGCACAGTACTCACATGGAGGTAGAACCAGAACTTGTTTTGGTAGAACCGTAAACCCATGAGTTGTGATTGAGTGGTACTTGATCAATCACGTAGTTCTTGAAAGTCAGATGAACCAATTCTAAACTTGTTTGGAAGTGTGGTAAATCGGTTTCTAGTGAGCAAGCATGAAAAATACTTGCAAGACTAAGATGTCGACACTCTTTGAACACGGTGCATTAATGCTTATTCTATTTTGTTCAAAGATATTCCTTAACGGCTAAGAAGGAAGTAAATCCCAAGATCGAATTTAAATAAGTTAAGAATCTTTTTAATTAAGGGTTTTTAATTATATATGGAAAATAAGAATTAGTAATGTGCATTTGCTAATTAAAGATTTTCCAAGGAGATTTCGATCATTATTTTTTGGACAGTGCATTCATAGGAATTATGAAAACCGAATTTGGCAGAGTAATGAAAAATATCTTGAGAATATTTTCGGTTTTGGAAATTCCTTGGTGTCCAAATTTCCTTGTTTATAAATACTTTGAGTTTGCATTTCTAGGAAACTAATCCTGCGTAACCTAGACTTACTCTTTTGTTTTTGTTACTGGTGAAGCCGCTCAATTTAGGTGAAATATCTTACTCTGCTCAATTTAGGTGAAATATCTAACTAATCGGAGAGAAGAGTAATCTATTTAGGTGAAATATCTTACGGCAGCTCAATTTAAAGTCTTCTTTGGGATTGAGAAGCTCTGGCGCGACCCGTTGGTGGGAAACTAGATATTGCGGTTTATCTTTAGTTTTTGTATTGATTTGATTGACTAACGGTGGTTGAATCTTGATTGCACCTAGTTTGTTTATGCTTGAGAATCTTCTCTTCTGATATAAGATTCACTCAAACTAGTTCAAGGTTTTGACATGGATCTTTAGGCTGTTGTTAGATATAAAGACGATCTTGTGATAATCCATTGTTAACAGACTCCGTTCTGTGTGTGATTGATCACAAGAGATTCAAGTGATTGTGTGCAGGTGTTTATTGAAGATCTAAGAAGATTTGAAGACAAAGACGATATTGAAGATTTCTTACTTGGTGTTTTTATAATCTTTGGTGTGCACAATACTTGTTTGGGAAAAAGAGGATCCAATTAATAATCGGTTTATCCTTTGATTGATTAATTGAGGAAGATCGGCATCAACACATATCACTTGGTTGAAGAGTATTGTTGGCTTAATCTTAACGATTACCTTTGGGTGATTGAACATAAGATAGATTTTGGATCCTGGCAAAGGAGTTTATGTTAAGATAAACAAGGGAACCTTTGCGCAACTCGTATCACTTGGTTGAAGAGAGTTGATACCAAACATATTTGTTGTTCCTTTACTGTTTGGAATACGAATCAAAGTAATTGGTCCAAGTACGTGACTTGTTTACAGGTTGGAGGCGTGGGAATACAGACGGAACTAGGTGAACTATAGGTTTAGTTTCTTGGTCTCAACTATACTAAGTTGTCTTATTTTGTATAGCGGATTAATCCTGAGAGTATTCAATTTTGGACTAGGTCCCGGAGTTTTTCTGCATTTGTGGTTTCCTCGTTAACAAAATATTGCTGTGTCATTTACTTTATATTTCCGCATTATAATTTTTTTATTATAATTAAGGTAAATTGCACATACATTAATTCCTATTTACTTGATACGTGAATCCTATTGAGTTTGGTTAAGTCCGAACTTTTGTATCAAGTAAACACACTTTGTAGTTGTATTGTCTCGATCTTGTATCCATAGACGATCACACAATGTGTGAACCAATTTGTTGTATTGTCTCGACTCAGTCTATAGACAATCACTTTCGGGGAAATGACTTATAGGAAGGAAAAGTTATAGCTTGAGGTATATTTGGGGTACCCTCGCCTTTTCACTTTGGATAAACCAAAAAACATGTAAACATGAATTTGTATCCAATATATTCAATAAAATTATCCACGAGAGTACCCATGACTAATTCAATCGAAATGCACAACTAAATTAATCACAAGAAAACTCATAATTAATTTAATTGGATTACACAACTAAACTAACCACAACGTGATCAATTCAATTGGTCATGCTCGTCATAAGCGAACTTACAGAGCAACAACTAAAATAACCACAAGAGAATGATCAATTTAGTTGGTCATGCTCGAACATAAGAAAAATTATGGAGCAACACAGTATATGCACAAAAAAATGTGGATCGGAGAAGACCAATACTGCGGAATAGACAAGGATCCATTCTATTTTTCATCACTATTTTCACAATGACACAATAGACTTAATCCTTGTAAACAAATTTTTTATCCTTTCTTCCATCAAATAATGACATAAAAGGCTTTAACTTTTGTAATGTCAAAAGTTCATTCTATCTTTTTGTTGATGGTGGATTTCTATTTAAAGGCTAAAATTGTAAAAAGCCAATTTTTGTAAGCTGACGTCCTGCAAAGGATAAATCCTTCAGGCGATGAATACTTCTTGCCATATTAATTCATTGGAGCATGTGCAACAATCCCTGAGAATTAAAATATACCCAGAACGGAGCATGTGGCAACCATCCCGACGGAGCATGTGGCAATCATCCCGGTTTTCTGTAGGTATACAACATTACTATTAATGCTTTAATTAAAGCCTTGTGTTCGACGTGCAAACACCCGTAAGCTACCTGACGGCAGGTTATACTAGCCCCGTTGAACGCATGCAAGACTACCCATGTTAGTCTCACTTGCTGAAAACAAACCCAAAAATATATCTCATCCGTCCAACTTTGCAGGCACAGATGGATGGTGTAGATATAGATTCAGGGGGTCCCGAGCATGCTACCATGATCACCTCGGACCAACCTTCACACATGACCGAACGGTCAAGACCAACTACAGTTGGTCCTTCCAAAACGTGCGCTCAAAGTGAGCATGACGCACGGCTAGGGTTTCTTTTAATCGTGAACGTCCAACTTCGCCAGCATAGTTGGACGGCTTAGATTATACCCTAAAACAAGTAGTGAAGTGATGGTATACCATTGGCGGGCCCACTTTCTACCTACATGACCGACTCCCTCATAGGCAAGTCGTGGTGCAAGGAACGATTGCCCAAACTAGGCTAGATTGACGCCTTATGCAGGTTGAGAAGATCCAAAACGATCACGACCATCCGACTTCGCCGACATAGTTGGATGGCTTAGATTGCTCCCAGGGTCATAGAACAGGCATGTACATGCTCACTGTCGACCCAAGATGTTGCATACATGGTCGGTCTCCCCAAAGGAGGCGCGCGCAACCCAAAATCGATCGCTCAAAGTGGCCGGTCTAAATCCCTAATTAGGGTTTGCGACGCAGAAACATCTCGAGCGTCCATCTTCGTAGGCTTAGACGGAAGGCCAAGATGGAGACTTAGAAGGAACCGAGCATGCTAGCATGACCACCGTGGGCCCAGATTCACACCTAGCTGATCGACCAAGACCGGCAGTGGTCAAGCTCCTCGGTACGCGCGCCCAAAGGTGACAAGTCGCGGCCCCTCCATAAGTTTTAATCTCGACCACTCGTCTTTGCCACCTGAGTCGAGTGGCTTAGATTAAATATTTGCGAGTCAAGCAGGCATGGGCGTGAACACCATTGTACCACCTCCATGCAGGGCTGATCGGTTCCTCCATTGGAACTCTCTAAGCATGCAAACGTTTGGGCCGAAAGAGGCAGCATGCGCGCCTCCCATCCAACGATCGCAAGCAAGGATACAAGCCATCTCGTCCGTACAGCTTTGCAAGCTTGGACGAATGACTTGGGGTGCGAATCAACCAGCAAACAAGGTATCACCATGATCACCATCCGTCACTCTTCTTCACAAGGTAACCGACCAAGGCATGGCCTGTCTACATAGCCTCCAAACGGTCACCTGAAGATGGCTGCATGCGATGTTATACCAAGTTCACGGTTCACCCTGCACTATTTCCTGTGGGTCCCACGATCCACACACTCGAGACATTAATCACGTCACAACTGGGGGATACAAACTGGGGTATTGGTCTGGCGGTTTACAGCGTGCAGCGTGCAACGCGCCATCATAAGAACGTGTTAGGAAGACATGGGAGGTTAAGTCAAGATGGGAGAAGTGGGCAGTTCTGATCGTGTGACACTCACACACAAACCCACTCTTCCCTCACTCCACTTCCTCCACTTCCCACGAGAGACGTGAAGAAGGCTTAATGACTTGTATAAATAGGTTCTTTTCCCTATTTCCAAGAACAGAAGTTCGAACAACACAGAAAACCAAGTGTTAATCGTATTCAACACCCAGAGCCTGCTTGCAACATTTGCTAGCCTGCTCAACCTTCTGTTAACAAGACATCAAATAGCCTTCACCTTCATACTCTCAACACCTTCTTCGCTTCCCTCCCTAAGATCAACCTCACATCCTTCACCTGTGATCGAAACAAATCTGGAACGGCCGTGTCTTCGGTTTAGGCCAGAATTGTATAGATTATCTATCGAATCAAAGTTCTCATCGTGCAGCACATTTGTTGAAGGTTTAAACTCACTTCTTATCCACACACACCCAAAATTACCTAAACCGGCAGAAGTAGTTTTCTCCCACAAACAATTGGCGACCACAGTGGGAGGTTAATCTCTCTGTTGCAAAACTCGAATCTTTAAACTCAACCAGTTTTTATTCGACTTTGGAGAGGTAAATCTTAGATTTGATTTGATCATCAATTCACTCTTCACCAAATCCCAGAAGTTCATCCCGAGATGTACTCCCGTTCGTTGAATCCTTCAGAAGCCATGGATAATTCAAGTGTCATCGAAAATGTGACCAAGATGCTGGAAGACGTCCTGGCAAATCAAGCAGGAATTACCAGAAGGCAGAGTGAAACCTTCCGTCTCTTGGACGACATATCGGCTCAATTACATGAGGGCTCTACAAGCAGCTACCCGGGAAGTATCACTAATGATGCAAGAAATTCTGGAGGTCAGGTTTCCAGAAGAACTGGCGGAACACATGGCTCCAGAGAGCCCAGAGACCAACAAAACCTTTCACCTGGCAACGTGAGCTTGAGACGGATCGACCAGCATGAAGAATTACGACGCTTGCCGGACGAAAACAGAGAATCAACTGCATACGAAGCCTTGTTAGAAGATTTATACCTCAAGACTCTTGCCAGAACTCAGAATAATACCCAACCCGTGCTGACTCTTCATCCAGGAGAAGAAACGCTGGAGGAAGGCGAAATTAGTCAGAGAGCATATGAACGTAGGAGCTTGCAGCCTTCAAATCACCAACTCAATGACAATACCATCGCCAGCGCAACATCCTCCATGTTTCAGCAGAATCTCCCGACCAAGAGGGTCGCGGATGCAGTGACATGTGACAACGCCTCAATTCCGTCTCCAAAGCGTGCTTCACACCGAAACCTAAGGGAGGAGCCACGACGCACGCCGACGCAGGAAAGTTTAGACTCAAAAGATCCACGATTCCCGTTTCCCATGAGTAAGATTATGGAGTTGTTGGAGACATGGGTACGTGATGGAGAAGTACAACTGCCGCCGATGCGGCGTCTGCCCACCAATCAAGAGACAGCCAACCCGAGATATTGTCATTACCATCGATTTCTCCATCACCCCACCAGCGAGTGCCACGCATTGAAACGCATCGTCCACGATAAGATAAATTCAGAGAAGCAATATTTCCCCTCAAAAAATTAGCACGCGCTCTTTTGGGAGAGGGTATTCGGGAGTGCTCATTCTCATACACGGATTTCGAAAGACAAGTAGGTCCCAGCAAACGTTACTGTAAGATAATTAGATATCCTACTGGGGACTTGGCGTCCTACATATATGAACAAGATACTCAATGAGCAAGAGCCATACATGCTCACCACCCCTCACCTTTCCCTTTCACACTGCGTTTTCAATTTCACATAACGTGTACGATCACTCATAATATAAGATTCAGATTCTATTTTAGAATAATCTTTTCCAAAAGTCAAACATTCATAAAAGCATGTCATAAATAAACCAGCCCAAGATTCAATCACCTATCATTCAAAACCTAAAACCAAACTATGTGAAAGGAAATCCTCACAATCACTCGAAAAGCATCTAAAGAGAAAACACAGGTAGACGGCATGAATACTTCAGGGAAAAACTTTCAGAAACACCTCATCCTTCTGAGCAAGAGCGGCTTCCATCTTCCGGAGAATGGCTTGATGAGATTTCAACTCCTCGGCCAACCTACCAACCTTTTGTTTCTGACGGGCGACGCATTCAGTGGAAATCACCGTACCTTGCTTCTTCTGAATCTCATGAAACCCTTTGAAGAACCAAGGAGCATTGAAGTCATACTGCGCAAACACATCCAAGTGGCACTTCCAGTCTTCCATCACGTCTTCAGAAACATCACGACCAATGGAGACACTCATCTCCCGAATAGAGGGTAAGGCCTCCTGAACGCGATTTACCAAAGCAAGACGACTCTTCAGCTTCGTGGTGGTAGCAATGTTGCCATATTTCTTCCATATTGTGGTGTACAACTCCTCAAACTGGGCTGGCACGCTGAACCCTCCAACCAACACATGATCAGGACGTGGATTATCAAAGGAGAGATCGAACATACCACCAGGAACGACTGCTGGCGACAACATCTCTTTAGAAGGAATCGTCGCAGTAGGTGTCCCTTCCAAACTCCTCGAAGTGCTGGTCTGGATTGCTGACACGGCCTCATCTACAAGCTCATTAAAATTACCACTCTGAAAGGCATTCTCTTCAATCGAGCTTGCACCATCTTCATCGTTGTATATGATAGGATCAGTGTTACCAGACTCATCTACATGAAGATCGATGTTTCCAGACTTCTTCGCATGAGAATCAGTGTTTCCAGACTGTTCTACATGAAGGTCATTATTACCAGGCTTCTCAGCATGAAGATTTCCAGACTTCCCGTTGCCTCCACGCTCCTCATTGTAAACTCGGGCCAGTGCGGCAAAGGCATTTTCTTCAGGAATCCTCTGATCACCAACAAGGATTAGTAAAACCTACTAATGGAAGTCGAAACTGAAAATTAAGCATAAAGAATTCAGAATACCTGCATATTGGAAGAGTTGAGAATTACTGGACTACATGCTTGCTTCTTTTTCTTGGACTTAAGATTGCAGTCGGTGGCGTTAACCCTGCCTCGCTTCCCTAGAAGGGGTTTCAATCGCTTATGACCAGCCAAGACGTCATCAAGAGGTTTATCACGAAGGTCAGTTACCGCTTCGCTAGCAAATGATTTAAAGAGCAGTAATTGCCCCCTCCAAAAATATTTGTAACCAGAAGTAGCTACCGGATTTCTCCCTGGGGAAGGAAAAGGAAGTTTCAGCTCCGGCGAGAAAACATCAACATCGAGGCATGATGACTTAAGTTCTTCTGAAGGCGTTGCGGGACGATGAAATGGGACACCTTGATCAAAACCCATTTGATGAGCAGCTCTATAAATATTATATGGAATAATGCTTAGCCTATCATCACAAAAAGAAGTAACATATCCTGGTATACATCTCCGCAGGAAAACAACTTCTTCAGGGCTCATATCTCTCCTCTCGGGCGGCAGCTCAATGACAGGGACGATGGCGGAAGGATGAACCGGGCCCCAAGGACGAAAGTCTATGGCACTCACATTATCGAGAAAATCTACAAGCCTCACCCCAGCTTTTGGACGTCTATTCTGCCAACGGAGTATTCTTGAATCACCATGCAAGCTGGGGACTGAGGTTGTAGGAGTGGGAGCGTAATCCTTAAAGTGTTCCCACAAAAATGCCTGAAGAAAGGCGACGTGCACATATGTATCCACCTTCATGTACCCGTTGGAAATATACATCTCCTCCACTAAAGAATTCAGGTGACCATACAGCGAGCCTAGGAATAAAGAATCCAAAGGGAGAGTTATACCTTTGCCTAGCTTAATGGCGAATATGATGATTTTCTTCCTAATAGTCTACGTGCCGGAGCCGTCATCAAGGATATCTCTGGACAACCACAAGGAAAAGAATGCAACTGTGCTAAGATCATCATTACCTTGCGTGGAAGACCATTCACTTACCCACCAAGTGTAGAAGCATTTCGGCTTCTTCTCCAACTGATCGTATTCGTTCACCTTATGAATTATAGCCTGATAGATGATGTCTTCGCCTTCAGACAGTTTGCAATTAAGACTGCCAGCGACAGGAAGGCTCATTAATGCAGACACGCTCTCAAGAGTGATAGTCATTTCACCCCACGTGCATAAATCTGTGTTCGTAGAAGGACGCCATCAAGCAGCAAAAGCGACCAAACCTGGGATATCCTTCTTGACATGAAGAATTGCAGACGCCTTAACAGCATCAAGAATTCGCGCCCTGGTCAAGTTGTCTCTAATCCCTTCATTACCCAACATGCGCCACATCCATCCTTCGTATGAGTCAAGTGGATTCTGGCAAATTCTGAAGTCAATGGGGGAAGGTGGATATTCTTTCTTCTGGAGACAAGGCCTCATCACGCCTGCCAAAGACGATGGTAGACCCTTTTCATTTTCTGAACCGGTAATAAGGATTATATTATGTCTGGGGTGCCTCCTGACGTTTGGAAAAGACTTGGTAAGCATCCCATCATTTATATTTGGCACATCTCTGAAAGAGTCGACACCTCCCTTCACAACATTATCCTCCGCGTTCATCATTGAGCAACTGCAATAAGATTGGAAGTGTTAGCATGTTTCCAAGGGGTCATACATCAATAAAAGATTCTCGTGATTCCCAACTTCGTTGTTAGGCACCTAATACGGAGATTACATGGGATTGGGATGGTTCAAGCGTCCTCCAAACAAACTCAGTTGAGGGAAATTTATACTACCCTGTGTTCGATTATGAGCTGGGAGCAATGGGTATGGAATCTAGTGTTATGTTATGTGCCATTCTCTTTATATGGAAGTTACCTACAACATATCAAAATTTCACGACAATCGGATTAAAGAGCAAGAATGGGTGGCCAAAACATCAGAAGACACGCAACCTGAAAAGTTCTGAAAACCTCCTGGAAGTTTACTATTTCGCGGTTTTTATCCCCTAAACATGCTCAAAATACAAAAATCTTCTTTGTTAAAGCTTGGAAATTTTCTAGGCTTGAAGTTACATATGCGGAACGTCGAAATCCGAGTTTGTATGAATATTCTACAGCAATTTCGGTAAACGCAAGCGCAGGAGTACCTCAAAATCACGCAGGCGGGCACTAAAGTTTGCATGCGTATCCCTAAAGCTAAGCCAACATGTCAACAAGAAATCGCACCTACCTGACGAACGGCGTCGGCGGCGACAAAAAACAACCCAGCAACGGTGGCGGTAAACTCCGACGGCTGGAGTGACGACGGCGCGGAAGAAAGCTGGACGTCCACTCGAGAAGAAAAAAAAAACGGAAAAAGGGTTCTCCCTTTTATAGGCAAAATTTGAAGAATCCTAATTAGAGAAGGATTCCTTTTTGCTTCCAAAAAACGAAGGGAAACCGGCCCACCAAAGGTTCCATGCCTGCGACGATGCGTTCACATGGACAATCACTAGCGGCTGCCTTCCAAGGTTAGTTACCTTTATTTCTTTTACGTATATTTGTCACCATCTCATGCCTACCCTACAATAGTGTAACCATTGCATGCTAGGCAGGGGACTTAATGTTGATGGTGGATTTCTATTTAAAGGCTAAAATTGTAAAAATCCAATTTTTGTAAGCTGACGTCCTGCAAAGGATAAAGCCTTCAGGCGATGAATACTTCTTGCCATATTAATTCATTAAAGCATGTGCAACCATCCCTGAGAATTAAAATATACCCAGAACGGAGCATGTGGCAACCATCCCGACGGAGCATGTGGCAACCATCCCGGTTTTCTATAGGTATACATCATTACTATTAATGCTTTAATTAAAGCCTTGTGTTCGACGTGCAAACACCCGTAGGCTACCTGACGGCAGGTTATACTAGCCCCGTTGAACGCATGCAAGACTACCCATGTTAGTCTCACTTGCTGAAAACAAACCCAAAAATATATCACATCCGTCCAACTTCGCAGGCATAGATGGATGGTGTAGATATAGATTCAGGGGGTCCTGAGCATGCTACCATGATCACCTCGGACCCACCTTCACACATGACCGAACGGTCAAGACCAACTACAGTTGGTCCTTCCAAAACGTGCGCTCAAAGTGAGCATGACGCACGGCTAGGGTTTCTTTTAATCGTGAACGTCCAACTTCGCCAGCATAGTTGGACGGCTTATATTATACCCTAAAACAAGTAGTGAAGTGATGGTACACCATTGGCGGGCCCACTTTCTACCTACATGATCGAATCCCTCATAGGCAAGCCGTGTTGCAAGAAACGATTGCCCAAACAAAGCTAGATTGACGCCTTATGCAGGTTGAGAAGATCCAAAACGATCACGACTATCCGACTTCTCCGACATAGTTGGATGGCTTAGATTGCGCCGAGGGTCATAGAACAAGCATGTACATGCTCACTGTCGACCCAAGAAGTTGCATACATGGTCGGTCTCCCCAAAGGAGGCGCCCGTAACCAAAAACCGATCGCTCAAAGTGGCCGGTCTAAAGCCCTAATTAGGGATTGCGGCGCAGAAACATCTCGAGCGTCCATCTTCGCAGGCTTGGATGGAAGGCCAAGATGGAGACTTAGAAGGAACCGAGCATGCTAGCATGACCACCGTGGGCCCGTATTCACGCCTAGCTGATCGGCCAAGACCGGCAGTGGTCAAGCTCCTCGGTACGCGCGCCCAAAGATGACAAGTCGCGGCCCCTCCATAAGTTCTAATCTCGACCACTCGTCTTTGCCACCTGAGTCGAGTGGCTTAGATTAAATCTTTGTGAGTCAAGCAGGCATGGGCGTGAACACCATTGTACCACCTCCATGCAGGTCTGATCGGTTCCTCCATTGGAACTCTCTAAGCATGCAAACGTTTGGGCCGAAAGAGGCAGCATGCGCGCCTCCCATCCAACGGTCGCAAGCAAGGCTACAAGCCATCTCGTCTGTCCAGCTTTGCAAGCTTGGACGAATGACTTGGGATGTGAATAAACCAGCAAACAAGGTATCACCATGATCACCATCCGTCACTCTTCTTCACAAGGTAACCGACCAAGGCATGGCCTGTCTACACAGCCTCCAAACGGTCACCTGAAGATGGCTGCATGCGATGTTATACCAAGTTCACGGTTCACCCTGCACTATTTCCTGTGGGTCCCGTGATCCACACACTCGAGACATTTATCACGTCACAACTAGGGGATACAAACTGGGGTATTGGTCTGGCGGTTTACAGCGTGCAGCGTGCAACGCGCCATCACAAGAACGTATTAGGAAGACATGGGAGGTTAAGTCAAGATGGGAGAAGTGGGCAGTTCTGATCGTGTGACACTCACACACAACCCCACTCTTCCTTCACTCCACTTCCTCCACTTCCCACGAGAGATGTGAAGAAGGCTTAATGACTTGTATAAATAGGTTCTCCTCCCTATTTCCAAGAACAGAAGTTCGAACAACACAGAAAACCAAGTGTTAATCGTATTCAACACCCAGAGCCTGCTTGCAACATTTGCTAGCCTGCTCAACCTTCTGTTAACAAGTCATCAAATAGCCTTCACCTTCATACTCTCAACACCTTCTTCGCTTCCCTCCTTAAGATCAACCTCACATCCTTCACCTGTGACCGAAATAAATCTGGAACGGCCGTGTCTTCGGTTTAGGCCAGAATTGTATAAATTATCTCTCGAATCAAAGTGCTCATCGTGCAACACATTTTTTGAAGGTTTAAACTCACTTCTCATCCACACACACCCAAAATTACCTAAACCGGCAGAAGTAGTTTTCTCCCACAAACACTTTTATAAATACTTTCATACCAACATGATAGAGATATCTTTTGAACAAGTATGGGATAGTCACAGGTTCACGGATGTAAACAAGATATCCCATAATAATTTACAATATACCAAATCATAAAGATTATAATTGCAAAAATCATCTTCCAAAATACTTAGAATTTAATCAAATAAATCTAAAAACATGAAGGTGAATTTTTTTGTTTTTGTTTTTTTTTAATAGGAAAGGAAAATTTTCATTACTTCGACTCAAATTGGGATATATAGTTTTTCATTTATAAGATTCTTAAGCCAAACAGGCAACTCAGATCCCAAAAATATATCACTACTACTACTTCTACCCTCTTTGGACAAAACATCTGCCACAAAATTTGTATCCCTTGGCACATGTGTGCATTCCCAACTTGTAAAACTCTTAAGCAAATCTAGACAATCTAATACAATGTAGTTGTTAGTCCATTCAACAGTTCCTGTTGCAATTTTTGTTGCTTTAACTACATTATGAGAGTCTCCTTCTAAGTGCAGATCCTGAATGTTGAAGCTCCTAGCCCATTTTATAGCTTCATAAGTAGCCAACGCTTCAGCTTGCTCCTCGTTTTCAGCTACTCCATGCTCCCTCAACTGTGCCTGCATCATTGACCATAATTAGTCATATCCCCATAGATTTATTAGCTTTTAGAAAATATGCATCAAAGTTCACTTTATCAAAACCAATTTTAGGTAATGTCCATCTGACTTCTACTCTAGGTATAGTCAAATGGACATGCTGAGTAGCCTATTGGCTTAGATGCTCATTCCATTCATTCAGTTCCTTCTGAATATGTCTCACTAATTTGTTAACCTTCAACTCAATATTATCAAAAATAGTAAAATAACTGGCTTTCCAGATGTTCCATAGAATTGTACCTGCAAAAATGGGTAGCTCATTCATATTATTAGGACCTACAAACCAGCTTTTAATCCAATCATTCAAAGTTATATCACCTATTATACCTGCAAAATTACTCTCTAAAGCAAACCAGACTGCTCTGGTTACAGGATAATTTATAAATATATGATCTAAGGTCTCGGGTGTAGATTTGCATAAGGGACAAGAAACATCTTTACCTTGTACATGTTTAGTTAACCTATCATTAACAGACAAACAATTGTGAACACATTTCCACAAAAAATGAAGGATCTTTGGTGGCAGTTTAAATTTCCAAAATTTTAACCAAGGAAAGTTTAACTGATTAGCTATATAGACTGGGTCATTTCCTGCATTATTAATCACTCTGTAAAAAAATTTAATAGAAAAACACCCATTTTTATTAGATGTCCACCTCAATCTATCTTTACCCACCTTTGGGATTCTAATCTTGGTGATTTTACCTACAGTTTCATTATCAAACAAAACATTTTGGGTGTCTAAGTTCCAAGTCTTTTGGTCCTTATTAATCAGCTGATCAATAGCGACCATATTTCTAGATTTAAACCTATCACTGACTTTGTGACCCAAGTCAGGTATCCATTTATCATCCCATATTGAGACACTCTTTCCATCACCTATTTCCCAACAACAATGTTCTCTTATAATTTCAAGACCCATACAAATTCCTTTCCAGATAAAAGAACCTTGTTCATAAACACAAAACACCGGATTAGTATTAGGAAAATATTTGTGTTCTAAAAATTTTATCCAAGGGGCATCAGGTTCATGGAGCATTCTCCAAGCAAGGCTAAATTCATATCAGCAGTCTTTTTAAGCCCTAAGCCTCCTAACACTTTTGGTTTGGTCACATTGTCAAAAAAATTAAGATAACCACCCTTCTTTTCTTTACTCTTGTTCTACCAGAAATTCATCTGTATACTATCAAGCCTATCTGTCAGTTTCTTAGGCATAGGAAATACTGCCAAACGATAAGAGGCTAAGGAACCTAAAACTGACTATGTCATAATAGTTCTAGCTGGTTGATTTATATGCTTACCCTTCCAAATAGCTAGCATACCATGAAAATTTTCCTCTAAGTGACTGAAAGTCTCAGTTTTATTTTTCTGTATAAGGAGAGGCACTCCTAAGTACTTGTCATTAAGAGCAAGTTTCTTAATATTTAACAATTCAGAAATGTTAACCTTAATAGAATTATCTAGTTTTGGATTAAAAGCAATACCTGATTTGTCAAAATTAATTGACTGCCCTGAAAAAGTACTAAAATCCTTTATTATACTTTCTATTTGCATAGCATTAGAATTGTTTGCTTTTGTGAAAATGAGACAGTCATCTGCAAAAAAACAGATGACTTATTGTTGGATTGTCTCTAGTCACTTTAATACCTTGCAATGGACCATTATTTTTAGCTTCTATGAGTAATCTAGAAAAGGATTCCACACAAATAATAAATAGATAAGGTGACAAGGGGTCTCCCTATCTAAGACCCCTTGTAGGATAAAAAATCCTCACCTGGTGAGCCATTCAGCAAGACAGAAGCAGATACAGTAGAAACACACTCACACACCATCTTGCACCAATCATCATGAAAACCTAGCCTTTTAAGAATTGCATCCAAAAAATTCCACTCGATTCTGTCAAATGCTTTTGACATATCAAGTTTAATTGCCATTAGACCTTTTTTTTTGGCTTTACACTTCCTCATACTATTAACAAGTTCAGGAGAAAGGACAATATTGTCAGTAATTTGTCTAGAAAATAAAAAAACAGCCTGATAAGGGCCTATAAACTTATCCATAAATCTCTTAATCCTAGATGCTATGAGTTTAGAAATTATCTTATAAGACACATTACTTAAGATAACAGGTCTAAAACCAGAGGCAAGTTTTGGGCACTTATATTTTAGAATTAGACATATGAAACTATGGTTCATCTATTTTAAAAGATGTTTGGAGTGGAAAAAAGCATGCACCATTTTGACAGTATCATCACCAACAGCATCCCACATTTGTTGTAGAAACCTGGAGGATAGTCATCTGGACCTGGAGAAGTCCATGGCTACATCTGAAAAATAATCTGCTTAATTTCCTCATGAGATGGTAATCTAGTCAGAAAATTATTGTCTTCCTCAGTAATACAAGGATTAATTTTATCAAGAACACACGAGGGATTAGGAGGATTTGAGGTGCTACTTAAATGAGAAAAGTGGTTCCTCAATTCATCAGCAATACAACTCCAATCAGTTAGCCAAATACCCATTTTATTTTGAATAGTGTCAATCTGGGTCCTTTTCTTTCTAAAATTAACCTTATCATGGAAATACCTAGTGTTTCTATCATTAAATTTCAGAATATTTTCTTTAGCTCTTTGCATATAGAAATCTTGTTGGACATCATACCAGTAATTTAATTTATCCTCAATTTCTCTCACATGAGTCAAATTATGTTGAGTATAACCACTACTATTTAGTAAAGCCAACTGGTCCTGAAAGTAAGAGATTTGTGTTTGAATATTTCCAAAAGTATTAATGTTCCATTCTCTAAGAATATGCTTAACATTATAAAAAAATCTGGTAAGAAAATATGCATGAGAACCTATTTCAGAAGTCTTCCAATTGGCACTAATAATGTCCTTACAAGATCTATGCATGAACCAACATCTATTGAACCTTAATGTGAAAAAGCTGGGGTCTAACAACCACACCCAATAATTCGCTTAGCAATCTGTATGGACAAACTCCAAGTTTCTTTCTAGAGAATCAACTAGACAGTCAGACTCAATCTAGATAGAAATATCTCAAGGAGTTATTATCTCTCTCTCGTTTTGATTTACTCAAGCTAATAGAAATCAACGAGTCTTTAATCAAATACAAGGAATAACTTGGATGGTACCAAAGACAAATATCCAAGTGTCAATCAATGTAAATCAACAACCAAAGGTTGGATATTCTAATTGATTAATCTTCAACACACAACCTGTATTATTTCAAATATAAAGATGAACAATATAATGCGGAAAATGAAATAACACAGACAATAGAATTTTGTTAACGAGGATACCGTAAATGCATAAAAACCCCGGGACCTAGTCCTGATTAAACATACATTTTATTAAGACGCTACAGACACTAGCCTACTCCAAGCTAACTTCGGTCTGGACTGTAGTTGAACCCCAATCAATCTCAAACTGATCCAAGGTACAGTTATGCTCCTACGCATCTGATCCCAGTAGGATACTATGTACATGATTCCCTTAGCTGATCTCACCCACAACTAAGAGTTGCTACGACCCAAAGTCGAAGACTTTAATAAACCAATCTGTATCACACAGAAAAGTCTATGGTAATAGATAAATCCGTCTCCCACGAATATACCTACGAGTTTTGTTTCATCTTTTGATAAATCAAGGTGAATATGAACCAATTGATAAAACCAGACTTATATTTCCGAAGAATATCTCAGCTTTATCAATCACCTCACAATAATCTTGATCGACGCAGCAAAAAAAAGATATTGTGGAATCACAAACGATGAGACGAAGATTTTTGTGACTACTTTTATATCTTGCCTATCGGAGGTAGAAATCTTAAGCCATGTATTACAATTGTACTTGTACGATAGAAACATCAAGATCATATCACACAACTATGATAAAAGTAGTATCGGTCTGGCTTCACAATCCCAATGAAGTCTTTAAGTCGTTAACCTGGTTTAGAAGTAGAAACCAAAGGTTAAAGGAGAATCAACTCTAGCTATGCAACTAGTATCACACGTAAGGTGTGGGGATTAGGTTTCCCAGTTGCTAGAGTTCTCCCTTATATAGTCTTTCAAATTAGGGTTTGCAATCAATGTTAGATTAGTAACAAAGCATTCAATATTCACCGTTAGATAAAAACCTGATTAGATTCAAGCTAATTATTATCAACCGTTAGATCGAAAACATAGCTTGTTATACACACACGAAATGCACGTTTGTAGGCTTGTGAAAACCGTACATTAGTTGGTTCAACAATAGTCAACCAAATGGTTAGCCATATGATAACTTTCATATCAACCATATTCTTCTTCACCATAACTAGTTTAAATGACTCAAATGAACTAGTTAGAGAGTTATTCAATTGCTTATATCTTTATGTACTACACTAGACACAATTTAAGCAAAAACGATTTGATTCACTTGAATCGGTTCATGAACTATATTGCCACGGTTTGCAATAGCATTCCTTAGTTTATAGAGATGAGTTCACAAACATCGTTTTTAGACATAACCTACTCAAGTTCGCGGACTGGGTTCGCGGACTTAAGTTCCCAGAAGGGGTTCACAAACTCTACCAGAAATTCTCGGGTTTGAGAACTTCGCCAGTTCGTGGACTGAAGCTCACGTACTTCTCCGGTTCTCTTGATCAACAAAGTTCGCAAACTTTGGTTTAAGGAATAAGGACTTATACACATATGTGTTTCCACAACAATGCTTATATCCTTCATTGGTTATATTGTCTAAACTCTGATTTCAATCATTGAACATTATATAGTTGTTATTCACAAACCATTTTTCGTCAGAGCAATTTTCAAAGTGATTGAAACTTAACATGACTTTCGTCACTAGGTAAAGATGAACTTGTATAAAGAGAAAGCTTTCCCAACATAGATTTCGAGAAATAGATATGAGAGGTATACTCAGCTCGAAATACCATATGTGTATAATCTTAGTCTATGTAGTAAAATGACTTTTGTCTCAAGATAGGAGATAGAGTAGATAGACTTTTGAGTGATAGATAAGTTCAAGTCTCCACATACCTTTTAGTCGATGAAGATCCACCAGTTCCTTGAGAAGTCCTTCGTCTTGTATGATGATTGCCATGGAGTTCTTGAGCTCAACTACACTTTCTATCCTAGTCCGAGACCTTATCTATAATAGACTAGAAATCAAGACTTATAGTTTTGATCACTAACATTGACAAACATGCTTGAGATAGCAACACATGCGAGTTCGACCGATCAATGCTCTAACAATCTCCCCCTTTGTCAATTTTAGTGACAAAACTATCAATACATATGGAATACAAAAAATATATAAATAAGCTTTGTAACTCCTATTCTACATGTCTAATCTTCACCATTATTCGAAATCTTTGTCACTTCCAAGTACTCCAATGATCCCAAAGGTTGTAAGTTTAGCATCATTTGTTGAAAATCCATAGCTATAACAACGAGAAAACAAGAGTTCTCAATCATTGTTATACAGTGTCATAGTATCATTACACAACGTTAAAGTCTAATTGCATCACAACTTCAACAATAATACTATGGTGATATGTCAATCCCCCTTAGTCAATACTCCATCTCACATGGAAAACACTCCCCCTTACATAATGATTAGAAAACCTTATATATATTTGTAGTGTGAACTACATATAAATTCTCCCACTTTTTTTCAATAAAATTGGCAAAGGTACAAGAACGGGATCCTAATAAAATTTTCGCAAGAGACTTTTCATGACCAAAGGTAAATGTATATATCATCTTATTTAGATGCAATCATAAAGCTGAAGCTAAATGCATTCATCAAGGAGTCTATGAAGATACAAGATGACCCCTATAATATTCCACAACCGCACTCCCCACAAAGATTTGGCAATTAAGCACAAGTTCAATTAAGAACTTTCCCCCATAATATGTCATTCCCTAATGAACAACAAGAGCGACCTCAATTTCAAAAGAAAAGAAGTATTTCTTTGGACAACAAATCACATACAAGTATGAATTTGAATCCAAAAATATTCAATTACAAAAGTAACTGAATATGCTCAACACAAGTAAACTTATGGAGACTTAAAAACTCAATTAGATTAATCACAAGAGAACCCATGATTAATCTAATCAGAATACACAATTAAACTAATCACAAAAGTAATCAATTTAATTGATTATTATACTCACATAAGAAAATCTATGGAGCAATGACTAAGTTAATCATGGAAATAATCAACCTAGTAAAAAACGCTCAAACATAAGAAAAACTTACGGAGTCATAACTAAATAACCACACAAGATGATTAATTTAGTTCAATATGCTCGACATAAAGTACCCTTCGGAACACAACTAAGATAATCATAAAAATAATCAACTTGGTTGTCTAGTGCTCGACATAAGACACAATACGGAGCCTCACAATAATACACAAAAAATGGATCAGGGAAGATCAATTACTACGAAATACACAAGGATTCATTATATGTTTCCATCACCATTTGCACAATGACATACAATAGAGATAATCCTTGAATTACAAATTTTAACCTATCTTCAGCTCGAAATACCACATGTGTATAATCTTAGTCTATATAGTAAAACGACTTTTGTCTCAAGATAAGAGATAGAGTGGATATACTTTTGAGTGATAGATAAGTTCAAGTCTCCACATACCCTTTAGTCGATGAAGATCCACCAGTTCCTTGAGTAGTCCTTCGTCTTGTATGATGATTTCCATGGAGTTCTTGAGCTCAACTACACTTTTTATCCTAGTCCGAGACCTTAGCTATAATATATTAGAAATCAAGGCTTATAGTTTTGATCACTAACATTGACAAACATGCTTGAGATAACAACGCATGCGAGTTCGACCGAGCAATGCTCTAACATAATGGTTTCTTAGTAGGATTATCATTTTTAGCACTGACAAACATAATAGGGCAATGATCACTGCCTACTGGTAATAAGTGATACACAATGCAGTTATGAAAAAGATTAAACCAACTTGGATTGCATAACACTCTATCAAGCCTTTCTAAGATTAAACTAGAACTTTCTCCCTTATTAGACCATGTAAAAGGATTTCATATGAACCTAGTACTGGACAAATCCATAAAATCAAGGTGATCATTAACCTCATTAAGATGATTTTGAGACACATAGTTTCCACCTTATTTTTCCTCTCTATTTACAATAAAATTCAGGTCACCAATGACCACCCAAGGGCATTTATATCTACCAGAGAGTCTAGTCAGATAATCCCATTGCCTTACAACTCCAACATCATCTAATGCACCATACATGCAAATCAATAATGTTTTACCACATCTAGCATCAAATTTCGCAAAACAAATAATAAAGTTCTGATTATAATCAATAATATCAAAGACCATACAGTCTTTCCATAACACAAACAAACCTCCAGAAAGGCCAGCAGGGTTAACATAACAAAAATGAGGACAATTTAGTTATTTAATGTACTTTTTCATTTTGTTATCCCTATTTTTAGTTTCAACTAAAAAAATAATATCAGGGTCATTTGATCTTACTAGGTCTCTAAGATGATACCTAGTGTATTTGTTTCCAAAATCCTAAACATTCCAAGACAGTACTTCCATTTTCTGAAGAACATACCTAGAACCACGGATTCTAAAAATACAGAACAAATTATTTATCAATCTATTTCTATAGTAAGAACAATTACCTAGAAAAAACAAGAAATCAATTTTAATGCAAGGAATTTTGAAAACTAAAATTTTAGAAAAAGTAACGATTAAAACCTGATTTTGCAGTATTTCTTTGTAATTCGGCAGCAGGGAGACGAGTTTTTGGTTCAATTTGTTTCCATCCTTCCATCTCAGAGTCCATCATCCTCATGTATTCATCACTAGTAGTTGTGGATTGGTTCTCCATGTGAATAGCTCTACCAATTTCATGACCTAGGTTTTCCTGGTTCTTTCTTTTTAAAAACAAAGGATTTATGAACTAGGAATTTTGGTCGATGAGGATAAGATCAAGAGTTTTTGTTCCGTATTTTGATAAAATCGAGGTGAACATGAACCAATTGATAAACCAGACTTATATTCCCGAAGAACAACCTAGTATTATCAATCACCTCACAATAAACTTAATCCACTAGCGAAACAAGTTATTGTGGAATCACAAACGATGAGACGAAGTTGTTTGTGATTACTTTTCTATCTTGCCTATTAGAGATACCAAATCTTGAGTCAATTATTATAATTTTACTCAACACAATATAAACATCAAGATCAGATCACGCAACTACAAGAGAATAATTGGGTTTGGCTTCACAATCCCAATGAAGTCTTCAAGTCGTTAACCTACAGGGTCTCGAGAAGAAACCTAAGGTTAAAGGAGAATCGACTCAAGTTATGCAACTAGTAACACACAGGAGGTATGGGGATTAGATTTCCTAGTTGTTAGAGTTCTCCCTCATATATTTTTCAAATTAGGGTTTGCAATCCAAGTTACCTTGGTAACAAAGCATTCAATAATCACCGTTAGATGAAAAACCTGATTCAACCAAGCTAATATCTTTCAACCGTTAGATCGAACTTAGCTTGTTACACATAAATGAAATGTACCCTCATTTAGGTTTATGTAGCCGTACCTAAATGTGTACATCATGTTGGTTCACAAATAGTTAACCGAGGTTAGCCATATGATTACTCTCATATCAACCTTATTCATCTCAACCATAACTAGTTTAAATAACTCAAATGAAACTAGTTAAAGAGTTCTTTAATTGCTATATTCTCATGAATTATACAAGAACACAATTGAAGCAAAATTGGTTTGATTCACTTGAATCAATCATGAACATTATAGCCATGGTTTGCAAAGATTGCATTCCTTAACATTTAAATGTTTAAGTTCATGAACAGACCGATTTGATAAAATAACTAGCTTAAGTATGCATATGGGTATGCGTACTTAAGCAACCAGATTTTGAGTTTGTTAAGTTTCCAAACTCAGCAGAAATTCTCGGTTCGAAAACTTCCGCCAGTATGCGTACGGGTACGCATACTAAGGTGATTAGTTTAGGAGTTTGTAATTCCCAAACACAACAGATTTTTTCGGTTCGAAAACTTCTGCTAGTACGGGTACTCATACTTATCTTATCTCCTTTACCAATTTCATATACACACATATGCATACAATTGGCTCCCGGTTTATGGATTTATACACTAACGTGCGAACACACTATATATGCTTATATCCAAAGATGGTTACATTATCAACTCTACATCCCAATCATTGAAACATTCTTCTATAATGACAATAGTCGTTTTCACACATTATTAGCATCAAAGTAATTTTCAAGTTATTGAAATGTCAACATGACTTTCGTCACGAGTAAAGATAAACATGGCTAAAGCGAAAGCTTGCCAACACATATTTCGAGAAATATGTAAGCGAGATATACTCACCTCGAAATCTCAAATGTGTATAGTAGAAAACTATATCGTAAAACAACTCATGTCTTAATATAGGAGATAGAGTAGAAATAGACTTTCCAAGTGATAGATAAGTTTAAGTCACCACATACCTTTTTTCGATGAAGTTCCACAAGCTCCCCTTAGTAGTTCTTCGTCTTCAAATGATGAACGCCGAGAAATCTAAGATCAACTAAACTATCTATGTCCTAGTCCGAGATATCTATAAATAGGCTAGAAATCAAGACTTATAGTTTTGGTCACTAACATTGACAAAGATGTTTGAGATAACAACGCATGCGAGTTTGACCGAGCAATGCTCTAACAAATTGGCTTCTATCGGAGTTGATAATCCATCTCCAATACGATGGAAAATCAAATTATACATGGTAGGGACAATTGAAGCCAATTGTCTTCATTGAGGACTGGAGGGGGATGGTATGGAATTAATGCCTTGAAGAATTGGTTGTTGATCGAGATATTTTGCACTGAAGAGACTTCCACAAATAAAATTAGGTTATTCATGTAAATTCCAGATCTTTTCATGAGAAGTGCCCTATTATGATTGCTGCTATTTCTTATTCTAAATCCTCCTTCGGATATTGGTTTTGTTACTTTATCCCAACCTATCGGGTGAAGTTTTTTAATTGTTGAGTCATTTTGCCAGAAAAAATTTCTGGTGATACGATCTATTTGTTTATGAACATTGCTGGGTAGATTTTGTGTTTGCATAATATGTTTTGAGGTGGGAATTAGGGAGGTTTTAATGAGAGTGCGTCTTTCGGTTGGAGTTAGGCATTTTGTCATACATCCTTTAGCTTTTCGGGCTAGGATGTGCAGGAGGGGAGGCGAAGGTTTGATTGGAAGCTCTGCCATGTTTGAACTGGACTCCTAGGTAGGTTGGAGGTTTTGAAGTAGTCGACATATTGAAGAATTTTTGAAGTTCGTTTACCTTGATCTGATATAGTTTTGGGTGGTGGATGATTATTGAATTGGAAGTGTTAACTATCTGTCCTGCAGATGTGCTATAGGAGTGGAGTGGGGTTTTGAGGTGTTGGTTACTCTGGTTGGAAGATTTATATGTGATCAATAAATCATTTGCATACATTAAATGAATTATGGGTGGTGCTTTTTTTGATATGGTAAGTCCCCGAACTAACTTTTGGTTTTGAAGGTTTCCTAGATTTGTAGATAGGATTTCCGCACAAATGATGAAAATATAGGAAGATAACGGGTCTCCTTGTATGATACCCCTGGTTGGAGTGATGTAGCCATGGGGTGTACCATTTATGTTGATTGAGTATGTTACTGTTGTGATGCATAGCATAATATAGTCAATAAAGGCTGACGGAAATCCAAGTTTTGTAAAAGAGGTTTTGATGAATCCCCAATCTAAGCTATCACAGGCTTTCTGGATATCTAGTTTGAGAGTTATTTTTGGATCTTTGGTGAGGTTCGAGGTTTTGATATTATAGAATATTTTATCGTGCATTAATCTTTGTGGAACAAAAGCACTTTGGAAAGGACTTATTAAAAAGGGGAGAAGGGGTCTAATTCGGTTGACTAGAATTTTTGAAATTATTTTATATGTGCCGTTACAGAGCCGTATGGGTCTGAATTGAGATGGTTTGGAAGGGTGGTCGATTTTAGGTATTAATGTTATGTTTGAATGATTCATGAGAGGATGCATGTTTAGGTTATTAAAAAAACTCTAAACCATTTCTATTAATTGTTGATGAGTTATTTCCCAGAAAACATTGAAAAACTTACTTGTATAGCCATCTGGACCCGGAGCACTTTCAGAATTTATAGAGAAGAGAGCTTGTTTGATTTCCGCTGCAGTTACTTCCTTCATAAGTAGGTATGATTGTCTGGGAGTTAATCTTGGTCTGATATTTGTAAACAGGTCTTCATTTATCACTGTAGGCGGGGTCGTATATTGTTGAGAGTAATGATCCAGTATGAGCTGAACAATGTCTTCCTTCTTATTAATCCAGTTGTTTTGAGGATCTTGTAATTGTTGTATATTGTTACAGGCTCTGTGAATGGTAGCTTTAGTATGGAAAAGGGTTGTGTTGAGATCACCTGATTGTACCATTGAATTCTAGATCTTTGTTACCAGTATGTCGCATGATATTGTAAAAGTTCTACATGATCTATTCTTAACTATTTTTCTTGAAGTAGCCAGAATTCCAGGTTGGTGCCAAATTAGGTTGCATATTGATGTTGTGCGTGCTTTATCTTGGTTGTCGATTTATTTATCATAGTTGTTAGGTGGCCAAAAGTTTCTTTGTTCCATTCTAAGAGAGTGTGTCCGGTTGTTATGAGTTTAATTTTGAGGTCGAGGGTAGGTTGACTATCATGTTGTTGCTTCCAAGCCGATTCGACTATTTGCCTTAATTTAGGATGAAAGAGCCATACGTGTTAACATTTGTAGTTTTTTGGTCCCTGCCAACCCATTGCTTTCTTTTATAGTAGTATTAGGGCGTGGTCGGATGCTATTTTTGGAAGATGGGTAACTGCTGCATGTGGATTCGCCATCCGCCAAAGTTGATTTGCTAGAGCTCTATCTAGGATGTTATCCTGCCCCATTTGGTTGCTTTTCCAGGTGTAGGGGTCTCCTCGGAATCCCAGATGTATAAAACCCATTTGATCCATCAGAGTGAAGAGAGGCTAAGATTGAACATAAGTTACTTTCCTTCCTCTTTTTTTCCGATTGATCAAGGACGTCGTTGAAGTCTGCTAACAAGAGCCAAGGTATGGATGGATTGATGTTGCTAAAAATTGTTGGGAATTCATGCCAAAGAGTTTTCCTTATATCCGGATATGGTGGGAAATAAATACCCGTGCAGAATCATGATTATACTGGGAGTAGTGGTGTAACTTTTGTATGGATGTAATTTTGAGATTGGAATAAAATTTGGATATTTAGGTTATCTTACCACATTAAGCATAGTCCTCCTCGCCTTCTAATTTTTGGGACGGTGAAGAAATTATTGAACTGGAGGGATTGTGATAATCTCCTTATGTGCTGATCGTTAGCTAATGTTTCAGAGAGAAACAATATGCTAGGTTTGTGAAGAGAAACTAACCCTTTTAGATGTTGAATAGAAGATGGGAGGTTTATTCCTTGACAATTCCAGGCTAGAGTAGTCATTATGAGGATATAGAAAACTAGTTTAAATGGGTTTGTTGTAGGAGGGTATATGGGAATACTAATACACTATTATAGAAAGACAACGGTTTTAGTTCAATAAGAATAAACCTAAGGTGGAGCTTCTTAGTATGCTCTAAGAAAGGGTTTTGAAATGCTTAGGAATTGCAAGGCAAAGATCAGCTAAGAAGCTAAAGGAATAAGAAACAAGATTTGAGATAATGATTAATAATGATTAAAAAGGAATTGTTTAGACTAATAAGAATAATAGGATTTTATTTTAAGTTATTACTTACCAGGGATGGAAATTTTATCCGGCGCTCTTGGACCATTGTCAAGATTACCGTGTGATTTAGGATGGTGGAAGGAGTTAAACGACAAATAAAGGTCAAAAATGGGGACTCACAAAAAGAAAATAACCAAAATTCGTATCAAACATTAAGTCGAGGCCAATGCTAAAAAAACTCGGAAAGCCATAAACAAAGATTGTAATTGAGAAACTATTATCATATATATATGTACGAGGTTATTGTTTATTTTTATGTTTTTCTTATTTATTTTCTTATTTATTTTGAGAAGAGGATTTAACAAACATCTTTGAAAAGACAGAATATCAAAATTAAACTATATCATTTAATATTTTATTATATATCATCAACCTTGGCTACACTAAACTTCAAATCATGCACACCTTGTTATGTTATAAAATACATAATTAAGGGGAAATCATTTTAATGTTCATCAAGTTATATCATTAAAATAATCATTTAACTAAGGTGAATTAATTTGAATATTCAAATGGTGAAGAGACTGTATACCTCAAGACCACATCATCAAAGGTCTTGGACACACACAAGTCAATGTATGCCACTCACATGTAACGTCTTGAACATGCACAAGTCAACGGCACTCACACGCAACAATAAAGGGAAGATCATCTCTATTTAATGAACTAACGTCACTAATATATCATCCAGGTGTTGCAGTGGAAAATTCTATTGATCAGGATAATATGGTTACATGGATACAATATCTTTTATATATATGTAAAAGTAAACTCTAGGTAACCAGATGGACCGCACATCTGAAAAAGTGGGGGTCTAACAACCACACCCAATATTTCGATTAGAAATCTGTATGGACAACTCCGAGTTACTTTACTAGAGAATCAACTAGACAGCCAGACTCAATCTAGATAAAAATATCTCAAGGAGTTATTATCTCTATCTCTCAGTTTGATATTATTCAAGCAAATACAATATGCGAGTCTTTATCAAAGAGAGATAACTTGGATGGTACCAAAGACCAATATCCAAGTGTCAATAAATTTAAATCAACAACCAATAAGGTCGGATATTCTAATTGATTGAACAACGTACAACCTGTATTATTTCAATTATATAACAAAATATAATGCAGAAATGAAATAACACAGATACCAGAATTTTGTTAACGAGGAAACCGCAAATGCATAAAAGCCCCGGGACCTAGTCCAGATTAAACATACACTGTATTAAGCCGCTACAGACACTAGCCTACTCCAAGCTAACTTCGGTCTAGACTGTAGTTGAACCTCAACCAATCTCACACTGATCCAAGGTACAGTTATGCTCCTACGCCTATCATCCCAGCAGGATACTGCACACTTGATTCCCTTAGTTGATCTCACACACAACCTAGAGTTGCTATGATCCAAAGTCTAAAACTTTAAGAAACAAATATGTCTCACACAGAAAAGTCTATAAGGATAGATAAATTCGTCTCCCACGAATAAACCTATGAGTTTTGTTATGTCTTTTGATAAATCAAGGTGAACAGGAACCAATTGATAAAACCAGACTTATATTCCCGAAGAACAGCTCAGCTTTATCAATCATCTCACAATAAACTTAATCGACACAGCGAAGAAGATTATTGAGGAATCACAAATGATGAGACGAAGTGTTTGTGACTACTTTTATATATTGCCTATCGGAGATAGAAATCTCAATCCAATTATTACAATTGTACTCGTATGATAGAAGATGCAAGATCAGATCACACAACTACGGTAAAAGTAGTATCAGTCTGGATTCACAATCCCAATGAAGTCTTTAAGTCGTTAACCTGGTTTTAGAAGAAGAAAACCAAAGGTTAAAGGAGAATCGACTCTAGCTTAGCAAACTAGTATCACACAGAATGTGTGGGGATTAGGTTTCCTAGTTGCTAGAGGTCTCCCTTATATAGTTTTTCAAATCAGGATTTGCAATCAATGTTAGCTTAGTAACAAAGCATTCAATATTCACTGTTAGATAAAAACATGATTTGATACAAGCTAATATTTATCAACCATTAGATCGAAAACATAGCTTGTTATACACACATGTACTGCACGTTTGTAGGCTTGTGAAAACCGTACCCAAACTTGTATATTAGTTGGTTCAACACTAGTTAACCAAATGGTTAGCCAAATGATAACTTTCATATCAACCATATTCTTCTTCACCATAACTAGTCCAAATGACTCAAATGAACTAGTTAGAGAGTTGTCCAACTGCTTAGATCTTTATGTACTACACAAGGCACAATTGAAGAAAAAACGATGTGATTAACTCGAATCGATTCATGAACTATAAATCCACGGTTTTCAATAGCATTCCATAGTTTATTAAGATAAGTTCACAAACATCATTTTTAGACATAGCCTACTCAAGTTTGCGGACTGGGTTCACGGATGGAGTTCACAAACTCCAGCAGAAATTCTCGGTCGAGAACTTCCGCCAGTTTGCAGACTGGGTTCGCGGACTGAAGTTCACGCACTTCTCCGGTTTCACTTGATCAACAAAGTTCGCAAACTTCGGTTCAAGCACTAAGTACTTATACATATATGTGTTGCCACACAAATGGTTATATTGTCTAAACTCTCATTTCAATCATTGAAACATTCTTAGAGGGCGTTATATAGTTGTTACACGCAAACTATTTTTCGTCAAAGAAATTTTCAAAATGATTGAAACATAACATGAATTTCGTTACTAGGTAAAGATGAACTTGGCTAAAGAAAAAGCTTTACCAACACATATTTCGAGAAATAGATAAGCGAGATATACTCAGCTCGAAATATCATATATGTATATTTTCAGTCTATATAGTAATACGACTTTTGTCTCAAGATAAGAGATAGAATAAATATACTTTTGAGTGATAGATAAGTTCAAGTCTCCACATACCTTTTAGTCGATAAAGATCCACTTGTTCCTTGAGTAGTCCTTCGTCTTGTATGATGATCGCAATGGAGTTCTTGAGCTTAACTACACTTTCTATCCTAGTACGAGACCTTAGCTGTAGTAGACTAGAAATCAAAGACTTTATAGTTTTGATCACTAATATTGACAAACATGCTTGAGATATCAACGCATGCGAGTTCGACCGAGCAAAACTCTAACAATCTCCCCCTTTGTCAATTTTAGTGGCAAAACTATTAATACATATGGAATATAAAAAATATATAGGTAAACTTTGTAACTCCTATTCCATATGTCATCTAATCTTCAACAATACTCGAAATCTTCGTCACTTCCAAGTAATCCAATTATCCCAAAGGTTGTAAGTTTAGCACCATCGTTGTTGAAAATCCATAGCTATAACAATGAGAAAACAAAAGTTCTCAATCATTGTTATATAGTGTCATAGTATCATTACACAACGTCAAAGTCCAATTGCATCACAACTTTAACAACAATACTATGGTGATACTTCACCCCCCTTAGTCAATACTCCATCCCATATGGAAACCACTCCCCCTTACATAATGATCCGAAAACCATATGTATTTGTAGTGTGAACTACATATTAATTCTCCCCCTTTTTGTCAATAAAATTGGAAAAGGTACAAGAACGGGATCCTAATGAAATTTTCGTAAGAGACATTTCATGACCAAAGGTAAATGTGTATCATCTTGTTTAGATGCAATCGTAAATCCGAAGCTAAATGCATTCATCAAGGAGTTTATAAAGATACAAGATAATTCCTCTAATATTCCACAGCCGCACTCCCCGTAAAGATTTGGCAATTAAGCGCAAGTTCAAAAGAACTCTCCCCCATAAAATGTCATTCCCAAGGGAACAACAAGAGCGACCTTAATTTCAAAAGAGAATAAAAGGATTTCTTTGGACTCAACAAATACCATACAAGTACGAATTTGGAATCCAAAAAGAAATATTCAATCAAATTAACCGTAAGTGAACCATGATTAATTTGACTAAATATGCTCAACACAAGTAAACTTATGGAGACTTAAGAAATTAGTTAGATTAATCACAAGAAAACTCGAAAATAATCTAATTTCCGTACTCAACCAAACTAATTACAAAAGTAATCAATTTAATTGTCCACACTCGATATAAGAAAATATATGGAACAATGACTAAGTTAATCATGAATAACCAACCCAATCATAGAAATGCTCAAACATAAGAAAACTCATGGAGTGCTCACTAAATAACCATACAAGATGATTAATTTAGTTTAACATGTTCAACATAAAGTACCTTACGGAACAACAACTAAGCTAATCACAAAAGTAATCAATTTTTGTTGTTTTAGTGCTCAACATAAGACACTTCATGGAACAACACAGTATTTACACAAAAATTGTGGATCTGAGATTGACCTTATACCTTGGAAAAAGCAAGGATTCATTTTATTTTCTATTTGCACAATGAAATACAATAGACATAATCCTTAAATCACTAAAGATTTTAACGTATCTTCCATCAAAACTTGGCAATATAGGCTTAACTTTTGTGTTTGTCAAAAGTCTATTCATTCTTTTATCAATACTTGCATATCAATTCACGTACGACTTTAATTTTGACAAAATATGGGACAATCAAGTTCACGGACGTAAACACACATATCCCATAACAATATTGCAATATATAAAACCATAAAGATTGATACTGCAAAAATCATCTTCCGAACAAGTTTAGAATTTAAACCAATAAAATAAAAATATGAAGATGAAAACGTTGGACATAGCTATGTGTAATCACAATAAGGGCTATTCCAAACTCTAGTAATCTTCCTCAATAAAATAAAATAAATTCTCATAAGAAGTTTCCTAGGCATCAAGACAAACTCGTAATGCACATATAAGATGATTTGTCCTTAGAGGGTAGAATCAATCTTTTTCGCCCGGATTTATACCAAGAAAGGCTACCAAAGGCGTATAAAAATATTTTCTTAACAAAGAAGAACATACAAAGTCATTAACAACCATGCACCATAGTTCACATAAGATGACTAGGGAATGACCCGTGCCGTACTGGCACGGGATATTTCACACTGTGTTAAGCTGGGGCCTTAAACAGTCTATATAAGGTATAGGTTGAAAAAAATTATGTGTTGTGTTTATGTGGTCTATGTTATTGTGCATGTACATCATTTAACAATGGTCGAGATTGATTTGAATCCGTGACATGTCGTTATGAAAGGACTAACCATCATTCTCAATGTTAATTGAGAAACACCAAAATATTTTAATTTGAAGCTTCCGGTTACGAACCCATTTACTCCAAAGTATTACCATTCTCTTCTTGTTATTGTTTTTTAGTCTCTATTTTGTTTTATGTGTAAATTACATTTCATTGTGGACGGTACATATATGCAATATTTCCATTGGCATCGCCTCTCGTTTATGATATAGATTACACCCGAAGTTTGATCCTAACTTACCTTTTTTCTTTTTCCTGTTAGGATTTTTTTTTTATTTTTTTTTAAATTTTGTAGGTTCAAGGTTTGTAGCAGAAGAATTAAAAATAGAATCAACTTGCATATACTTATACCTTATTTTGGACATTAATTTACACTTTTCAGTAGAAATAATCTCATAAAAAAAGATGATTCAAGAAATTCAACTTCACTGGTTTTTCCCAAAATGAAATACAAAGGGAAGTTGTTCAGAAACCAAAAACTTAGACGTCATTTCAGGTGATATAGTCCAGCCAATATTTCCCTTTTGACATTCAAGTGTAAAAAGGAACGCGCAATTGGGGGATATAGCTACAGGACAAAAAATGGTGTCCCAATAGCAATTCTGGGTTACCCCCTATGTAATTATTTTTTTAATTCCTAATCTAGCCCTCACTAATCCTAATTAGTGATTAATTTTAATTAGTAAAATCTTAAGTATTTGGCGGATAGATTAGTTTGATTTTTTATTTTAATTTGTGTGAGTGAGGAGTAGAAGGAGGGAAAAAAATTTTGAGTGGAATTTTTTTTTTGAAAATGGAAGATGATTGTGATGAGAGAATTGCTGCTAAGAGGTTGAAAAATTGATTTTTTTTTCCTTTGAATCCACCATTGTTGTAGCTGAAAAAGCTCCGTGCTAGCATGGTATTCAACCAAAAACCCATGCCGGCATTGCCGGAAATTTTCAAAATTAGTTTGCCACAATCCGGGGGGGGGGCGTAGCCCCCCCCGAATGTTGATTTTGATCTTCAAAACGTTGATTTTTTTCTAGTTTTGAACAGGTACCGGCATGGTAATCTAGTTTTCGAGCATGCCGGTACCTGTTCCGGCATAGTATTTTGCTTAAATTTCTATGCCGGAACATGATGAAAAGTATCCAGAAACTTGATTTTTTTTTTCACTTGACTACCGGCATGGAAAGATTTATATCGAGCATGCCGGAACTCAGTACCGGCATTGAATTTCACCACTTCCGGCGTGGTCTTCATCATTTCCGACATGTTCTTCATCACTTCCGGCGTGGTCTTCATCCTAAATAACCATACCGGAACTCAGTAACGGCGTGGTCTTCATCCTAAATAACCATGCCGGTACTGAGGAACCCAGTATCGGCATGGTCTTCATCATAAATAACCATGCCGGAACTCAGTACCGGCATGGTCTTCATCGCTTCCGGCGTGTTCTTCATGTTTTCCGGCGTGTAAAAAAAAATCAAAGTGAGGAGCCGGCAGAGAAGGAACGGTTGAAGAACAATGAAGATTTTTTTTTTCGAAAACCGAAACCTAAAGGACTGCCGGAACTAATGTTAGAAATGGGGATATATGTTTTGGTTTTTGATTTTAATGTTTTAGGGGAAAGGGTATAACAATATTTTCATAAAGTTTTTTAATTAACCAAAGGGTATTTTAGTACTTTCATATCAATTGGTCACCCCTTAGCCGAAATCATAGGGTGGGAGAAGTAATCAATATCCTCCAATTAATAAATGTATCCCCCAATTGCGCGTTCGTAAAAAGCTGACCCCAAAAATCATTATGCACACCGATCATTGCTTGGGTACAATTATTAACTTATCTTTTTACACATATTTAGATTTAGATATAAGTTACTGAATAATGAAAAAAACATATTCATCTGCAGATTATTTAGAGTTCAAATTCGGCCAGAAAGGAAAACGGTAACCAAAATGTAAGGCTTAAGTAACGGCTTAAGCCACCCACTGAACCGTTCCTGTTAAAAAAAACTAACATAGATGGGTATATCACATTAGAAAATTTTGTGCAATGTGTTTTAAACCTTCTATCTGAAAAAATGAGAACGCAACTCTATATCCTAATCATCTTAGTTTCAGGAAACAACACTTATTTTTGTAGCTATCTTCGATATTATGGCTTCCATATGTCCTTAATTCCCGACCACATCCAAGAATTTCTTCTCAAACAATGAATCTACAATTAGATAATGTCAAGATAAGATGTGATTTAGAATTGAACTTTGAGAATAAGTGAGAGAACTCCGACATATATTTTAAGAATAGGTCTACAATATTACTGAAGAAATATTCTTGAAAAAGGAAGAAGCACGTACATGTGATGATTCTCCATGCCCAAGCACTCCCTTACATCATCCAAGAGCCTAGATAAGGCATCAGGTGTTTGGCATGCATAGTATACAGTTTCTCAAAATGCTTGTTCTTCGTCAACCAACTCACACCTACTCCGTACGCCATGTCCCATCAACCAATTACATCTGCAAATTTGATCCGATCAATTGTCAATAAAAACATATGTACTTTTTAACTAATAGATCAATGCACCACCATTTCACCACCATAACTAAACATGAACACCTTGACCTCGTACAACTCAATTCAAAGAATAACGTGCAGTGATTACAAAACCAAATAAATTATCATGTGTCATTTTTTGGTCCATTCGACACATACACATTTTTGAAACATAAAAAATATGAACTATTAGCCAATAGTAGAAATAAGTTGTCAATTTTGCACATTAAAACCATAGAGTTTTCCAAGCCTAAAAAATAAATAAATATCTATAATACAAAACGGAATAGGTTTTGGAGCTTGGATGGTCAGATAACATTTTGAGAGACAAACGTTGTATCCGACCATCCCAGTCTCATCCCAGCCAAAGACATCCGACGTATGTAAAATTTGTAATCCCCTTCAATTATAAATATATATTGATTATATTTACTCATCATTATGATCATAAAAAAACATTAAATGTGACAAAAAATAAATAAAGATCATCATTTATATCTATTGGAGTTAAAAACATGTACACTTAAAGTTATTATTAGTAATAAATTAGCCACCTTTCATCAAACTACAAAGAAAGAACAACATTAGTGTTTATCAACATAAGTATAAAAAAAATTTATTTTTCATTTGGGAACCAGTTAAATATGATAAGGTACCATCAAGAAAAAATTCGAACAATAATGTGTATGCATGTTAATTCTAATAGAGCCTAATGTTGCGTAAACTAACCGTACTTCTGAAATAAAGTTGCACAAAGATTACAGTTGAGTACCTTTTTTCTGTTCCAGTGTTGATTTTTATTTGACAAACTCATGTATTCAATGTTTAGTTGAAACTTTTGAGGAACTTTTGGATGTCATAATTACCGTGCAAGTGTATGCGTGTCGTAACCACAACAAATTAATTAATACTTTACTACCTAATTAACAAGTAATATAGGGTAGTCAAGGTCGATCCCACGAGGAGCAAGAGATTCTAGTTGTAAATTTGTCACACAAAGGGGGGTATTGATTAAGAATTTGAGAAAGTAAATAAAATAAACAAAGCAATTAAAAGGAAATCAATAAGAGAGATTAGATCAAGGAATCCTTCTTCGCTGCAAAACAATGGTTAAAGTTATGTTCTTTTCCACTTTTTATTAGTCACAAATTATCACCAACCGTAGGTATAGCAGCTAGATCAGTGCTAACCCCAAAATCCCTTATATCACCGGATACGAAAGTTCTCGACTACCGGATTCTATTCACCAAATCACCTAGTAGTAGATCACTCAAGATGTAATTTAGTTAAACGCATTAAGATTTATGAATTTATTTGGTTGATATTAGTAGTTAGACTCTTAGATCAAGGTCCACTTGCTAACGTTGTTTTTACACACAATTGCTCCACGGAATCCCTCCGCAAGGTCTTGTGTTTTCTACTTATGTAAAGAGTCAAGAAACGATTACTTATCCTAACTTTCACTAGCTTTAGATTGAATTAACAAATCAATTTAGCGTGCACTCCAAACAACCTATCAATCAATCATAAACATTAATATTAGTAAAAACAATCGATAATCATATGAAAAACTTCAAAGTAGAATTGAAACAAAACTCAAACCATATGTTAAGAACTAGGAATTCATCCTCAATCAAATTAGTTAGTCATAATTTGGAGTTTACACAATAATAATAATAATTAAAGAAGAAAGAAAAACTTATTGAAAAGATGATAGTTGCTCCTTCCTCCAATCCTTGTGCACTTTAACTCCTTCTCCAAAGTAGATGTGTGTTAAAAGGTTGTAGAGAACTCCTTTATTTATAGGCTTCAATACTCTCCATGTCTTTGTAGGAAAAGAATCCTCATTCCAAAAGAACACCACTTTCCCAATTTGAGCCATATTCCAAATTCTAGTCCAATTCTCCAAACCTTCCAAGTTTTCATCCAATTCTCACTTCTAAGTCTTCACACACATGAGAGAAGTCCATACAAAATTCTGTATTTTTGCTCGCCGGAAAACTGTGTTTTTGGCCGGAAGTTGGCCGGAATTTGTCGCCGCCGGCCACCTGAAAATTCACCTCCGTCAACGGAATATTCCGTCAGTCCACCGTTAGGACTAACGGTCAAAGGTCAAACTTAACGGTCAAATGTTAGTCAGCGAGTCAAACCACTGAGTCAGCTCGGGTCAAACTCGCCTGACTGGGCTGATTTGCCAAGCCAACTCAGTTACAATCATTTCCAGCCATAATGGTCGTGCCTCCCCTGCATACCCAGCCATGATGGCCATCAGTCCACTCCTGCCATAAATCTTCACTTCTCATCTGTTCCAGCTCCAAATTCTCACCTGCAAACCAGTGCAACACATGCACTTCACCATATCCACTTGCTAAGCCATTGCAGTAGCTCATGGCTAAACGGAGTGCACGACATACTCTCTTGTTCTGCAATTACACTAGTTTCGACTTCCACCAACCAACCACAGAACCCATTATTCATTCCATTTGCGGCATCATTTGCAATTCATACAAACCACATAAACCTCCAACCCTGTAATTCAAACCTAACATCCATCTAAGTTGAGCCATTCCATACCCAACTGCATCTTGACTAGTGCAAGCAACTCATCTCAGTTCAATCATCTTCCCATCTGTAACAGTAGCCACATACACCTGGACCTCAAGCCAAAAGCATAAGCTGCAGCATCACATTCCTTTAGCTTCAATCACCTTCACTCTCTACATCTCAGCATCACCATCTCATTCACTGCTTCATCACTGCAATGCTTCCATTAGACTCTTCCCATCAGCTACATCACCTGATACAGCTCCATTTCCATGTCTGCGGCAACATCAACACTCATAGCTTCAGTCATGTCATATCTCTTCTGTTTAGCTGAGCCACTACCATTTTGCAGCTTTATTACCACCAGCTGGTTACACCAAGTTGCATCTCCAGGGCATGCCCATTGCACCTATCTTCAATCTGTAGTTCAAACACATCTCAACTTCACTTCACAGCATCATAACCATTATCCCTGCACTGAGTTCACACCATCTGCACTTCTCCTTCTTTGCTACCAATTCTTGCACAATTGCAGCTTTGCCAACTCCCATTCTCCATCTGAGGTTCAATGGCAGCATCAAACTTCATTTCAACCACCAACAAATCCAACTGACATTAGCTCAGTACCATCTATCTCTCAGAAGTTCCATAGCATCAATAATCACCAGATTCACCACCCTTGTAAACCCTGTAATCCAAATTCCATTCAAACCCATTCACCAGAGCTCCAACTTCAACTCAAATTCAACAATAGCCATCAATAGAAGAACAAATTTGGACAACTTGATACAGCCTCTACCATCTCCGACATCAATTTGTAGCAATAGCAGAAAGACCATCGACTAAACTCACTATGACGAAACCCTAACCTCAATTTCTTCTTCTGTGCACCATGGCAGCAACCATTCTCTCCAATCATCTCTGAGTTTGACATCAATTCCAACTCCAGAAACCGATTCCACCCATCTGAATCTCACCTGTCAACAAACCCTAATTAAGTTCATCATCGATTTGTTGCAAATTGGTTTCAACCCATCAGTCGTCACCAACCCATCTCTGTTCTTTACCTAATTCAGCCATCAGAACCCATCGATCATCAACTTCTTTCCCCTGCTGCTAAATCCCTCAGAACCTCATCTTCTTCAACGATCCATCAACATAAAACCCATCACGAACTGCACCTTCTTCTCTGTCAATTATTAAATCGAACCCTCACCAGTGGTCAACTTCTTCTCTCAATTTCTCTCGGACACAGCAGTCACAGTTGCTCTTGATTATTTCTTTATCTCTTTCAGGGACAAAAATGATTGAGAAGAGGTTCTCAATTTTAGGGTTCTGTTAATAATTGGGGTAGATTTAAACGCCCCAGGGATAGGACCACCCCACTTTGGGTGCTAATCAACACATATATTTCTGGATAAGGGCTACCGAATTGGCAGCCCCTTAAATACTTATTCAAGAGTTGCCCTTTAACCGTGGCTCGTCTGTCTTTAGTACTCCTCTGAGAGAGTTACCCTTTAATCGTGGCTCGTCTCCCGATAGTGTTTTCCTGTGAAATGACAATCCTGCCCTTTTTGCTCAATTTTGGTAATTTCTTCTTCTTTTCCTCCGTGCGACTCCAGAGTACCTAATAACTCAAAAACACACGTAAAATACATAATTTACAAGAAAAATAGCAAAGAAAGCATAAACTACTAGATAGTAAATTCAGTGTATTCTACACCTATCAGCAAGCATTCTAGAAAAGATGAGTTCATATTAAACTCAAAGGGGTTTGTTAGTACTTAAATTTTAAACCTTGCCAAGTTCAAGATTTTTACCTGTTTTATAAAATCACAGTTGATGTGAGTAAAAAATGATTTAAATTATATGCAGTAAAATAAATAAATTATGTCCTTATCAAAGCTACAAGTAGGGTCTTCAAACGGAGGAGGATACATATGGTAGTTTTTTTCCTGAAAGTGCACCACCAATAAATTAGGAGACTTGAATAATGTAACAAACACTTATACATTTATCACAGATCAGATCAAGGCAGTGCCGAATTTATAATTATTTGGATGACCAATATCTAAGATTTTCATTACTACAAGTTCTCATGGGATCAAAATAAATTTTATCATAGTTTATTTTTTATTATATTAATATTATAGTATTTATTTAAATCATTATGACCAAGAATATATCGTCTCATGCCGCGCCGTTACGGCACGGGTTATTTCTAGAAATAACCCATGCCGTAACGGCGCGGCATGTGAAGGTACAATTTTTTATGATAATAATTTTAATAGTTACCATACATCATAATTATACTTAAGTCAACTCGTAAGAACTCGTCGATCACTACGAAACTTAAAACATTTTTCATCGGAATAATTAAGTTTTTAATTTATAGTTTTTAAAAATCATGTAAACTGTCTTATTTTGGCATTAGATAAAATATTTTTTTTCGATCCCCAATGGTTGCATATCTTTAATGAAATCATTATGTTGAATCCTCATCTGATGAGCAATTAATGTAATTACATCCTCCCATAAATTCTTCCTCGATCGCAAGGACTATTGTCATGTGTTCATCTTCCATATGCTCTGGTGATTCCATTCTGGTATTATCCTATGTACTTTCCATTGCATAGTTTCGACGCAACCTCAAATCTATCCTCTCATTCTCTTCCCGGATCGGCAAGTCGATGCTCCATTTGATCATCAATTTTCCCTCACAGCATTACCTTCAGCTTGTCATCCCTGGTGGAAAAAAAATAAATGGATGAATAAGGAGAGGATACATGGAGAAAAAAAATGTATCATATTATGTGTGACCGCACCTTAGATTTTGGAGAGTTAGCTCAAGCATATGAGATTCTAGACCATTTGGTTTCTTTAAAGTCTGGATGCTAGCTGGTCAAACTTGTCAGTACTCCAACAACATATGTGAAAAAATAACGAACCAAAATTAGGTTAACAGGAAAGAACAAACACAAATTCAACAAACAACAATATGTTTGGTAAGAGTATTGCTAAAAGGAAAAAACAATGAGTACCCGTAAAGTAGATATTGTTTATTCTAGACACCAAGTCATCAAATTTAACAAAGGAAAAGGTATGCATGGGAATGCCTTCGGTATCTCCCAACAAACAGTGAACCTCGGTATCCCATATAAAAATTAACCGATGATCATTCTTCGATAGACAAAACCTGGATTTCTCCGTCGTGGTGTTGAACTTGGCGAGTGTATAGAGCCCTCCCTCGTGGAGCAATGGCCCTAACTTCCATATCAATTTCTTAGGGATGATGTCGTGCATGGTATCCCCCTGTGTAGGATGTAAAGATGGATTAGAATACATGACTAATATTTTATTGTATTTAAAACAAATATTAGTTTCATTCAGATCGTAATAACAATATACTCACGTTTTCATCAATCATGAGCAAATTCGAAGTACTGACTTCGTTGGTGAGCATGAAATCAATCTCTTCCCATTTTCTTACAACATGAAACTCGAGCACCGAAGGTTTGTTCTCATCGCAATCGTGCATTCTAGAAAAGGAAGCAAACATGTTTTGGGTAACGCTTTTCTTGGGGCTTCAGTTAATCATGTTTGACATGTTGATACTCTTAAGCTAAAAATTTCACCAAAAAAATAAGTTGGAAATGTGTGAATGAGTGGATGGGTGTGGTTGAAGAAATACATTCATCTATTTATATACACGTTTTTAATTGTAATGTGGGAATAATTGTAATAAGTGTAACTTTTAATTGTTTGGACTTTTTTTTTGCCTATTATGGGCGAATATAGGAGCAGCCGTTTCTTTGCATGGTATGGACTTTCTGCACTATTGATTGGTATTCATGATGGTGGGAGGATAATCTGGGAAGTAATTATAGGAATGAAAGAATTTAAATTGGTGCTTAAAATTTTAAGAGACAATTATAGGAGCAGTCTTCAATTGGTGCTTAAGATACACTATAATTCAATGCCACGAATAATTTAAATTGCTTTGGACCTAGTGTGTATGCATATCTCACTTATGAATTATGAATAAAAATAAACAAATAAATCTCATTTCCCATTAGATTCATCATGCCACCATTAAATTCAATTAATGCATGTTTGATATATTATGATTTTATTTAATGTTTCTTTGAATATCTTGAGTTAAGAGGTGGTGTAATAATTAACGATTAATAAATTTTGATTCATAATGGGAGGGGTTACAAAAACGACGACCGTTGGATGTCTTTCGCTGGGTTGAGACTGGGATGGTTGGATGCAACGTTTGTCTCTCAAAATGTTATCCGACCGTCTAAGATCAAAAACCCATTCTGTTTTGTATTATAGAACATGCCATACTACCGCTCCTTCATGAGTTTCACTTACGTGCCTTTTTCACACCCTAAACCGCCTCGAAACCTAAATATTCCCTCATATAGTTATAGGAAATTCTTTTCCCGTCAGATGGACAGGCTGACCATCAAAATCCGAGTTCGCATGAGAATTCAACAACGATTTTAATGAAGGGCGCCAATTAGGGTTTCAAACCTTAAACCACAAGTGGTTCCCTTGCAAATTGGCCGAGCGTGCCATTGGCACATGCCAAACGCGCTCACTGGCAGCTTTTCTTACCAAGCCGTGGCCCTAATGGCCGAGCATGCCATTGGCACATGCCAACGCGCTCACTGGCAGCTTTTCCTACCAAGTCGTGGCCCTAATGGCCGAGCGTGCCATTGGCACATGCCAAACGCGCTCACTGGCAGCTTTCATTACCTAGTTGTGGCCCTAATGACCGTGTGTGCCATTGGCACATGCCAAACACGCACACTGGCAGCTTTTCCTACCAAGTCGTGGCCCTAATGGCCGAGCGTGCCATTGGCACATACCAAACGCGCTCACTGGAAGCTTTCATTACCTAGCTGTGGCCCTAATGACCGTGTGTTATTTCGTTATAATACAAAACAACATATTTTTTTGAGCTTTGGACGGATGGATAACATTTTGAGAGACAAACAAGTGATCCGACCATCCATGTCTCATCCCGGCCAAAGACATCTAGCGGCTATGGTGTTTGTAACCTTCTTCCATTATGGAGATATTAATAACCTTCTTAATAAACTGGAAAAATAAATGTGCCATTAAGAAAATAAACTGAAAAAATAAATGTTACAACCATGTTTGAATCATTGAAATTTAAAAAAACATAATCTTTGGCCCATATTTTAAAAAAACAAATTAGTCATCTTTTAAAACTTGCAATATGCAAACAATTTGTCTAAAGGGAAGAATCAAAAAATAAAATTAATGATTTTCATTATTCTCATTGTACAAATGGAACAATGATTACGAATACATATATATATATATATATCCTAAAAATGACTCACAAAAGATTTAACCTTACGCCGTGGGCCTAATTTTAATTTTAGCAATCGAATAAGCTTATTTTCATTATCCTACAAATAAGAAAAAAATGATTTACGATGTAAAACCCAAAGCGGAAAGAACTTTAGAATTATTTTCTAGCATCCGTAATAAATTTATTTTCGAATGAAACATTTAACCAATCGACAGATGAACCCTGTATTCTTGATCATGATCACAGCTATCTTTGCATCAGATTTCAATGCCACGAATAATTTGATCAAAATCTACGGCACAAACAAAAAGAAGATTGCAACCTCAAATGCATATCATAAACTCTTCACACTATAATTCTATAATACAAAACAGAATGGGTTTTTGATCTTGGACTGTCGGATAACATTTTGAGAGACAAACGTTGCATCCGACCATCCCAGTGAAAGACATCCAACGGTCATCGTTTTTGTAACCCCTCCCATTATGAATCAAAATTTATTAATCTTTAATTATTACATCACCTCTTAACTCAAGATATTCAAAGAAACATTAAATAAAATCATAATATATCAAACATGCATTAATTGGATTTAATGGTGGCATGATGAATCTAATAGGAAATGAGATTTATTTGTTTATTTTTATTCATAGTTCATAAGTGAGATATGCATACACACTAGGTACAATACAAACAATATTGTAATAACAATAAAGCATATCATAAACTCTTCACACTATAATTCCATTAAACCAATAACCAACAATAAAGATACTACATTGAAAAAGAAATCATTTTTGAATATGGAATTAGGGGTAAATATACAATACAAAATTACTATGGGAACCAATAGAATTTTAATTTTATTCCCCACATTACCATCCTAATGAGTATGAATGGTACTCAGCTCGTATATCCCTTGTATCTTAGACCTGCATAAGTAGTTTTGTAGTTAACATTTAGCAGAAGAAGCAATCCATAACAATGATTCCATGATCCGAGGTAATTTATATGCTAATACAAATATATTAAATGATTTACATTTCCAGAGTTGAAAAAAAGCCAACTGGTGATTAGTATCTCAAACTATCATTTTCAGAAAGAAAAAAATGCAGATTTAATTAGCAACTTGCTAAAAGTTTTAAACTACCAATAATATGCACATGCACGATCAGTTCACTGAATATCTTATTGAAAAAATACATATTAATTGGTACTGTAATTGGCGGGGCAGTATAGCATAAGGGCACCATACAATAGAATCATTGTAAGTGGGGAATTAAACATTGTTAATAGCTAATTCTAAACAGAGCAAGACTTGGAAAATGAGTTGAACTTATTAGAAAGTCAGAGAATTAACCAATCATCCGGTAATGGGAATACAATCATTTTTTATGTCTATAGTGTTGTAGACCTAGGTTGCATTTGTTGACGACAGTGTGATTTTCCATGATGAATAGGATCAACAATTATTTTTAAGAGTTAAAGGTTAACAACACGGGAAAATATGGAGTAAAGCAAATTTGATGGCCTGTTGTTTACCTTGGTATTTCTTCACCAAAGTGGAGCAGACATCAACCAACACAAGACATGAAATTGAGTCGCAATCAATGAGTTAATTCCCAACTTGATTCGCTACAGATCCCTCTAAAGCAGTTTTCATTGTTAATCCCCTAAGGAAATAACCGTTTGATTACATATACGGACAAACAGATTGTAAAACGACAAACTAAATGATATTAACAGTAATCTGTGTATACCTAACATTCTCAATTACGATCTCGCGCATTTGGATGGATTTCCCACCAGCCCTTTGAAGCACCTGCATGTTGGTGAGGGTTTTTTAGAAACCAACGTATACATCTGCATTAAAAAGTTTTAGAACTCAAAAATATTTATAACACATAAGTTTTCATTTTTATCATGCCTCTCAAATAGAGGTGAACCTCATTTTCAGAATCCTAGACAGTAATTTTAATGGATCTTTTTAATACCATTACAGAAGGTCTGGGTTGGATTATCTTCAAAAAAATAAATCATCATATTATTAACAAAAAATATTTGTAGACTGGCTAAAAAATGAAGTAGAATACAAAAGAGTTGTTTTTGGTGTTATCTTGAAATGATCTCACGCCACAACTTAATGTCATATATTACTCGTCTTCAATTCTTGTTTTTTGAAGTTATAGGACCATATGGAAATTATTGACGCTGGAAAAGATGGAAATGAATGGAATCGACAAAAAAGAAGCCAAAAGTCAAATAATACATGTCAAAAGTGTGGTGCAATTTTTCAAAAGCCAGCTAACTTGAAACAACATATGCAGAGCTATTCTCTCCATCATAATTTGGTTTGATCTACTGCTACGTAACCTAAACATCTGTCACATCTAACATACACAGAATTATTAAGTATCACTACATCATAGTCTAAGAATACAATAGTAGTCGGGATCTTTATTGTTTAGGTATTTCGACTGATAGTTCTTTGCATATAACTTATGATTGCTTGATCTTTTCTGATACCATCCATTTCTGGTGGGTTTTTTTTTAATTAGAATTGTAAATCTTCAACATTGAACAGTTGGAGTCACTAAAGGAGTGAAACACATATATCTATCTAATGACCTTTTAGAATCAACTTTTATAATGGAAATGAAGGAATCTCAGCACTACCGGGAACATACCATAAGACGAATATGAATTAGTAAAGTTTTAATATTTTTGGGACCCAAAACTTATAACAACATTAGTAACGACATGGAGGTAGTAAAATTCACCTGTATTATGTATGTTTGCATATTCAATTTGAGGGAGTGTTTTGAAGATTAAATTTGAGGGCTTCGAACTCAATGGACCAAAAATTGTGGGGAATATTCGACACACAATAAGTATCCAAAGCGGTGAGGGAGGTATTCCACCGAAAGAGGCTCCTATTCTGATTGTTTGCTAGACTGAATTTAGGTTTAGCAGCAGCCAAGTGTAATTTTCCAATCGAGTACAAACAAACCACCCTCTCGAATCTTCTTCTCGAATTTCTTGGTAAGACTTTTGGGTATGATGGCATGTCATTTATCTCCCTGTATCAGCAAAGGTGTTAGTACAACCATTGAATCAATACAACATGTGGATCACTACCTGCTCATCAACAATAAGCATATTGACAATGCGATGCCATTTCAGCTGTTCCTTCGACATCTACTGAAAATTTTAAAAACCCATTTCATCAGATACCAAATTTTAGTTTGCAACTATTATACCTAATTTCTTAGTGTAAACTTGAATGGATAAAGCAACATCATCAAGGGAAAATCGAAAACCGCACATCAACATTATCATAGCATTTGAAAAAGTAAAATTAATCAAATTTGAAAAGGAATTACTGATTGAAAGAAAATGCATGCGGAAGGAAAAGAGATAAAACCTACATGTTCAATTGGTAGATGGCATGTTCTCTGGAAAATCTTATGTTGTCGAAGTGAGAATCCAAGACCGCCTTGGGTTTTCTGAGCCGTTAAGGAATTGGGAAGGTGAGAAGAGTCGATGAAGAGCAAGCTGATGAATGGAAAAGCAATAAAGTTTACCCTAAGGATGTGTCGTTACATAATCCAAGCTGCAATTAAGATAGAGATATACACGAACCAAGGATATCCATTGGATTAACCAAATCTAGTACATTATTCGAGTAAAGAGGGAAGATCATAGCCAGTAGTTAGAAAATCCAATGTATCATGACCGCTGGGTGACACACCGGACACTCCTGTTGTATAAACATAGATTGTGAACATTCAAGAATCTCATAGTAATGCGTACTACTGTCCATTCTTGAACTTTCCTTTTTGTGATTTACCAACATCATTCTTATAAAAGATACAAATTAGCTTATAAGAGTAGTACTCAAAGAATCCAAGTGCCCAAGTTCAAGAGAAGTGGAACAAGTGCAATGAAACGGAGCAAAATACTCAAAAACAAGAGACAGGACAAATACCCATCTTAACTCATCCAAATTCAAGGTTTCTCATCTTCATTTTGAATAGAATTCAAATATGAAGAGATTGCAAAAAGAATGAGTTCATTCCGAGTTCGGACGAAGAAGTTACGACCAAAACAAGTTGACCGAATATCGGCGTCTACAGGTAAGTCCGCGAACTTACGAGTTTGCACACGAATTTTCAAGTCCGCGAACTTAAACTCCTGGATTTTGGTTTTAAAAGATGTTATGCATACTTGGTATGTTTACCATGAAGTCCAAACATCCCGAACCACTATTTTCAAACCTAAACATTTATGAACCTTAAACACAGATCAAGTTAGGTAGAAATGAACGATAAGCAAGGTACATGGATTATTATAAATACTCTAAGCAAATAAAAACACAAATATTGCTCAAGTTTATAGACATAACTTTTTAGAAGAATCCAATCGACTTATCGAACATAATCTGTGTTCCCCAATTCTCGTGCTTTCCTCACCGTATTCATAGCAGGTCATTCCTTGGTGAGGATGCACTTACAACACATTCAGGTTGTGTTGAGGTGAACAATATCTTGCTCACCACAAGTGAATTTTGGATTATCATGAAAGAGATCACGTTTAGAACCTTTCACATCCAAATCCATCTTTTCAAAGAGCTTTTTAAGATCCAACATCATGGATACTTCCTTTTCCATAGTCATGGAATTTTCTGGGAGATCATTCTTTTTCACACTCAAAACATCATCGACTTTCTTTGGTATCCACTTCTGAGTGCATTTAGGAACAACTGAAACTTTCTTCCCATTACTTTCTTCTTGATTTCCCGAAAGAGAATTGGATTAACTATTCTTTTGCAAGTTAGTCTTTCTCCAATTGGGTGCATCGGATCTTGTTTTCGTCTTTACGAAGTTATCCTTTTGATAACCATTATGATTGTGAAAAGACTTCGAATGACGTTTATATGCAAATCTAGATTGATCATAGCACTTATTCCTTTGCCTAAAGGTTAGACAGTTACAACCTGCAACTTTAAGGGGATTAGTCGTAACATATGATTTTGGTTTCACAACTTCTTGTGATGCCCAAACAAGAACATCATGAAGTTTATCATCCCTTATACGGAAACGACATCTCCTTTCCAGGTGACCTTTATTTCTGCAATAGTGGCAAACATAAGGAATGTTCTTACCTCGATCCGTGTGTGCTGACTTTAGAGGTTGATATACTTTGCTCTTTTGGACTTTAACTACCGGTGAAGGTATTTCACTTTTGCCATCAGTGGAAACGTTTTGTTGAGAAGCATCACTATCCTTCACAAATTTTACCTCTTTGCTAGCTTGGAGCATCTATTCCCTTATAGCCCAATCCTCATGTATCACGATGATTTTTACTTGCTCCTAGCATAGTGGTTTATTTGCTTGAACTAGAATTGAACTTTTTCAAGTCATCTTCCAACATCTTGATTTTATTAAGAGAATCAGTTAAATCAGCCTCAAGGCGTTTTTCTCGAGCGAGATAAGCGCTTTCTCTGTCATCAAAACTTGCTTGCTGAGAGTTGATCCTTATTTCAGTTTCTGCAAGTTTCTCTTCCAACAAGAAGTATTTTTGATATACAATATCACATTCAAGTGATTTTCTACTCAGGTTTTCCTCGGTATCTTTGAGGACCGATTCGCAAGAGCGATTTTGACTATAAAGACCACCGTAAATCCTTTTCAATTTCTTGTTTTCTCAACATATAGGAGTGAGATGAGATGTGACATGAGAAGTTGTAATATTCTTCATTTTCAATGAATCCAAAAACTTATCATACTCTGAAAGTTCCTCATCAACATCTCTATCAATATCTGAATCACCTTCATCAGAAAGTTCATCCAACTGTTCTTCTAGGAGTGTTTCCCAATCAACAGTTTTTACATCAAGAGAATATTTAGATATTGACTTTGATGTGACAGTTCTCTCAGGTGATCCAAGTTTTTAGAATCATCTGGTAATTTCTGAACTGGTACGTTATTAGTGATAGACTCATCCATAATCAGGTCACTAAAAACACAGACTTATAATGTATTTAAACGTGTTTGCCTGCTTTGATACCAATTGAAAAAGTGGGGGTCAAACAACCACACCCAATATTTAGATTAGCGATCTGTATGTACAACTCTGAGTTACTTTACTAGAGAATCAACTAGACACTCAGACTCAATCTAGATAAAAATATCTCAAGGAGTTATTATCTCTATCTCTCAATTTGATATTACTCAAGCAAATATAATATGCGAATCTTTATCAAAGAGAGATAACTTGGATGGTACCAAAGACCAATATCCAAGTGTCAATCAATTTAAATCAACAACCAATAAGGTCGGATATTCTAATTTAATGAACAACGCACAACCTGTATTATTTCAATTATATAACAAAATATAATGCGGAAAAGAAATAACACAGATACCAGAAATTTGTAAATGAGGAAACCGCAAATGCATAAAAACCCTGGGACCTAGTACAGATTAAACATACATTATATTAAGTAGCTACAGACACTAGCCTACTCCAAGCTAACTTTGGTCTGGACTGTAGTTGAACCCCAACCAATCTCACACTGATCCAAGGTACAGTTATGCTCCTACGCCTCGATCCCGCAGATACTTTAACTTGATTCCCTTAGTTGATCTCACCCACAACCAAGAGTTGCTATGACCCAAAGTCAAATACTTTAATAAACAAATCTGTCTCACACAAAAAAGTCTATAAGGATAGATAAATTCGTCTCCCATGAATAAACCTATGAGTTTTGTTCCGTATTTTGATAAATCAAGGTGAACATGAACCAATTGATAAAACCAAACTTATATTCCCGAAGAACAACTCATCTTTATCAATCACCTCACAATAAACTTAATCGACGCGGCGAAGAAGATTATTGAGGAATCACAAATGATGAGACAAAGTGTTTGTGACTACTTTTATATCTTGCCTATCAGAGATAAAAATCTCAAGCCAATTATTACAATTGTACTCGTATGATAGAATATGCAAGATTAGATCACACAACTACGATAAAATTAGTATCAGTCTGGCTTCACAATCCCAATGAAGTCTTTAAGTCGTTAACCTGGTTTTAGAAGAAGAAAACCAAAGGTTAAAAGAGAATCGACTCAATCTTAGCAAACTAGTATCACACAGAATATGTAGGGATTAGGTTTCCCAGTTGCTAGAGGTCTCCCTTATATAGTCTTTCAAATCAATGTTTGCAATCAATGTTAACTTAGTAACGAAGCATTCAATATTCACTGTTAGATGAAAACCTGATTAGATACAAGCTAATATTTATCAACCGTTAGATCGAAAACATAGCTTGTTATACACACATGTATTGCACGTTTGTAGGCTTGTGAAAACCATACCCAAACTTGTGCATTAGTTGGTTCAATGCTAGTTAACCAAATGGTTAGCCAAATAATAACTTTCATATCAACCATATTCTTCTTCATCATAACTAGTCCAAATGACTCAAATGAACTAGTTAGAGAGTTGTTCAATTTCTTAGATCTTTATGTACTACACAAGACACAATTGAAGCAAAAACGATGTGATTCACTCGAATCGATTCATGAACTATAAAGCCACGGTTTGCAATAGCATTCCGTAGTTTGTTAATATAAGTTCACAAACATCGTTTTTAGACATAACTTACTCAAGTTCGCGGACTGGGTTCACGGACTTAAGTTCCCGGATGGAGTTCACAAACTCTAGAAGAAACTCTCGGTCGAGAACGTCCACCAGTTCGCGGACTGGGTTCGCGTACTGAAGATCACGCACTTCTCTGGTTTCACTTGATCAACAAAGTTCGCAAACTTCTTTTCAAGCACTAAGGAATTATACATATATGTGTGTCCACACAATGCTTATATCTTCCAATGGTTATATTATTTAAACTCTCATTTCAATCATTGAAACATTCTCAGAGGGAGTTATATAGTTGTTATTCACGAACTATTTTTTGTCAGAGCAATTTCCAAAATGATTGAAACATAACATGACTTTCGTCACTAGGTAAAGATGAACTTGGCTAAAGCGAAAGCTTTACCAACACATATTTCGAGAAATAGATAAGCGAGATATACTCAGCTTAAAATATCATAAGTGTATATTCTTAGTCTATATAGTAATACGACTTTTGTCTCAAGATAGGAGAGAGAATATATAGACTTTTGAGTAATAGATAAGTTCAAGTCTCCACATACCTTTTAGTCGATGAAGATCCACTGGTTCCTTGAGTAGTCCTTTGTCTTGTATGATGATCGCCATGGAGTTCTTGAGCTCAACTACACTTTCTATCCTAGTCCGAGACCTTAGCTATTGTAGACTAAAAATCAAAGACTTTATAGTTTTGATCACTAATATTGACAAACATGCTTGAGATAGCAACATATGCGAGTTCGACCGAGCAATGCTCTAACAACATCCATGGGCCATAGGCCCTGTAACACTCCCCCTTGTACGGTTCAATAACAAAACTTTATACATAGTGCTTCACATATAGTGTTTTGAATGTATTTATTCAAATGTCGTTATCTCCTTGATGACTTGTGCCGAAATCAATTGCCTCATTAAAAATATGACAAGGAGAAACCCAGTTGGATAAAACCTTGGTACAACTATTCACATGTATTACTTCACATGTTATGTCGTACTTTACATGTAGTTCGTCACATACACTACGATCTTCAAAGATCAACGAGTCTAAGTTAATTGTCTCGTTAAAACTTTGTCAGGAAAACCCAGAGGGACAAAACCCAAACTTAAAGAAAAAGAGTACAATATTAAGCAAACCTAGAACATAGTTGGGCTCGAATATGTTGCCTCATTAAAACCTTGACAAGGAAAACCCAGTGGGACAAAACCTTGACGAATGGAAAAGAGTACAACGTGACATATGCAAGTAAAAGTGATTCATTGCAGATGATCACTTTTCTCCATTGAAGTTGATTAGTTGCTTTACAACTCCTAAGGCAGGAAATCCTCGTGGGAAAGATAATAGCCTTAGTAGGGAAATTACCTTCCGGTGTTTGTTGTTGTCTCATTAAAAAAACCTTGCCGAGTAACAAAACCCCGTGGAAAAAGCAACCTCGATGAAGGAAAATAGTTCAACAAACCATTAGATTCTCCCCCTGATGTCAGACAATTTTCATTAGTCTAATGCATTCAAAAGGAGTTTATCACACTTTACTTTGGTGACTTAAATGTTTATAAGACCATGTTGTTGATTATGGAACTTACGTTGCTTAACAGACTATCATGTTTCATTTCTTTGATTCAGATATTTTCGATAATATCATCACGATCTTTATGTATTTAATGCTCAACATACTTGATGTTTTTAGTGTTGTCTCGCTAAAAACCTTGTCGAGTAACAAAACCCTTTTGGGAAAAACTATTCTCGATCGAAAGGAAAAATAGTACAGCACAACTTCAATTTCAAAGTAAAATATGTCGACATCATATCCTTGGATCCTCCCCATGATGTCGGCATCACCCCCTGATTACTATAAATTTATTCCAGACAGTTCCTTTAGCCATTTACCTCTCAAAACTAAATATCGGTAATGACTTAGAAAATAGTCTACCATATCCCCCCTGATTATTACTTTCGTTGGTGAAGAGATTATTGCTCCTTCTGTAGTTGGAAGAATTCCTACACTACACCCCATACAAGAATTCACCATTATCAACACATATTTGAAGATTAAGAACAACACTTTTATTGATTAATTCTCAAAAATGTTACAAGAAATGAAAGGAATCAAGAATACAACCGCTCACAAGAACTTTCTCTCTCCTCAAGGCTTTCTCAACACTCTAAAAATTGATCCCCCCCTTCTCAATCTATTGGTTCTCTTTATATAGGGTAAGTACATAGTGGATGACATCTAAGTTATCCTTTAATTTCGGATCTAGCTAGCGATGCTCTCGCGGTAGTTTTAATGCTAACTCTCATGACACGTTATATTCTTCGCAGAATCGTCATGCTCTTTTTCGTGTTTCTGCTACCTTCATCCTTTACGTCATTCTTTGAATTATTTTCCGACGCTCGCAGAGTGTTGTTGAGAAGCTCGCAAAAATGTTATTGTAAATCTCGCAGGAATATCATTGTAGCGATATTCTGATCCTACATCTTGCCTCTTCTCATGTCTTTTCTGCGAAGGGGAAAAGATCATGAGAAATTGAAATTTCTTGAAATGTCGTAGATGTCTATCTTTTCACATTATTTTGTTAAAACACGTATCTTTATCACTCGCGTGATTTCTCGCCGCGTATCTTTTTATCCATTTAACTTCTGACACGTCCTTTTCAACTGCTGCGATCCAACCGTTCACGTCTTTTCTCTGCATTAATTGCGCTTATCCTCTCGAGAACTTTTATCCCCTATATATATCTTATTTAGTTCTCTCTTTTCTTCTTTTTTACTTTCTTCTTCTTTCTCTCTGCAATTTTACTGTTCTTCCGCAACTTTCGCATCTACAACTGCTATAATTTCTTTCTTCTTCTTTCGATCTTTTCTTCATTCCCATGCTAAGGATGTCTCCTCCTGGTCATAAAAATGTAATTGCCTTTGAGAAGATGCAAAAGAAACTTAAAGGTAAATGATGGTATTTTGAATGATGTTGTAGTAAGAAGATTCGTTCAAGAATTGTGAAAGTAGGTTTTTAGAGTTAATAAACTAAAATAATAGAAAAATATATATACAAAATATTGTCACGGGATAAAGAGATACTAGGATGCGGGATTTTTCTACTTTTCATATTCTTGTGGTTCAGTCATTAACTCTATACAATATAGCTCAAACAAAAGAAGTTGTGACTCTAATTCTTTGCCAAAAATAGATTTCATAAAACATTATCTCAGAATCGTAAGCATGACGATCAAAAGTAATTAAAACCAAGCATGCGACATCGTACAAAATAACAAATAATTAATAGAAATCATAAATCAATTAAATCTATGCAAAAAGTCATATAAAGAATTAATTCATTTACCACAATCATGAAAAGTTGCTTCCTCCATTGTCCCAAAGTGGTGAGGTTTAGCTTCTCATATTGTAGACACTCCCAAAAGAATTTTTTATTGCTCAAAAGGTGCTTACAAAGGTGAAAATGGAGAAAATAATAAAAGCAATGAATTCGCAAGCGGTGTTTAGGCGTTACAAACTCGCTGTTAACAAAGAAGGTGTTGCGAAATGAAGATATGCGTTACTAATGGACTGTTACAAAAATCAAATATACGACACTAAACAACGCCGTTCTTGACAGCATAATTTTCTTCATGTTCGTCTTTTTCAGAAAGATAAAAATTCTTTAACCTCCTATTCTACGCTCTGTTTCTTCCCCTAACTCTCCATCCTCCTCCTATACTTCCCCAACACCTTATATATACTCAGTCCCACAAAATCCTCTCCAATCAATCAAATATATTCGGTTTTATTCTCCATGCGATTACTCTAATATCTTTCCATTTTTAACTCCATCACGCGTCTTCCTGCCATCTCCACACTCCAAACACACTGAAAACTTGCCTCTAATTGAGTTAACTCGTGAAAGGGAATATCTACACACGTAATCTTCACAAACTCGTTCAACAGAATCTCGAGAATCACTCCAACACACGTCTTGCCCCGTTGTACCTCAAGCCGATGATCTAACCTTTATTTGACAAAACAAAACGCATTACCAACCCCTGTTTAATCGAAACAGGTGATATTAATCAAATCCCGGTCATTGAATCTCCATAAATCCCCTCCAAAATCTCTATCATAAGTTATCTTTGCGATAAAATATTTGAACTAAATATTCCCGCCAATTTTATGTTTCTCGTGAAGAATAAGGGGTGGCCCTTATCCACGACCCTTTAGCAGATGAGTGGGGTGCCCTTAGTAATTCAATGTTTGCCTTTAACACTTTTATGGGTGCCCCAAACACTTTTCTGGGGTGTTTCAAACACATTTTGGGACGCGGCTAGCACTCCTTCGGGGTGCCTATAGTACTTTTTAACGGGGTTCCAATACTACTTTTCGAGCAACTTTTTCCATAACAGTTTATTTCTTCGAAAACACCTACACATACATAGAACACCACAATAAGTACAAAATCAAGCACTAACAATAGAGACATTGAGGACAATTCAAACACAAAAATGTGTCTATCAGTAAAGGTTTTACCTTATCCACTATTCCTGATCAAAGCCCTAAGGTTGAACTCTCCATTAAATTATTTTCTCGATCATCCATGAAATGGCGAGAAAATCATAGTCTCATTAGGTCAACTTGAAGTCCCGCCCATTCCTCTTATAACCCCGAACTTCCTTTATTTTATGAAATTCTTTCTCATGCGAAGTTCTCGCGGGCTATATATCAACTGAGTGTAGATTGCATTCGTCTGCTGCTTGAGTTTGCTACTCGTGGCGCTGGTAAGGAGTTTCTCTACCCTCCTTAGGCAAAGAACCCTAAGTTCAAAAATGTTCCTATTGTTCTTGCGAAGTATACTATAGAAATTTTCTTCGCGAATTGTGATATTATTCCCATGAGGAAAGATAACACTTGTTGGGGTGTCCGTTTAGAGAAAAAAGATGACGTCGTTGAAGATAAGGCTCTTATGTTGGATATTGAATGGCATCCGGGCAACAATACATCTCCTCGCTACTCTAATGATAATAGATGGTGTGTATTCCCATTATTTCTGGAAGGTCCATACATCTTTGGTTCTCATGATGTATCTGCGAACCTCGCAGCATATCAACCATGGGTGTTCGGATGGCCTGGAAGAGAGGAGATGTATATCCTTGCAACTTTAAGTTTGTATTGTTATTCTCCTCATGTTTTTATATATACTCTCGCTGATCCCTCCAATTTTTCCAGTTGAAAGTTAGCTACTGTAATAGGGAAACGAAGTACTTTATTAGATCTTCGGGCAATCATAGATGAAGTAAGAAATATTCCTTTTTGATTCTTTAACAATATATTGTTGCATCTATTTCTTATCTTTATCTGTGATTGAAGGTTATTGAAGAAATAGAAACTGTTGAGGTTGCGAGGACCAAGGGGAAAGGCAAAGGTTCTGCTCGCAAGGATAAACCTGATGTTTCCCATAAGGAGAAATCTGATATTCCTCCTTTAAAGAAAATAAAAGTACAATCTTCTCCTTCTTCAACTTTTTAATCAAGAGAATTATAGCGATGATAACAATGATGATGATGGCGATGATGGTGATGTTGATTTCATTTCGTGAAGAAATCCTCCCAGTCTGAGTCTTCTATGTCTCAGCTTTCCAGTATATTCTCTGACACTATGTTAGGGATTGGAGATACTCCCCTTGCTGATGCTTGTAAATCCATGGCAGCTATTTGTGATGCCCCTCTCTTGGAGAATAATGAATCTCTCCACGGGGTTTCCAGATCCATATCTCCAAGTTTCTTACATTCACTTGGTTCTCTGGTATGTTTTTATTTCTTCGCCACGTATGCGTATTCTTATTTCCTCGCAAAATCTTAATTTGTATTTATCTTGATAATTTTTGATAATTTTCTTTCGCAGATTGGAAGAGCTTCTTTTCTTTGCCTCGAAATTGGAGAGGAGACGCAAAATCTTTGAAAAGAAGAATGCCATTCTTCGCCAGAATAATGAAAAGTTGGAATATGAGTCTGCTAATCTTCGCCAAGAAAATGAAGAATTAAAATCTGAATCTTCTCGGACAATTGGAATCTGGATCTGCTGAGCTTCATGACAAAATCAAGCGATTGGAAATCGAGCTCTCTTCTTCGCAGGATAAGGTTGCTAGTCTTCAAGCTGCGAATGATCAATGTAGGATCAGAATATTGTCACAACAATATTTCTGTGAAATAAACAACAGTACTGCGATACATCAATAATAAACAACAGTTCTGTGATACATTAATGATATTCTGCGAAATATCTCAAGGTGACGTAAGGAATGACATATAGGATGAAAACAATAGAAACATGAGAAGAGCGTGATATTTTTGCGATGAATCTATAAAGCTTGCGAAATATTAAGGCGGTGCCACCTGCGATTTATCGCAGGTGCCTAGATCCGAAATTAAAGGGAATCTTAGTCAAATGAGTGTCATGAGTCAATCCATTATGTAAATGCCTATATAAAGAAAATGAATAGTTCCAGAGAGAGGGATGAAATTTTGAGTACTAGGAATGTTTTTAGGAGAGAGAAAATCTTTATCAAGTGTTCTGTGATCTTGATTTCTGTAATTCTTTAAGATCATATTAATGAAAAAGTGTCTTTAATCTTCAAATTATGTCATAAATATTGATAAATTCTTGAATAGGGTGTAGCGTGGGAATTCCTGCAACTACATTTTGGCGCCCGAAACAGGGAGAATCAATTTGAGAAATTTCAAATTACAACTTGAAGATTCAAGAAATTATTAGAATTGAAGAAATGGTTAGAAGGAGAAGAAATACATCGAACCACCAACAACAAAGTGAGAAGAAGTAAAAGAATTGCAGGGGAAAGGACAGGTAAATTGGAAGGATCTTTAAGGATCAGATCAGGAAGAAGTAGAATGAGAAATGGAGCAGAAAATTCAATCCAACCACCAAATCAACAAACACGAGCACAAGATAGAAATGTGGATTATGATAGAGTGAGTGTGCATACTTGGAGGTCGGATTCGATAGAAGAGGCGGAAAATCAAGAAGAGGAAAGAAATCTAGAAATGGATGGAGGATTAATTCATGAAGGACATGAAGTAGTAGATGATTAGAGACAAAGGATACAGGAAGAAAAAAAAATTAGAGGCAGAAGAACATGCCAATCTTACAAGGCAAAATCATGAATTAAGAATGGAAAATTTGAGGTCGCAAAACGAAGATCGAGAAGCGACATGAGATCAAATTCAAGATCATATAGAGAAGAAACAAGACAAAATCTCCCTATACAAAATATTGGCGAGAATTTGATAAATGATCGTTATATTCCACGCGGTGAAACTTTAGACATTAGACATAATCAGGATGAGGGAGAAAATCAAGAAGAGAGAAGGAGAATGTTACGTGATGAAGAGATTCGAAGAAATCGCAGAATAATCGAAGATGATATTGAGAGGCATTATATTGAGCAAATACATTTAGCAGGAGAAAGAGAGAGATTGCGAGCATAAGTAGAAGAACAAGAAATTCTAACAGCGTTGCGTCATAATAATCACGATAATCGAGAAAGACGATGTGCGCAAAATCGTAATAACGATAATCTCAATGAGGAATATGAGAGAATTCGCAGAGACATAGAAAGGCAACGAAGAGAAACAGTAAGAGCTGAGGAAATTTGCGGAGAGGAGAATGAAAGAGAAATTAACTTGCAAGAAGAAGAAAATCGCAGAAGAAGACAAAACCAAGATGTTGGAGAAGAAGTGCGAAACATCGCAAGACAAGAAAGGCATGAACGCAGACGAAAATAAATAGTTGCGTTGAAAAGGCCAATGGAGCAAAATTCTGATAGGAATGAACAAATCTTGCGAGAATTGGCAGAAATGAGAGGAATGATAAATAACAGAAGAGAAGGAGGAAGAAGACAACTTGATGAGGCAATCGAAGAAGCTGCGAAAACTCCATTTACTCAAGAGGTACAATTAGGAGGGATACCTCCAAAATGCAATTTACCGGTGTTGACCAGTATATTTGATGGGACTACGTGTGTTGTCCAACATATCAAAGCTTATATTCGATGTATGTTACAATGGGAGAACCATGATGTCGTTTTGTGCAAATATTTTGCCTCAAGTTTAACTGGCGAAGCACTGAAGTGGTTCAAAAGTCTTCCCAAGAATACAATAACTTCGTTCATGCACTTGCAAACTACTTTCTTAGGAGCATACATCAGCAATAATTCTGTGCGACCTGGAATTGAGGATGTGTTTGGATTGAAACAGAGAGTTGGTGAGAGTTTAAAGCACTTAACGATAAGATGGAGGACAATGTGTAGTGAAATGGCAGGAAGATTAGATGAAAGATATCTCATTTTGTCCTTCATAAATGCTATGTTTGCGACAAATCTATTATACATCCAGGTCTTCAGAGTTAAAAACACAATCACTATGACAGAACTGCGAGAATTGCAAGAAGAATATATCGCTTTGGAGGAAAAACAAAATGAGATGGAGTCTTATCCAATTCTCGCAGGCACAAGTTTAGCCACAACAAATGGAAGTTTGTTACCAAGGATGATTAATACAGTAGCAAGTACTTCCCAAAATCCGCGTGAGAAAATGGAGACTGATAATCAACATAAGATAGTAGCAATGGTAGTAGAGATCAAGAGGAATTGGAAAAGGAGAGAAATTTTTATAATTGCAATAACAATAATAAGGTCCCAAGGTTTGATCAACCGCAGGAGACTTATGGTGGACAGAGGCAGAATTATTCAAGAGAGCAAAGAGGTCAGAAGAATATGTGGGAAGACATCAAATTGCCACCTTTAAATACTGGTATAGATAAGATTTGGGAAGCGATTATTTTAATGGAGAATATACCCTCACCCTGGAACATGGGGAAAGAACCACATCCCAACAACCAAAATCAAGAATTTTGTCCTTATCATCATTTTCATGGTCATTCTGTGAATAATTGTAGAAATGTGAAAAGAATCATTTTGCGAATGATTGAACAAGGAAAATTAAATCATTTTCTAGCAAGATATTTACAACCGCAGCGATTCACGCAAGCACCAGAAATCATGCAGAGTTAATGTTGCAAAAGAAGCCGAAACATTTGTCATTGAAGTAGGAGCTACAACAAAAAATCTATTTTGCAATTCAATTGTACATTCACGAAAAACGATAGAGGATTTCCATGACAATGTGCTAAGCGAGTATTTGCAAGGAATATAGAGGAAGAGAGGTGATGAATATTGCGAAGGCTTCTCCGTTAGAAGAATGACGAGAAACAAGTTATTTCTTTTACTGCAGAAGAGATACCAGAACCCGGGAAGATGCATGACAACCCATTGGTGGTGAAATTAGAGATAAATCCAAAATACAGAGAAGAAGAAGATGATGGTGACGCAGCAAGTGATTCTTGGGCAATAGATAAAGTTTTAATTAACATTGGTAGCTCGGTAGACATTTTGTTTTATCATACTTATCGCACAATGGGTGGAAGAGATGATGAATTAATCCCTTCAACTTACAAGATCTATGGATTTAATGGCACTACAAACAAGCCAAAAGGAGAAATTACATTGAACAAAATATCTTCAAAAATCAAGTTTTGTGTAGTGGATATAAAATCTCCTTACAATGGCTTAATTGGAAGACCATGGCTCCATGGGATCTTGGGCATAGCATCCACATATCATCAATGCATAAAGTTTCCACATCCTCATGGTATTGGGATAATTAAAGGTGATTGGTTTGAAGGCAAAAAGTGTTATGAAGTTGACATTAATACTTGCGAAGAAAGAAACGCCCGAAATCGTAATTGGCAACATAACAGGAGGCAAACTCAGAGAGCTGAGAAATTGATGGTGGATAATATAGAGTTGCGGGGAAAGGATATATTACAAGAATAGTTTTTGCCAAAAGAATCAAAGGTGATTAATCAGGCGAATATGGGAAAAAATTGAAATCTTCATTCTTCGCAGGAGAACAAACAAACATAAGGTGTTGCGATAAATCATTTCTCGCAAGAAAATAAACAAGTAACAAGAAATTGCAAATAATCATTCATCAAGGAAGAAAACAAGTGCAACAATATCATGTTGCGAACAAGAACATCAAGAAATATGCACACAGAATATTAAGAAAAACTTTGCTCAAAAATGAGAATTTTTTTTCTTTTCTTTTCTATTAAAAGAAAAAGATGATAATTTCGAATCATATTAGAATTTTTAATGCAAATGCATAAGAAGGGCACAAATCGCCTAAAAATATATAAGAATGGGACGAACTTTTATGGCGTACACCTTAGTTCGCGGATTCTATTCCGTAAGAGGCAATGTCCTTAAAGTGCGTCATAAGGGGGGTATCTCTTTGCATGGCTATGGGAAAGGCTATACCGCTGCTGGAACCTAGTCATGGAGATTTGGAATTATAGAAAATCCATCCGGAAGAGATAACTTGGATTCCCAACTATATAAGGCTATACCCTGGTTGGGCGCCCGAGAGTTTCTCCTAAGGAATGCAACATATGATCAAGGCACCGAGGTACACGGTTGAGCTGTGGGTGCCCGGGATGGATGAACCTACCCTGGCCATCCACGGCTAGTCTTGGCTTACGATGTGTTCGACTCAAGAAAACCCCACTTAGGGTGCGATCTTGTAACTATAAGCAATATAAGGCATAAAGGACAAGGCTGCGAAAACAACTAGTTGTTGGAAGAACCGGATGGGAAAGTGCTAGTCATGTATGGCCAATGTATAATCCTTGAAGGGGCAACCGGGGAGAGATAAGGGCGATACCCTCCATTAGGGAGCTGTGTATCAAAAAAGACGACAATGTCATGGGGCTTTATATTCGCAAGAATATTTAGGCCCGTCATATTGTCGCGTGACACAGACAGCAATGTCATGGGACTTTATATTCGCAAGAATATTTAGGCCCGTCATATTGCCGCGTGACTAGCCAAAAAGCCTAAAGAGAAATGTTAAGATGAGATCAATGGGTTTTTGCGATAAGATCAAAAGATGAGATAAATGAAATCAATAATAAGAGGATATAAATCGCAAAGACGGCAATGTCATAAGTCTTAAAAATCAAAGAGAGATTAATCTCACAAGATGGCTTAGATTTATCATATTGTTGCGGAGATTAAAATAATGATAAGGCAAGATCAATGGATTATTACATGTAAAAGTAAGAATGTCCTGCGATCTTGTCGCATAAAAGTGGCATAATAAGACCTTTAACTAGGAAGGCAAAATAAGACCACAAGAAAAGTTATATCTGCGAAGCATATAACAGATTTTTCGCAGAAATATTTGCGAAAATTCATTTATCATATTGCAGATTAATAACAAGAGGCAAGTATGGGAATGATGCATAGAATGGTAAATATTGTTATTCATCATTATATGATAAATTCATATATTCATCATTATATGATAAATTCATATAAATAACAGAAAGATAGAAGCGAAAAAGGGAATTTATATATTGAAGAACATCGAGTTACAAATATCTTGCGAGAAAGAATGATACAATTTGTCGCAGATAATTATCGCAAGAAAGAAAGAGAGAAATACAGGAGAAGATCAAAAAGAAAAAACAAAACTATTGAGATTTATCTTCATCATTATCTTCATATTTGTCTTCATTATCTTCATCATCAGTTCCTTCTTCATCTTCTCTTTCATTCTCATCTATATCAACCTCACTCACGAAAATAACTGGTACTTCGAATGGTTGGGATGTTATCCAAGAGACAAGGATATAGACTAAGAGGAAGATCATTATCTTTACAAACTTTCTCAATAGCATTATTGCGAACAATGAGAAGATTACTACGCAAATTGGAGTTGGATATCTTTATTTTCTCTCGCAGTCTAGTGATTTTATCATTACGGGAAGCAAGATTTTTCGCAAGATCACTTTTTTCTTCTTCAAGTTCTGCTATCCTTGTAGAATGTTTTTCTTCATATTCTACGATGATACAATAGCAAATTAGAAATTTGTTGAAAATCTACAAGAAATATAAAGATGTTAGAGGAGCAATAAATGACCTTCTCTTTCATGAATCATTTCTTGTATCAAGGTTGCTTGCTCGGTATGAAGACTGACATCTATCGCTAAATTTTTCCTAGCATTATCGAGAATTGTCGCAGCCCATGAGAATTCATCATCATTTTGAATGAGAAGATGGGAACGGATTTGTTCTTCTCTTTTAAGAAGTTTAATATTTTCATTCTTAAGCCTATCTCTCTCAAATTCAGTGTCAATAAGGGTATTGCGGAACTTTGATAGAGCTTCAGCGCCCTGAAGAGTAATGCGTTCTTTATCCTTCTCGAGTTCATTTTTCTTGGCTTTTAAGACTTTAATTTTTTCTCTAAACTCATCTCTGCAAGTCTTTAAACTATTGGACATACTCAAGGTAGATCTATAGTCCATTCTCATAAGGGAAACATGATGTTTAAGCTCATCAATGGATAGAGTGTTAATTTTTTCGTCTGAATAGTTATTTAAAGCGTCATTAAGACGCTGAAGAAGAGTGGTTTCATCTATGGGTTCATCAAAAGAATTGAGAATAAGAGATTCATCAGTAAGATTATAGGCATCTGCAAAATGGTTGCTCAAATAAGCTAAAATAGCGAGAATGAAGAAAAGTATAAAAAATATTATTAAAGAGAAAAAAGATTTATACCAATAACTTGCTTGCAAAACTTTTCCTTGTCAACTAATTTGTGTTGGAGAACTTCAACTTCTACTTCAAGTGATTTGTTCTTATTAAGGAGCTCAGTATTTCCAGATACTTCCAATTGTTTACATTTTTCGCGAAGAAGGGATATTTTAGCTTCATATTGTTTATTTTTCTCACGAAGTTTCGCAGATTCAGATTGTGAATCAGTAAGCCTTTTCTGCGATGTTGATAATCTATTTTCTAATTCTGAAGCAACAGAAAAAGAAGCTCTAGCAGTCTGCGACATAAAAGAGAAAATGAGTAAGGATAAGTAAAAGGTCTTCGATACTCATGATAAATATAAAATTTACTACAAGAAAAATAAAGGAAAGGGGCATACCAGCGAAGCTAGCGCATGAAGAAAACCTGGGTCGATAGATCTTGAGACTATTTTAAGATCTTTATTATTAGTCAAGATCGAAGCGTCGCAGATTTTCGAGAGATAATCGCAAGTACGAGTTATATCATCCTCACCAACACCTTGCATGGGGTTTCTAAAAATATTTGACAATTGATCCATTGGAGTCTTAGGATGAGATAAGCCCATTGCAGACCTAACTCTTGCGGAAGAAATATGTGTTGAAGTGCCCACGGTAACGTCATGGTTCACCCCATCATTTTCTTCAAGTTCATTATCTTTTTCAGCGATAATAGAAGTCTCTCTAAGTGGAAGAAGTGGTTGAGTTTTTCTTCTCTTCTCTGGAGGATCTTCTGTGGTTTGATTTTTATTGCGGCGAGGGGAAGTACCAGAACTTTCATTTGGAGTTAATACTACTTTGCCTTTATCTTTGGCTTCAACCACCGCGACAAATGGAATTTCCTTGAAAACAATCACACATAAAGATAAGAAACAGGGGCAACAATATATTGTTAAAAGTTATAAAAGAATGTTTCTTACTTCATCTGTGAAGGTTTTCAAAATTTGTAGGAGATTGGGATTCCCAATCTTGGGCGTAGCTAGCCTTCATTTTTTCCAATCTGATAAAAGATAGTTCAATAATTAATAAGAATAATATATTTATCTAAGTCTGCGAATAATGATTAATTTCGCGAGATATACCTCGGAAATTCTCTTCGTGCCAATTAAAAACCCAAGGATGATATGCCGCAAGATATGCAGGATTTGCGGGAAGGTTAAGAGTACCAGAAATATATGGACCTTCAAGGAGGAGAGGAAATCTGCACCATTTATCATCCTTAGAGAAGCGTGGACCATTGTTTCTTGTTGAATGATAGTCTATATCTTGCATAAGAATTTTATCCTTTGCAACTTTTTTATCCCTATTCAAACGAACATTCAACACGTGCTTTCTTTCTTCATTGGAATCACTTGATAATTAGCAAAGAAATTCTCCACGGTATATTTTCTTTGGAATAATTGGGATATCTTCAAAATCAGGATGTTTCGCAGAATCAGGATAGCGAGATCCTTTACCATCTCCACGAAAGGCATATTCAAGAATGAGGCGAATACAATCTCCACTTAATTGGCAGATTGCTCGTGAAAATTTTACATGATAAATAATTTCATAAAAAAGAGGGAGATCTGGGTTATAAAGAGGGATAGGAAGGCCAGCTTCTAATTGACCTAGCGAAACAAGGATCTTCTCATTAGAAGAAGGAAATCTTGAAGTTAGATCAATGGAGAGATCAGAGTCTGAAGATTGACCAGGGATCTCAGAAAGTGTGAAACCTAAGGATTGAAGCTTCTGCTAGTGTTTTTTGAAAGTGGGTTGCCCTAATTTTTTAGCAGGGGCCATTTTTTAGTATGGGAACGATGATTTGGATGACGAAGTAAGAATAAAGAAATATAATTGAAACAGTAATAAATCCGGAATTTGCGGAAGAAGATGAAGAACAGTAGACTTGCAGAGAAGAAGTAAACAAGAAAAAAGAGAGAGTAAAAAGAAGAGGGGAGAATAGCGAAGAAGATATTTATAAGAAAAGAAGATTCTCGAGAACATCAGTGCATTTAATGAAGAAAAGACATGAATGGTCAGAATTGAACGGTTGAAAAAAGACGTGTCAAGAAATAAATGAGAGAAGAAACACGCGTAGAATATCTAGCAATGGATGCAGAGACGTGTCAGAATGAAGGGAATGTGAAAAGACAAGGAGTTGCGGCAAATCAAGAAACTTAAACTCTCATAATCTTTACCTTCTTCGCAGAAAAGATATGAGAAGAGGCAAGATGTAGGATCAGAATATTGGCACAACAATATTTCTGTGAAATAAACAACAGTACTGCGATACATCAATAATAAACAACAGTTCTGCGATACATCAATGATATTCTGCGAAATATCTCAAGATGACGTAAGGAATGACATATAGGATGAAAACGATAGAAACATGAGAAGAGCATGATATTTTTGTGATGAATCTATAAAGCTTGCGAAATATTAAGGCGGTGCCACCTGCGATTTATCGCAGGTGCGTAGATCCGAAATTAAAGGGAATCTTAGCTGTAAATGAGCTGTCATGAGCTGTAATCCATTATGTAAATGCCTATATAAAGAAAATGAATAGTTCCAGAGAGAGGGATGAAATTTTGAGTACTAGGAAAGTTTTTAGGAGAGAGAAAATCTTTATCAAGTGTTCTGTGTTCTTGATTTCTGTAATTCCTTAAGATCATATTAATGAAAAAGTGTCTTTAATCTTCAAATTATGTCATAAATATTGATAAATTCTTGAATAGGGTGTAGCGTGGGAATTCCTGCAACTACAATCAACTTTATGGTAAGAAAATTTTCTCTTTTCCTTTCATTCCTGTATTCCTTTGTGTTTTATTATTTAGTCATTCCTCTTCGCATATATTTACGGCCTCTCTGATGAAGCTGTATTCCTTCGTTTTTTTTCCAAATCCAATAGATGATGATACCCTCCTCAATCGCCTTAATGATTCCTTGAGCAACTTTTTAAATGATGAAATTGAATCTCTTTCCATAGATGAACTTAGATCCAAAATTCATCTCTTAAGTATTGAACATAGATTCAACTTGAGTTTAACCAATAAGTTTAAACGCCTTTATATTGACTCAAAAGAAGAAACTAATAAATTAAGAACCAAGTACAGTGATCTTATTGACGAAAAAGATCTCATTACTAAAACTGGTGCTCAAGCTTTAGCAGATTTCCATAAGACTCTTCTCGATGTTCAAATTGAAAGAGATAGACTTATCTCATGAGAATAGAGCTCTTGTTGAAAGGGAAAATCAAGTTTTCTCTCGCCTCCTCATTAGTAGTGAAGATGGGTTTGCTTGGGCAGAAAAGGTTCTTGATAACGCCAGGAATAACTTAGGTGTAAATGTTAGTCTTCAATCTAATCATTCTTCCTTAATTAAAGATATGATCTCTCGACAGAGAAGGTTATTCTTCTTATTTTTCCGCTAATCCCTTTCTTAACAGAATCTCCATTATTTTATTTAACACATTGTAATTTGCTCGTAGTATCTGAAAAGAATTTTTGCCAAAGAATTGGAGAATTAGAAGAAGAAAAAAGGACAACTCGCAGAGCTCCTATCCTCTCGCAACGAAAAATGCTCCAAGTTCAAAGAGCAACTTCAGATTACGCTGGCGAACTTTAGTAATACTCTTTTTGGTGTTCGCAATGATTCTATTAAAATGGTCTGTGATGATCATAAGATTCCTCATTCTGTGTATCCTTATCTCGCGAATGAAACACCAAAAAGTGTTCCCAATCTTGTCATCTCTGATAGTGAGGCTGAAGAAGATGAAGATGAAGAGGGAAACTCTGGTGAAGATAATGAAGGATCTAAATAAATTTATCTTTTCTTGGAATCTCTTTGTAATATTTGTACATTTATTTTATCTCTTTCCCCTTGTAACACATTGCTGCGAATCTCTCCAGTTTTTCAAGTTCTTTGATATATATGTTTCTTTTGCTTCTATCTGCATATATTAAAAAACAATTCCTTTTTGCAATATGGTTAATCAAAATTCTTATTAATTGTTAATCTACATAAATCTGTCATATAAAGATGAATAACAATTTTATCATTATGTTCATTCCCATACTTGCCTCTGTTATTCATCTGTAATATGAAAGATTGAGCAAATTAATTTTTAATAAGATCTGTTTATAAATTTTTGCCTTTATCCCTGCGTAAATGTCGCAGATCATTTCTACATAATCTCATGATCTCTGCGTAAATGTCGCAGATCATTTCTGCATAATTTTATGAACTCTTGTGGTCTTATTATGCCTTCCTAGTTAAAGGTCTTATTTAGCCACATTTTGTTTTGGCGACAAAATCGCAGGACATCTATACATTCGCATGTAAAGACCCATTGATCTTGCCTTATCCGTGTTTTGTCAATTTCTCTGCAACAATATGATAGGCCTAAGTTTTCTTGCGAAAATAAAGCCCTATGACATTGCCGTCTTGCAATGAAATCGTAGGACGTCTTTACATTTTTCATGTAAAAACCCATTGATCTCATCTTATCTTTTTCTCATGATTTTTTGCCTCTGTATAATTGTATTCTTAAGACACTTAACAGCTTCCTAATGGAGGGTTCCTCCCTTATCTCCCCCCTGGTTGCCCCTTCAAGTAGGTCATATCGGCCATACAAGACTAGCTCCTCCCATCCGGTCTTAACAACAACCAGTTTTTTTCGCAGCCTCTTATCCTTTATGCCTATATGGCTTATAGTTACGAGGCTGCACCCTAAGTGGGGATTTGTTCGGGCCGAGTGCATCATAGCCAAGACTTGCCAAGGAAGGCCAGGGTAGTTTCGTACGCCCCGGGAACCCTTGGATCAACCGTGTACCTCGGAGCCTTGGTCATACTCTGCACCCCTTAGGAGAGATCCTCAGTCGCCCAACCAGGGTATAACCTTATATAATTGGAAATCCAAGGTACCTCTCCTGGATAGGTATCTCTCATGGAGATGGACCCCAGCTCTCCATGACTCAGGTTCCAGCAGCGATATAACCTTATCCCCGAGCCATGCAAACAGATACCCCCTTATATGACGTACTTTAGGTCTTACATTTTCCTCTTGCGAAATTTCATCTGCGAACTAGGGTGTACGCCATAAAGGTTCGTCCCATTCTTATAGATTTCTTGCGAATATCGCAATTTCTTTTTTCTTTGACTGTCTCTTTTTGCATTTCATCTCTTGAATAATTTTTGAATTTCATCTTCTTCATTGAATCAAAGCACATATTTTTTGTAGATTTTTTTCTTTGACGAATCATTCATACATCTCTTGTATTTCACAATTTAGAAACTCTACCTTTTCTACTTACTATCTTATGCTTCTACTTTTTTGCTGCGCTTTGCTACATTTTCTCCCTTTGCGAGACGCTCGCCATCTATTGTTTGCAGCTCATGTTGATTTCACAGTGTTCCTTCCCCTCGCCGCTCTATTATATCAACCATCAGCTTATCACCTCTTTGTTTTTGCTTGATGTTATGTTTCCAGTTTCTGCTCTTCGCAGCCCTTTCCTCGCAAGATTCCATATCAATTTCATAGCATTTCTTCCAATCAACCCAGTCTCCCTTTATAACTCCAACACCATTAGGATGAGGAAATTTAATACATTGGTGGAAAGTTGACGCCACACCTAATATCCCATGTATCCAAGGTCGGCCAATCAGGGCATTATAAGGTGATTTAATATCCACAACGCAAAATAGGATCTTAGAAGATAACCCCTTTAATGGAATTCGCATTGTAATTTCCCATTTGGGCTTGTTGGCAGTACCATTAAAACCATAGATCTTATATGTTGATGGTATCAAATCCTCGTCTCTCCCTCCCATGGTCTTGTAGGCATGATAAAACAAGATATCCACTGAACTTCCAGTGTCAATTAGAACCCTGTTAATTTCCCAAGAATCTTCAACTCCACCATCCTCATTTTCTTCATATTCTTCTTCTATTTGCTTTGGATTTATTTCTAATCTTACTACAAGTAGATTATCGTGCATCTCTCCAGGTTTAGGTACTTCTTGTGCAGTGAAAGAAATAGCCTGCTTTTGCCACTCTTCTAATGGCGAAGCTTTCGCAATATTCATTATCTTTCTTTCATCTATGTCTCTCGCGAAAACTCTACTTAGAACATTGTCGTGGAAATCCTCTATAGTCTTATATGAATGTATGATGGAGTTACAGAACAGATTCTTTGCTTTTGCTCCCACTTCTATCACAAACGTTTCTCCTTCCTTAATTATATTCACTCTGCGAATATCTGGAGCTGGGGGTAGTTGCTGAGGTTGTGGATGTCTTATTAAAAAATGGTTTAATTTTCCCTGATCTATCATCTTCAAGATAATTCTTTATACATTCTTGCATTCATTTATTGAATGACCATGAAACTGATGATAAGCGCAAAATTTTGAACTTCGATTATTTGGGTGTGGCTCTTTTCCCATATTCCATGGTATAGGTATGTCTTCCATCAGAATTACAGCCTCCCAAATTTTTTCTATGCTAGCATTTAGAGGTGGCATCTTAATTTCTTCCCATATTATCTTCTGACTTCCTTGTCCTCTATAATGATTTTGCCTTTGACCACCATAAGTCTCATGTGGCTGATCAAGTCTCCGAACCTTATTATTTCCACCTCTACTGAAGAAATTTCTTTTCTTTTCAAACTCTTCTTGATCTCTGCTTCCCATAGCTACTAATTTTTGTTGATTATCATTCTCATTCTTTTCTTGCTTCACCCGCGAAGTGCTCGCTACTGTATTTATTAACCTTGGAAGTAGACTTGCGTTTGTTGCAACTGAACTGGTGTTCGCGATGGGATATGATTCCATCTCATTTTGCCTCTCCTCCAATGCAATGTATTCCTCTTGTAATTCTCACAGCTCCGTCATGGTGATTATATTTTTTGATTCTGAAAATTTGTATGTACAACAGATTGGTTGCAAACATTGCATTAATGAAAGATAAAATGAGGTATCTCTCATCCACCCTTCCTGCCATTTCACTGCACATTGTCTTTCATCTTATGGTTAGGTGTTTCAGACTCTCTCCAATCCTCTATTTTAACCCAAATACATCTTCAATACCGGTCCGCGAAGAATTGTTGCTTATATATGGTCCCAGAAATGTAGCTTGCAAATGGTCGAAAGAAGTTATAGCATTTTTGGGTAAGCCTTCGAACCATTTTAGCGCCTCGCTAGTTAAGCTGGACGCAAAATATTTGCATAATACAACATCATGGTTTTCCTATTGTAGCATACACCTAACATAAGCCTTGACATGCTGAACAACACAAGTGGTCCCATCAAAGATACTGGTTAACGTTGGTAAATTGCATTTTGGGGGTATTCCTCCTAATTGTACTTCTTGAGTGAATGGAGTTCTCGCAGATTCTTCAATGGCTTCATCAAGTTTCCTTCTGCCTTCTTCTATTCTGTTATTCAACATTCCCCTCATTTCTGCTAACTCTCTTAAAATTTGTTCATTCCCAGCTGAATTTTGCTCCATTGGTCTTTTCAGTGCAGCTTCTCTTCTTCTGCGTTCATGTCTTTCTTGTCTTGCGAGATTTTGTGTATCTTCATCTTCATCTTCATTCTGCCTTCTTCTGCGATTTTCCTCTTCACCTCCTTCTTGAATTCACAACTGATTATGCCTTCTAATTTCTTCTCTGCGAATTTTTTCATTTCTCATCGTTTCTCTTCGATGTCTTTCTATTCTCCTTTGTATTCTATCATATTCCTCATTGACATTATTGTTATGGCGATTTTGTGTGCGTCTCCTTTCTCGATTGTCATGATTATTCTGCCGTATTGATTCTTGAAACTCTTGTTCTTCCACTTCTGCTCTTAATCTTTCTCTTTCGCAAGCTAGACGTGCTTGTTCAGCATAATGCCTCTCAATTTCGTCCTCAATTATTCTTTGATTTCTTTGGATTTCTCGCCCATGTAATATTCTTCTACCTTCTTCTCGATTTTCTTCACCATCTTGGTTATTTCCACCCTCTTGATTTTTATTATTACGTCTACCATTCACGGTTTCACCGCGTGGAATGTAGTGATCATTAATCATCACTTCTTCTCTATGATGCTGCTCTTCATTTGGATTTTGTATTTCCTCTCGGATATTGGCTCCAGCATTTCTCATAGGGGAATTTCGCCTTGGTTCTTCTCTAAATGATCTTGAACTTGATCTAGCAGTACTTCTTGATCTCCTACTTTGTAATCTCAAATTCTCCATTCTTAACTCGTGATTCTGCCTAGTTAGATTCGCACGTTCTTCCGTTTCTAATCTTCTTTCCTCTTGTATTCTTTATCTTAAATCATCTACTGCTTCATTTTCTCCTTCTGCATGAATTAATCCTTCAACCACTGCTTGATTTCTTTCCTCTTGCCTTTCATTTCTTAATTGTCTATCTTCCGCTTCTTCCATTGAATCTGATCGCCAAGTATGCACACTCACTCTATCATAATCCACAACTCTATTTTGTATTGGTGTTTGCTGATTTGGTTGTTGAATTTGATTTCCTTCATTGTTCCTTGTTCTATTGCTCATTTTTCTCAATCTTAAAGATTCTCCTATTTCACTTGTCTCTTCCCCAGCAATTCTCATACTCTTCCTTACGGTTGTTGGTTTTTCTGATGTGTTTCTTCTTCTAGCCATTCCTTCAATTTTGAGATGTTGTTGTAAATCACATAAAAATCTTTTCCAAATTCTTTCAAATTATCACTGTAAATCCTTTCTTCTTCTAATCATCCCTGTTTCTAGCGCCATTATGTAGTTGCAGGAATTCCTACACTACACCCCATACAAGAATTCACCATTATCAACACATATTTGAAGATTAAGAACAACACTTTTATTGATTAATTCTTAGAAATGTTACAAGAAATGAAAGGAATCAAGAATACAACCGCTCACAAGAACTTTCTCTTTCCTCGAGACTTTCTCAACACTATAAAAATTGTTCTCCCCCTTCTCAATCTATTGGTTCTCTTTATATAGGGTAAGTACATAGTGGATGACAGCTAAGTTATCCTTTAATTTCGGATCTGGATCGCGATTCTCTCACGGTAGTTGTAATGCTAACTCTCGCAGAGGTTGTATTCTTCGCAGAATCGTCATGCTCTTTTCGTGTTTCTGCTACCGTCATCCGTTACGTCATTCTTTGAATTATTCTACGACGCTCGCAGAGTGTTGTTGAGAAGCTCGCAGAAACGTTGTTATAAATCTCACAGGAATATCGTTGTAGCGATATTCTGATCCTACACCTTCATAATCGTAAATTTTGGATTGCACTTTCATTAGCATTCCTTTTCATATCTTTACAGGGATAAAACAAATTTATGTCAATGGTTACTTCTAGATAACAAGTTCCCTTGGGATGTAAACTTTAATCGAGTATATTATTATACTAAGTACAACAACGCATTTATTATACTTAGATATGGGAATTTCATCTCCCAACACATCTTCGTCATCTTCCTTTAGACGAAATGGTCACTTACTTACATTTGAACCTCGACTAATCATGGGAGTGCTATCAGGATGCATGTCTTTATTAAATTTCCTGAAAACTTTAGACATATGCAAACAAGTGGAATAATATACCACAAGATCAGTATTCGGTCGATCTTTCCCCAGATTTTTCATCTCAAATTCGGATTTCAAATAGCTTTTAAGGTCTCTTATTGCATCAAGACTACCTATCATGTCTGTACCATCGACATAGATAGCTACAATTCCAAATCAAAAACTTTCTTGTGAATACGCAAGGATAAATAACTTACTTGTATATCCCCTCCAAATCAAATAGCCACTTAGACGGGTATACCACATCCGCCTGATTGCTTCAATCTATAAGTGAGCGTTCTATCTAACTATAAACTGACTCCGTGGTTTAAAGTCACTTGATTTGGGTAACAAAAGTGTTAAAGCACTGCTCGGTCGAACTCGCATTCATTTCTATCTTAAGCATGTTTGTCAATATTAGTGATCAAAACTATAAGTCTTGATTTCTAGTCTACTTATAAATGTCTTGGACTAGGACATAGATTGTGTAGTTGAGCCTTAGACTTCACGACATTCATCATTTGAAGACGAAAAACTACTAAGGAAAGCTTGTGGAACTTCACCAACAAAATGTATGTGGAGAATGAAACTCATCTATAACTTGGAAAGTCTATTTCTACTGTATCACATATTGAGACATAAGTTGTGTTATAATATAGTTTTCTATTATACACATTTGAGATTTCGAGTTGAGTTTAACTCATTTACATATTTCTCGGAATATGTGTTGGCAAGCTTTCTCTTCGACCAAATTCATCTTATATTCTTGACGCAAGTATTGACGCAAGTATCGACCAAAAATAGCAACTGCAAAATATCATATGGTTTAATGATTATTATGTAAGGGGGAGTGGTTTCCATGTCGAGATGAAGTATTGACTAAGGGGGAGTGATACATATCACCCATAGTATTGTTGCACTACACCAAAAGTGGAGTTTTGCAACTGTGTCCCACTGTTGCAAATCGGGGTCGCAACTGCACTGAGCTGTTGCGACAGGGGGCAACTCGAATTTTCGCAACCGACATGTAGCTGTTGCTAATTTCGGGTCGCAACTGCACTGAGCTTCAAGCAGTTGCGAATTCAAATTTTAGCAACAGCTATTTTGCAGTTGTTATTTTTTTACTATTTGTTGCGAATACTTGACTAAGTCAACGGACTTGACCCTCAAAGTCGCGGTAAAAAATGTAGCAACAGATCGTGTCTGTTGCGAAATTTTACCGCAGTTGCGAATATGTTTGACTAAGTCAAAGAAGACCGACTTCCATTTTTGTGGTACAGGTTTAGCAACAGGTATCAGCTGTTGCTATTTTTTTCGCGACAGTAAAAAAAAGTAGGTCTTCGTTGACCTGATCAAACAGTAGGTCTTCGTTGACCTGGTCAAACAAAAGTAGGTCTTCGTTGACCTGGTCACAAAACCACCACCCACAGTTCTATTTATCCTACAACTACCCATAACCATGTGAATCAATCATATTCTGCAGCACCTATATTGACATTGATACGTTCACTTATATATAAAGACATTTAAGAAAACTATACCAAAGAAGAGAAAGACCATTCAATTACATGTTCATCAACACATGGTATACATGAGTTACTCTGGATTTTAATAAGATTCTCAGTTTAGTTTCAAAATCTAACAATATGTTTATCTATACATGGTGAGTGTGTAAGATACAAATTTCTGAGTTATGACAACCTAAATTCCAATAAGAACAAGCACCTGATATCAATGCTAGCTTCGCATATGTTCATCTCATCTGCAGCGTGCAAAATCTTCTCCGAAATAAAAAGCCAATGTATCTGCTGAACTACCCTGTAAGTCATCCGATTACAGACATATGTCAGACGCCTAGCATAGATAAACATACCGAAAGTTTAGATATACTCTTGAAAGCTGACACATACCACCACAGAGTATAATGATGCCAACAAAAATCTTTAAGTCACTTACTGGGAAAAGTAAAATAAAATCTTCTTAATTATCTTACCTAGTATGGGAACATTGTTTCACCACCTTCTTCCACATCAGAAATATATAACAAGAATGATGCTATCTGCATGAAAAATCATGTTTCAGTCAACGATTCTGACCACCAAAAGCATCTCATTTTGATTTCTAGAAAAGGATTCTTTAATATATTAACATTCAAGAATTACAATAAACTCTGAAGTTTGTAGTAAGATCACAATAGAGACTTACCAAAGAAAGGTCACCAACGGCTAAATCCGGCAGCAACATGACCAGTAAGTGTAATGCCTCGCAAAAAATTGTAAACTGAAGGTTATTAACAAGTTTCAGCAAAATGAATCTAAGAATAATCAAATGAACTTACCAGGGATTGATATTCCCCAGGTGGCTACTAGCTTCGTTTGACCTTACTCCTGCACAATTACAAAATATACATACACAGGAACCATATAAATGCAAAAAGTAAATTTATTCATAATATAATGGTCAAGGTTCACAAAATAAATATATTACATGCCAAGTTTTTTTTAGTTAAGAAAAATACTTCCTAAGTGCATAATTGCACAATAGTGTACTGCATACTACACCAGTCTTCTTATGCACATGTGCACAAGGATTTTTGCAAAAAACAGATCGACCCTCCTAATCATATGCGACGCACATCTTTGGATGAACAACATATCCTCCAATTCCAACATCTTGAAAGGTGCACGCAAACTTGTTCGCTTTTATAGTCAATTCCTCTGGCATGAGGATGAGATCAAGCACTACCTTCACATGATTAGACGCTACAGGTGAACCGTGAGATATTTCTGCTAACTCACCCGTACAAAGTCTACCAACAGCCACAGTGTCACCATCTATGTTCAACAATGAACATCGCACCTCAGAACCTACAGCTGATCGAGCTGGTGAGATGTTTCCAACAGGTGCAGATATGTGAGCAGGTGCACTTGTATTGCCAGCTGAAGCAGTATGAGCAGTTGAATACCCATGACCTTGTGAACTGTCCATGCTGTTTGAGGCAATGTATGAGGCTTGTCCAAATTAGATATCCTTCACAATGTGACTTAAGGTTCCCAAGCCTTGGATTTTAATCCCGATCTTGCTACTTAAATCGTTCACCTGATGCTTAAGCTCCCCATCTCTAGACTTCATTTCTGCAACTTTTGCACGTGCAGGAGCTGAAAAATCATATTGTGTACGAGAAACAACACCAACAGAACGAACCCGTCCCCTTGAATCCTTCCCAAAAGCTAAAGCCAGTGGATTTAATTCATCTAGAGAAGAACCTGAATCTTGTTTTTCCTTGATCTCTACCTGCGCTTTCTTAAGATCGTCCTGTAATGTCAAGCAAGTGTATTCAGTTCAATATAAAATTACCAAACTAGTAATACCATGAAAACGCCACATTGTATACGTCGAAGTAATACCATTCTTGAGCAAATGAAATCTAATTTCTGTAAGTTCTAAAAATCCTCTACCATTTTTACAGCGTTTACAAGGACAGGAGAACACCATATTATCACCACCATTTTTACGGGCAAACTCTATGAATAAACTTACGCCTTGTATGTATTCATCAGAATTGCGGGTACAACTCATCCACCCCTTATCAACAACGGCAGAGGACATATTTGATAACCCTACGATATTACTCCTAAAGACGACAATATCTATGTCAAATCTTAGACAGTAGTTCTACATATTTGCTGAAACATACCATAACCCTAGCCTTAACATACAACTTATTGATTTATACTAGAATGAATGATTCATCACCAAAAAAAAAGATATTACTAAACACAACTAGATTGATTTAGTAAAAAGCACAGTTGCAGATATTACTAAGAAGAAGAAGATCTAAAACAAAACAGTCCTACTAGTAAAGAGTTGCGCAAGCCCTGTGGGTTAACAACAACAATCTCCTCTCAAAGAGAGGAGTTATATGTTGTTATCCTACATGGCTTATTCTCTCAAAGAGAAGAGAACAAGCCACAATCCACCACTAGTACAATTATCATTAAACTCTCAATATGGAAATCCACCATTAGCCACAATAAATAAGAGGAGCATACCTGATTAGCAATAGCAGCTGTAGTAACTCCTTATGAACTCAGATTGATTCTTCCACCTGCAGAAAGAGCATAAAAAATGAGAGACATCATTTATGTTTAAAGATAAATACTCGCATCATTTATGTTTAAAGATACATAAGCAAGAATGAGAGACATCTGACATCAATAATCTGATCAAGTGAGTTGTAATACTTATCTCTCAACAGCATTAAAAAAACACCTAAGTACCTTGCGTAATGAATGACACAGGACATTACCTGATTAGGAATAGTAACTGCAGTAACTCCTTATGAAATCTCAGATTTGATCTTCCACCTGCAGAAATAGCATAAAAAACACATGAGAAAACATAAATACTCGCATCTTATATAAAGAGTGCGAAATTCTGAGACCAAAGAAACTTCTAAAAAGAGTTAAAGCTACAAATTAACTGTCAGTGCAAGTCTTTCAGCTTAAATCAAAATTAACATCAACATTTCTTCTAGATGACTGTCACTAAGAAAAATTCACATTTTTCATCAAACAAAGGATAAGATATATACTGACAACAGACTCAAACAAAGAACTGACATGATACATACTAACCACAGATTTAAACAAATGATAAGAGATACAAACTTTCTTTCACAACTTCATCTAAGGTCTCTGTTCTACACTAACTGAGAGGAATAGCATAAAAAAACATCAACAAACATAAAAATCGAAAATCTAACTATCAATCTACCAACATACACACACAAAATACATCATTAACCGATTTAAACAAATTACAGAAAACCCTAAGTATCAATCCACCAAAAATACACAAACAACATACATCACTAATCGATTTAAACAAAATACATAGAACCCTAAGTATCAATCTACCAAAATACACCAAAAAATACATCAATAATCGATTTGAACAAAAAAACACAAAACCCTAACTATCAAACCCGATCTACGAAACCCTAACTATCAAACCCTCACACAAAAAGAATCATCAATCGATTTAAACCCTAAATAGGAAACAATAATCATCACCCATACCTAGCTTCCTCTGATTTCAACGGTGGGAAAGATTTAATGGCGGGAGAGATTTTTCTTCAGCAGTTCTTCAAGATAGAGACTGAGAGAGAGTAGAGGACGAGTGTCGAGTGGTAAGGAATCGAAGTGGGATATTTTCTCTAAGGATAAGATGAGTGCACACGCGAAATTTGCATGCTTGGTAAAAAAAAGTAAAAAAAGTGTTTGCAGGTGTTTTTTGTCACACGGGTACTTCGCACGCCTAAAACAAAAACAGTTGCGAATAGCAACTGAGCTTCAACAGTTGCGAAATTAGCAACAGATTATGGCAGTTGCGAATTTTTCGCAACTTGAATTCGCAACTGAAAATTCGCAACAGCTACATGTCAGTTGCGAATCTGAGTTGCTAAAACCCATATTTGGTGTAGTGTTGTCAAAGTTGTGATACAATTGAACTTTGATGTTGTGTAATGATACTATATGACATTGTATAACAATGATTGAGAGCATTTGTTTTCTCATTGTTATCGTTACGGATCTTCAACAACTATGTGGTAGGCTCGGAAAGATACCTACTTCTATGTATACTGCAAGTGCACAGTGTCGGTAAGCAACACAGGGCAAGCACAGGTCGAACCACAGAGACTTGGAGAGTGTAGAAGTTGATTCTAAATCCTGATTCAGAGAGTAACCAAAAGGGGTTTGATTTTGTCGATACGACGATATGATTTTCAAGTGACTGAAATAATAAAAGTAAAAGATGCAAATAACAAGATATGTAAACAATGATAATATGGATACTAGGGTATTCAAATCCACCAATAACCTATGATATGCATTCAACTTGTAATATTATTCTTGTCCTTATAGTAGATTCAAGTCTACCGTATAACTAAGGTGTTTCTCCAATGGATAATTTAATCACAACTAAAGTATTTCTCCAAAGCATTAATTGTCTAATTAAGCACAACTAATCTAAAGATCAATATTTGGTTAAGCATGAGTTGTAGCATAATCAACATAGAGATATTCTAACTACAATGGATACATGGCATACATTGTAAGAGCAAGATGTTGACAAACTTGGATTAAATTATATCTTTAAACAATTCTAAACTTTCAAGAACAAGATACAAGATATGAATACATACCAATGAGATTAGGGCTTCATCTAAACCCTAGTAAATGAAATTAGAACATGAAGAACATTACAACAAAATTGAAATTTGATTAACTAACATGAACAAGCTATTCTTAGATGAGTTATCAACACAACAACCCTCTCTATTTATAAACAAAAACTCTCTCACACTTTGGATTCGAATTTTACTGTAGCAACCACTCAACAATTAAACAAAACATGTTTTCTTAATTGATGGATAGAATGGAATACAATGGGGGTGAGGTGGAAATGGATTTGGGTATTGGGTTTTGGATCATGGGTTTTGTATCATGGGTTGTAAACAGGTTGCCACTGATGCGCGAGCGGGTTGCAACACTTCCAACTTTCTTCTCTTTTGTCTTCTCAATTCTTCCAAGCTTTATTTAGTACTTAAAAACACAAAATTAATTAATACAAATATTTATTCTTGAAGATGGTAAGAATGCAGAATTTGGGATAATATATGACTTTGAAGCGCGAAAGATGAGTTAAGTGCCAATGAAAAGGTGTATGAATATGCAATATTTGGCACTCATCAAATACCCCCAAACCTGAATTTTACTTGTCCTCAAGTGAAACAAAATCCGTAAATCCTAACTATACCACTGTCGCTGGTCTCTCGAATGCATTTAGCGTATGCACTAAGCCTTTAAACCCCTAGGTGTCCCTAGTGGACGAGTTGTAGTCTCGTGAGGGCCTACCAAAGATGTACCCACAAAACCTTCTCCAGTTTCAGAGTATCCATAGAAATGTCTTCGTCTTCGGCTGTAGATGATGAACTTCGGAATTTTCGTAGAATCCTTGACAATTTGTAACCAATATATATATGTGCATTTATTATTATTATTATTATTATTATTTATTTTATTTAATTATTTTTTCACTTTTTTTTTTTCACTTTTTTTTTTTTTTTTTCTTTTTCCAAGACAAGATTTCGATCCACTGGTCGGATAAAATCACAATGGGTCGGGTTTTATTTCTGATACCCGAAAACGTTGCTCGATGTAACCCTAATTTTTTTTTCTTTTCTTCTTTAAATACTTCGCTTCTTTTCTTATTCGACTGCCATCTTCTTCTTCATCTTCTTCATCTTTTCTCTGCATATTTACTATTTCCTTCATTAGATCTTGATTTGAACTTCGAATTTTTTTTTTTTTTTTTTTTTTATCCACTTAATCATGTTTTTCTACTTCCTTCTTATTTGGTTTATTTCTGTAGTGATTATTTATTGGTGGAGTCTGCAATATCCAGGTTGATCAGAGGAATAAATTGTTCTCTGAAGATGAAGATCTGGTGAGATCGGGAAAGATGTGAGATCGTTCCGCAAGCAGCTTCAAAATACATCCAGAGAAGATCCGGCTTTCAAAGTTGAAGTCGATTTCGATCTGGATTTAAATCATCCCCTTTCTTTATTAGTTCTTCTTCATCGTCTGATTTTGTTTCTTGTTGTTGATTGTAAACTTCATCTTTCTTCAGAGACTTCTGATGTTGCTTTGATCAATGTTGTTGATGTATTTCTATGGAACTGATTTTTTTTTTTTTTTTTTTTTTTTGCAAAAGACTACAAAAGATCCTACAAAAGACCCGCTACACGGTCATAAAAAAAATGCAAAAGACTCAAAACGCCATAAGCAAATACTCCCCCAAACCTAAACCTAACATTGTCCTCAATGTTTTAAAACAAAACATGAGAACAAAACAGATTCAAAAGGAAGAGATTACCAGATGCCAAACCAGAGACAAGAGAGTATGCCACAGCAAACCAGCAGGACGAAATCATGTGGTATGTACAAGGGGTGAACTTTTCAGTCCACATAGATCGGATCAGCAAGATGAGTTGTTTCAATTTCAGGTGGAATCGGTTCAAGGAACGGTTTCAGTCTCTGCCCATTGACCTTGAAGACATTCTTGGTTGTGACATTTTCTAGTTCTACAGCCCCGTGGGGGAAAATTGTTCGCACCAAGAATGGGCCTGTCCATCTAGAACGTAATTTTCCTGGAAAAAGGTGCAATCGTGAGTTGTACAATAAAACTTTCTGGCCTGGAGTGAATGACTTGCGCAAAATGCGCTTGTCATGGAACACCTTCATTCTATACTTGTATAACTTTGCACTGTCATAAGCATCATTTCTTAGCTCGCCCAACTCATTGAGTTGGAGTTTCCGCTGTGTACCCGCCTTATCCAGAGAGAAGTTAAGCTTTTTAATAGCCCAATATGCACGATGTTCAAGCTCAACAGGTAAATGGCAAGACTTCCCATACACAAGTCGGTAAGGGGACATGCCAATAGGGGTTTTATAGGCTGTTCTATAAGCCCATAATGCATCATTCAATCTTAAAGACCAATCTTTTCTAGACGGGTTAACCGTCTTTTCTAGAATGTGCTTAATCTCCCTATTTGAAACCTCTACCTGGCCACTGGTCTGTGGATGATATGGGGTTGCGACTTTGTGAGTTATGCCATACTTGCGAACTAAAGACTCAAAAGGCCTATTGCAGAAATGTGAACCACCGTCACTGATTATAGCTCTAGGGGTGCCAAATCGAGAAAAAATGTTTTCCTTTAAGAACGAAAGTACCACCTTGTGGTCATTAGTTTTGGTTGCAATTGCTTCTACCCACTTAGAAACATAGTCAACAGCAACAAGAATGTACAACTTTCCTTCAGAGTTAGGAAATGGTCCCATGAAGTCAATACCCCATACATCAAATAGCTCAACAATCAAAATGGGTTGTAGGGGCATCATGTTTCGTTTTGATATACCTCCCAATTTCTGGCACCGGTCACAAGAAATACAGAATTCATGGCTATCCTTAAACAATGTTGGCCAGTAAAAACCACTCTGCAAGATCTTTGCAGCAGTTTTCTTTGCACTAAAGTGGCCTCCACATGCTTGATCATGACAAAAAGAGATGACATCCCTTTGTTCAGAGTTAGGGACACATTTCCTAATGATTTGGTCGTGCGGTATTTGAACAGATATGGGTCATCCCATAGGAAATGTTTCACTTCGGCCAAGAATTTAGACCGGTCTTGTTTAGACCAATGAAGTGGCATCCTACCTGTAGCAAGGTAGTTCACGATGTCGGCAAACCATGGAATTTCAGAAACTAGTATCAGTTGTTCATCTGGGAAAGATTCTCTAATAATCTCTGATTCATCAGCAGACTCGACATTCAATCTAGATAAGTGATCAACAACAACATTCTCTCCACCCTTTTTTTATCTCGAATTTCGAGGTGGAACTCTTGTAACAAGAGTATCCATCGAATTAGACGAGCCTTGGCATCTTTTTTAGATAAAAGATATCTTAATGCGGCATGGTCAAGATAAATGATGATTTTAGATCCTATCAAATAAGATCTAAACTTATCTAATGCGAACACAACAGCTAGCAGCTCTTTTTCGGTTGTTGAATAGTTCATTTGAACCTCATTCAAAGTCTTACTAGCATAGTAGATCACATAGGGGTGTTTGTCGACTCGCTAACCTAAGACAGCTCCAACAAAGAAAATCGGATCGTCACACATGATTTCAAATGGCAATTTCCAATCTGGAGGTCGGACTATAGGGGCTGAAGTTAGAAGAGTTTTGAGCTCCTCCCAAGCATGCACACAAGTATCATCAAACACAAATGCAACATCTTTACTGAGTAGATTACACAGTGGTCTTGAGATCTTACTTTGAAATCTTTAATGAATCTACGGTAGAAACCAAAGATGGCCTAAAAATGATCTAACCTCCCTCACAGAGCGAGGTTGCGGCAAGTTTTGAATGAGGTCGACTTTGGCTTTGTCTACTTCAATACCTTTTCCAGAGATGATGTGTCCTAGAACTATACCTGAGTTCACCATAAAATGACATTTCTCCCAATTCAACACCAAATCTTTTTCCTTACATCTAATCAGCACGCGAGTGAGATGGTTCAAACATTCATCAAAAGATGATCCAAACACAGAGAAATCATCCATAAAGATCTCAAAGAAGTTATCTATCATATCAGAAAAAATGCTCATCATACAACGCTGAAATGTAGCGGGTGCGTTGCACAACCCAAAGGGCATACGACGATACGCAAACATTCCAAATGGACATGTAAATGTAGTTTTTTCCTGATCTTCGGGTGAAATATGAATCTGGTTGTAACCAGAAAAACCATCCAAGAAATAATAGAATTTACGCCCAGACAATCGTTCAAGCATTTGATCTATGAATGGAAGAGGGAAGTGATCTTTCCTTGTAACTGCATTCAACTTCCTATAATCAATGCAAACTCGCCACCCTGTGGTTACTCGAGTAGTGATTAACTCATTTTTATCGTTTTGAACTACAGTAACTCCTGACTTTTTCGGCACAACCTGAATGGGGCTAACCCATTTGCTATCTGAGATTGGGTATATGATACCCGCATCAAGAAGCTTTATAATCTCACTCTTAACAACCTCTTTCATGTTAGGATTTAGACGCCTTTGCATCTCCCTAGATGGTTTAGCATTGTCCTCAAGGTTTATATGATGCATGCAATCAGTGGGACTTATGCCTTTAAGGTCCGAGATGGTCCAACCTAAAGCCTCCTTATGCTCCTTAAGTACTTCTAAAAGTTTACTTTCATGTTCTGTATCTAAGGCAGATGAAATGTTTACAGGCAAAGTATTAGAAGGTCCCAAAAATGCATATTTAAGAGTATCAGGCAATGGTTTCAGTTCGAGCTTTGGTGGCTCAACAAGAGAGGGAACAGACTTGGATTCCAAGACTGGGAGTGGTTCCACTCTAGCTTTCCACTTAGACGTGTCCATAAGTGGTGTGGATTCAAGCAAAGTACTCACCTCACTTATGTATTCATCATCAAACAAATCCAGGTCAAAATTATTCAAACAAGCATCCAAAGGGTCAACAGACATGCTACTAGACAACGAATCCTGAATCAAACTTTCAATCATGTTGATTTCATGCACATCATTATCATCATCAAGATCTAAATGTTGGTGGCTAGTATTGAAAACATTCAACTCCACAGTCATATTTCCAAATGACAACTTCAACACTCCATTACGGCAGTTAATGATTGCATTGGACGTTGCTAAGAAGGGACGTCCCAAAATGACAGGAATGTGACTGTCAGGGTTTTGCACAGGTTGAGTATCTAAGACGATGAAGTCCACGGGAAAATAAAACTTATCAACCTTAATCAAAACATCTTCTACCACACCACGTGGCACTTTGACGGATCTGTCCGCCAATTGCAGAGTTATAGGTGTTGCCTTCAACTCTCCAAGACCTAACTGCACATATACCGAATATGGTAATAGATTCACACTTGCCCCTAAGTCTAGCAACGCCTTCTTAACCGTTTGGTCACCTATTTTGCATGTGATAGTTGGACTGCCTGGGTCTTTAAACTTAGGAGGTGTGTTGCTTTGAATGATTGCACTCACTTGCTCAGTGAGAAAAGCACGCTTATGCACATGAAGCTTTCGCTTTTGTGTACACAGATCCTTAAGGAATTTAGCATAAGCAGGGACTTGCTTGATTGCATCAAGAAATGGGATGTTGATGTTAACTCGTTTGAACATTTCCAAAATCTCGTTGTACTGTATACTCTCTTTTTGCTGCACCAATCTTTGTGGGAATGGAGCAACAGGTACATGAGATCGTGCAGAGACATTAGAATTATGGGAATTCTTATGTTGCTCAGATTTGTCTTCAACAATAGGTGTTTTCTGTGGGATTTTATGCACTGGTGAGTCTGATGTAGACTCACTCGACTGTGGTACACCTACATTGTTTTCAACAACTTTACCACTACGAAGAGTGGTGACAGCATTTACTTGATTATGGGAGGCCTCATTTCGAGTTGAATTTTCTGCCTGATATACAGTTTTTGGATTTTGTTGGGGCTGACTAGGGAGTTTGCCTTTGTCTCTTTCATTCAATGCTTCACAAATTTGACCCATTTTAAGTTCTAGACTTGTAAAACGTTGGTCTGTGGTCTTTTGGAGTTGTACCAAATTTTGTGTCAACAAACCGAAACTTTCTTCGAAGCTAGGCTTTTTCTCTACAGGGTACTGAGAATGTGGTTGTACTTGGGGGTTTCTAGGATAAGGGTATCCTTGGTTATTATTTGTTGTTCCCCCTTGTACAGGTCCCTTAGACCATGAAAGGTTAGGGTGATTTCTCCACCCTGGGTTGTAGGTCTGAGAATATGGGTTGTTCTCTTGCCTTTGGTACAAAACATTGGCTTGCTCGGTTTTAGACTCTTGAAATGCATGGAGGTCTGGACAAGTGTCCACTAGATGGTCTGAACTATGGCATGCGGCACAAGTGGCCATTTCAATTTGACTACGGAGAGTAGGGATATTAGTTTTTCCATTCTTTTCTAGTTCTAGCTTTTCTATTCTCCTGGCCAAGGATGCCATCTTTGCACTTCCTTCGAAGTCAGAGTCAATTCTATGAACATTGGATGCAAGGGTAATCCTATTTGGTTCACGTGGGGATTCCCACTGCTGAGTCTTTTCAGCGACTTCGATTAAGAAATCCCAAGACTCATCAGCAGTTTTTTTCAATAAATTGACCATTGCACATGGTCTCAACTGTAGTTCGGTTCTTGACATCTAAGCCTTCATACAAAATTTGCACAAGTCTCCATTTTTCAAAACCATGGTGAGGACATTGGAGCAATAATTCATTGAATCTCTCCAAATATTTTGCCAAAGTTTCTTCCTCTAATTGTACAAAACTATTCAGACTTTGACGAATTGCCGTAGTCTTATGGTTTGGGAAGAACTTTTTGAAGAACTCTTTCGTAAGAGCATCCCATGTATGAAATGACTGTGGCTATTGAGCACACAGCCAAGTCTTGGCCTTTTCTTGTAAAGAAAACGGAAAAAGTCTTAGTTTGAGGTCCTCATCCGTCATTTGGTTGATCCGAAGAGTCCCACAAATTTCCTCGAACTCTCTCACATGGTGGTAGGGATTTTCAGCTTCAACCCCTTTAAATTTAGGCAACATATTGAGGATACTCGCCTTTAGCTCAAATTGTCCAACAACATCTGGTAAGACATTGCACGAGGACTGGGTTGTCCTCGTTGGGTACATGTGGTCCTTGAGAGTACGGGGTGGGATAAGTCCATCTCCCATTGTCTCGGATTGTTCGGGACTGTCTGCTTCGGAACTATGTATTTCAACTAACTCTTCTTGAGTGATTCTAACTAGTCGGTGTGTGTGGTCTCTAAAGGACACAATCATAGCCTAGCTAGCACATCAAGCATGTTAACCATTCATCAGGAAGGGAAGTTCTAAGCAAACACAAAGTAGGCTGACTCCACCAAAGCAAACCTATAGATTTCTAGCAAACAAAAAGCATGATGGCTCCACTTAGATTGTTTTCTAGACCAGCTTCTAATCCTTTGAAAGGGAATTCGTTACAATCTGAGCAAACCCCTCTGGAGTCAATCCGAGTTTAAGTAAATTGAATAGAGGCGAGGGAAGCTGCTAGAGCTTTGATACCCAAGGCCTCACCGTATTACAAGGCGGCGCAGTCACGCATTCAATTTACAGAAACCGTCATGAACTTCGAAGTATACAGTGATTATGCTACAGTGATTATGCTACAGTAACATGTGAATAGTTCCAGAAGATGAGAAATGAATAGTGACATGAGATGAAAAATGAACTACACCACTACCGAGTCCCCGACAACGGCGCCAAAAACTTGGTAGGCTCGGAAAGATACCTACTTCTATGTATACTGCAAGTGCACAGTGTCGGCAAGCAACACAGGGCAAGCACAGGTCGAACCACAGAGACTTGGAGAGTGTAGAAGTTGATTCTAAATCCTGATTCAGAGAGTAACCAAAAGGGGTTTGATTTTGTCGATACGACGATATGATTTTCAAGTGACTGAAATAATAAAAGTAAAAGATGCAAATAACAAGATATGTAAACAATGATAATATGGATACTAGGGTATTCAAATCCACCAATAACCTATGATATGCATTCAACTTGTAATATTATTCTTGTCCTTATAGTAGATTCAAGTCTACCGTATAACTAAGGTGTTTCTCCAATGGATAATTTAATCACAACTAAAGTATTTCTCCAAAGCATTAATTGTCTAATTAAGCACAACTAATCTAAAGATCAATATTTGGTTAAGCATGAGTTGTAGCATAATCAACATAGAGATATTCTAACTACAATGGTTACATGGCATACATTGTGAGAGCAAGATGTTGACAAACTTGGATTAAATTATATCTTTAAACAATTCTAAACTTTCAAGAACAAGATACAAGATATGAATACATACCAATGAGATTAGGGCTTCATCTAAACCCTAGTAAATGAAATTAGAACATGAAGAACATTACAACAAAATTGAAATTTGATAAACTAACATGAACAAGCTATTCTTGGATGAGTTTTCAACACAACAACCCTCTCTATTTATACACAAAAACTCTCTCACACTTTGGATTCGAATTTTACTGTAGCAACCACTCAACAATTAAACAAAACATGTTTTCTTAATTGATGGATAGAATGGAATACAATGGGGGTGAGGTGGAAATGGATTTGGGTATTGGGTTTTGGATCATGGGTTTTGGATCATGGGTTGTAAACAGGTTGCCACTGATGCGCGAGCGGGTTGCAACACTTCCAACTTTCTTCTCTTTTGTCTTCTCAATTCTTCCAAGCTTTATTTAGTACTTAAAAACACAAAATTAATTAATACAAATATTTATTCTTGAAGATGGTAAGAATGCAGAATTTGGGATAATATATGACTTTGAAGCGCGAAAGATGAGTTAAGTGCCAATGAAAAGGTGTATGAATATGCAATATTTGGCACTCATCACTATGATGCTGAGTTTAACACATTTAGAATCATGGAGTACTTGGAAGTGATGAAGATTTCGAGTCGTGTTGAAGATGCCAAGGAGATCAAGCATTTAGATGAGAAACTACAGAGTTTTATTTATTTTGTAATTCATATGTATTGATAGTTTTGTCACTAAAATTGACAAATGGGGAGATTGTTAGAGCACTGCTTGGTCGAACTTGCATGCGTTGCTATCTCAAGCATGTTTGTCAATGTTAGTGATTAAAACTATAAGTCTTGATTTCTAGTCTACTTATAGATATCTCGGATTAGGACATAGATTGTGTAGTTGAGCCTTAGACTTCACGGCGTTCATCATTTGAAGACGAAGAACTACTAAGGAAAGCTTGTGGAAGTTCATCAACAAAAGGTATGTTGAGACTGAAACTCATCTATCACTTGGAAAGTCTATTTCTACTCTATCTCATATTGATACATAAGTCGTGTTATGATATAGTTTTATATTATACACATTTGAGATTTCGAGCTGAGTTTAACTCGCTTACAAATTTCTCGGAATATGTGTTTGAAAGATTTTGCTTCGACCAAGTTCATCTTATATTCTTGATGCAAGTCAAAAGATGATCATGTGAAAATTGCCGATTAACATCTTACATGGTTTGTGTGATACAATCATTTGATGTAGACTTGGAATGTTTCGTTATGATTATTTCAATAACTTGAAAATTGCTTTGATGCTAATAGTGTGTGAAAACGGCTATTGTCATCCTCTAAGAAAGTTTCAATGATTGAAATATGTGTTTAGAACACTTAACCATTATTGGATATGACATGTTGTGTACTCTTGCACATATGTAACCCATGTCCTGGAACCATAGTATGCGTACACGTACGCATACCTATTGGCTTTAGAAATCCTGGAACCTTAGTATGCGCACCCGTTCATGTACTGGCGTAAGGTTCATGTCTGAATATTTCTGCTAGGATTGGAAGTACACGTACCCGTTTGCGTACTGGCAAAACCTAATCTTGGTCCGGGAATTTCAAGTATACGTACCTGTTTGCATACTTAAAGGTTAAAGTTCTAAAATCGGTTGTGTACATGAACTTAAATATTTATATAATAAGGAAGCAATCTTTGCAAACCGCGACGATAATGTTCATGAATTGATTCGAGTGAATCAAACCGATTTTGCTTCAATTGTATTCTTGTATACTTCTATGAGAATATAGCAATTGAACAACTCTTTAACTAGTTTCATTTGAGTCATTTGAAACAGTTATGGTTAAGATAAACAAGGTTGATATGAGAGTGTTCATATGGATAACCTCGGTTAACTATTGATTGAGCCAACATGGTGTACATGTTTAGGTACGGGCACATAAACCTAAATGAGGGTACATTTCATTTGTGTGTAACAAGATAAGTTCGATCTAACGGTTGAAAGTTATTAGCTTGGTTGAATCAGGTTTTTCATCTAACAGTGAATATTGAATGCTTTGTTACCAAGGTAACTTAAATTGCAGACCCTGATTTGAAAACTATATAAAAAAAAAACTCTAGCAACTGGGAAACCTAATCTCCACACTTATGTGTGTTACTAGTTGCATAAGCTATAGTCAATTCTCCTTTAAACTTAGGTTTCTCACGAGACCCCGTACGTTAACAACTTAAAGACTTCATTGGGATTTTGAAGCCAGACCCAACTATTTTCTCTGTAGCTCCGTGATCTGATCTTACTGTTTTTATCATGTGTTAGTGCAATCGTAAGATTGTCTTGAGATTTATATCTCCGATAGGAAAGATAAAAAAAGTAATCACAAATACCCTCGTCACATCGTTTGTGATTCCACAATATCTTGTTTCGTTAATCGATTCAAATGGTTCTTGTTCACCTTAATTTATCAAAAGACGGAACAAAACTCATAGACATTTCTTTGGGAGGCAAATTTATCTATTCCAATGGACTTTTTTGTGTGAGACAAATTTGTTTATCAAGTTGTAGGATCAGAATATCGCCACAACAATACTCTTGCGAAATTAATGACAACATTTATGCGAGTTCTTGAACAACACACTGTGAGTGTCACAGAATGATTCAAATTATGACGTAATGGACAATGACAACATAAAACACGAGAAAGATATGAAGACCTTGTGAAATTATAGAGAAAGCTTGCGAGAACATAGCAAGAGAGAGAGAGCCTGCGAAATTATGGAGAGAGCTTGCGAGAATGTAGTAAGGGATCCTAAAATAGGGAGAATATGAGCTGTATGTGAGCTGTCATCCACTATACAAACACCTATATAAAGGAGAGAGAAAGGGGGAGGAATACATTCTGAGGGGGAGATATTTTTTGTGAGAGAGAGAAATTTATTTTCTTTATCATCTTCTTCCCCAAAAAACTAAATCTAGAGCTCCAAATACTCATTAATGGAGTCTCCATGTAACCCAAATGTAATTTCAATAATCATAGTGAAGAACCCTAACCCCGTGGATGTAGATCACATTGATCGAACCAAGTAAATATTATGTCTTATTTTATAATTTTAGGACATTTTGGTTAGGAATTAGATTTAGATCTAGAAATTATTATCATAATATTATATGGGGTGTGTTGTGGGATTTCCTGCAACTATATTTTGGCGCTAGAAATAGGGATTGAAAAGGATTAATCCTTCCTGTAGTTTGATTGGTTCAAGAGATTTCCATAAAGATTTACTACTGTTCATATTTTTCTAGATCTAAAAAATTTTAGGTTCAAAAATGTAAATTTCATGGAAGAAATTACACTTTCAGGGAGTAAACATCATCAACAATTCAAAGACATGAAAATATTAAGAGAAAAAAATTAGTTGTTGTGGTGAATTTAAGGAAGAAAACCAAAGTTTTGGTGGAAGATTTTTATGTTCAGGAGAAGAAGGAAAATGTGAAAGAAATTAAGGAGGGACGAAGAGAAGATAAGAGGCAGACGCTGCAATTTCTATCACAAACATAAATTCGCACAGATGGTTCAAGGATGAGTGAACAAGCAGTTGGTCGCAGGATCGACTCTTCCTTATCGCGATATTTTCGCACATTTTTGATAAAATTCCAAAGGAAAATAAAAGAACAAGTAACAAATGTTATGCGAATATTTCGCAAAGAAATTATTGAACAGATGGTTAATGGCGAAATTAATGAGTTTATCTTCGCGAGTTCGAATCCCACCGTATGCATTCCTTTACTATTTTTACTACAGGCGAAGATATGATTAAAACTATAGTATCGAGTGTTCCCTTCGCAGACAGAAGAATATCACAATTGGTCACCAGCGAAGACAAGGAATGTGATGTCACGGGTTCGAATTCACAGAGACACATATTTTTCATTTTCTTCTCATTTTTATTGGCGAATAAAAGAATAAGGAAAAAAGTTCTGCGTTAATTTCTCAGAGAGGTTCTTGAACAGTTGGTCCATAGAACAATTTATGAGTTTGTGGTCACAGGTTCGAATTCGCTTGCGAGCATAGTTTTCTTCTTTTTACAGAGGGTGAAAAAATGAATAATTCCGCAACATTGTTTCATTATTTCGCAAGCAAGAGGCAGCAAAGTTAGTGATCTGCGAAGTTAATGAGTTCATGGTCGTGAGTTCAAGTCCCAACACATGCATATTTTTTCGCGAAATCCTTGATAATTGCGCAGGTATATTCCACACAGAAGAGAGTTCATGATAATTTCGCAGAGAAATATCGCAAGCAAGAGAACTAGCACAGTTGGTTGGGAGGCATGAATGCAAGTAGTAGGTCGCGGGATTAATTCTTGCTTGTCGCAAGTTTATTTTTGTTATGTGAAATTTCTAAATAATTGTCTCTTGAACAGTTAAACTTTGATTAATTCACAAGATTTTTGATTAATTCGCAAGAGAGGGTTAGAACAGTTGGTTTGTTGCGAGAAAATGCAAGAGGCAAGTCAAGGGTTCAAGTCTCATCTCTCACTCTTCTATTTGCTGCGAGACGTTCAGAAAACTCGCATAAGAGCTAAGTACCCTTTCCTAGAACATTTTACTTGCCACAAATAAAAGATTTTTGATTTAATTTCCAAAAAGGGATACAATCGCAAGATTTCAAAGATTTTTGATTTGGTTTACAAAATGCGATACATTCGCGGAGTTACAGAGATTTCATAATTACAAAGATTTCACAATTACAAGAGAAACCTATAACAATATCTCGCAGATCAATTTATATATTCCCTTAAATATTTGCTTTGTTTCAAAGGAGAATGATATCTAACATGGAGAGTAGTAGGAGGCAAAATAAGACCTTCCATCAACAGGCTAGTAAGACCTTCCATCAACAGGATGCGTAAGACCTCATTAGGATCATTTCCATGAAAGATGTTTATCGGATGAGACGAAACAATTTATACAAAGAAAATCAAAACAAAGAAAAACGATTTGAACTTGCAATTAAATGAAATTTTTTGATAAAATAAATGTTGAATACTAATCTAATTTTTTTATTTCTCTTGAATATTTACTTTGCTTCAAATGATATGATATTATGAGAATGAAAGAGTGAATGGAAGAAATGACAGAAATGAAAGAATAAAGAATCGCGAAAATTTCGCAGAGACATTAGAATGGGACGAACCTTTATGGCGTACACCCTAGTTCGCGAATAAAATTTCGCAAGAGGCAAATGTAAGACTTAAAGTGTGTCATATAAGGGGGTATCTCTTTGCATGGCTCAGGGATAAGGTTATACCGCTGCTGGAACCTGAGTCATGGAGATTTGGGGTCAATGAAAGCCCATCCAGGAGAGGTACCATGGATTTCCAACTATATATATATATATATATATATATATATATATATATATATATATATATATATATATATTAACAGTTGGGAGACCGAGGGTCTCTCCAAAGGAGTGCAAAGCATGATCAAGGAGCCGAGGTACACGGTTGAGCCAAGGGTGTCCGGGGAGTATGAAACTACCCTGGCCATTCTTGGCAAGTATTGACTATGATGCACTCGGCCCGAAGAAAACCCCACTTAGGGTGCAATCTCGTAACTATAAGCCATATAGGCAAAAAGGATAAGAGGCTGCGAAAACAACTGGTTGTTGGTAAAACTGTATGGGAGGAGCTAGTCTTGTATGGCCGATGTACGCCTCCTTGAAGGGGCAACCAGGGAGGAGATAAGGGCGGCACCCTCCATTAGGGAGCTGATAAGTGGCTTAAGACGCAAATGTCATGAGGCTTTATTTTCGCAAGAAAATTTAGGCTTGTCATATTTGTGCAACAAATATAAAGAGGCAAAAAGCCAAGAGAAAATATAAGACGAGATCAATAGGTTTTTGCATGAAAATATAAAGACGTCCTGCGATTTCGTCGCAAGACAGCAATGTCATGGGGCTTTATGTTCGCAAGAATATTTAGGCCTGTCATATTGTCGCATGAAAAATATCCTGCTGAGGCCATAATACAAGAGATAAGACAAGATCAATGGATCAGTACATGAAAGTGTAAAGACGTCCTGCGATTTTGTTACAAAGAAAAAAGAAACGTGGCGAAATAAGACCTTTAACTAGGAAGGCAAAATAAGACCATATAAGAAAGTAAGCAAATAAGCTTGAGAAAATGATTATATGTGAGAAAACAAGTTTGCGAACATATATACTGAAATGAAATTAAGATAGTGAAAATGATGCACTTTTGATATTTTAATTATATTATATTATGCGAGACTAGTAGTGCAGGAATAAACAGTGGAGACAATAAAACAATAAGATACAATGAGCAAGAAAGATGAGGCAAAATGAACTTGCGAGAACAATAAATATGCAAAGAGGAATGCATATACTAGAGACAAAAACAGAGAAATGAAGAATGGAAGCGATTTAAAGCTACATCAATTTTACCGAGGAAAAATGAGCTAAGTAACACAAACATTAGATATACATTGCAATAGATAAGCATTCTCATCATACAAGCATCATACTCGAATCATGAAAGCATTGGATAAGCATTTTATGGCATAAACATTGCGTACACATCTCATAATATAATCATCACATAAGCATTAAATTCGCAGAAGTATTTTACAAAAATTTACGAAATATTCAGAAGTTCGCAAGATTATTCGCAGCACTATTCGCAACACTATTTCATGGGCATTATTCAGAATTTCGCAGAGTACTTCAGAATTTCGCAGAGTATTTCATAATTTCGCAGAATACTTCATAATTTCGCAGAGTACTTCATAATTTCGCAGAATACTTCATAATTTCGCAGAGTATTTCATAATTTCGCAGAGTACTTTAGAATTTCGCAAGGTTATTCAGAATTTCGCAGGATTACTCAGAATTTCAAAGAATGTGTCAGAATTTCGCAGAATGTGGTTATTTTGCAGGATGAGATTATTTCGCACAATTATAAGCAACTTAAAGAGATTATATTATCGCATGAACACAAAGCATAAGACAGAGGCAAGATAAGAATAGAGAAGCAATTTTCTCATTCAACACTTTTACAAGAATTCTACCCTCATAGATAAAGAAAAGAGGCAACTATGGACTACCAAGAAAACATTTCATGTTCTTTATCTTCTCGGCAAGAATCATTTCCAAAGTGGATGTTCACTAATGAACAACAAGAAGTCTCGCCAAAAATGAAGTAATAATTTCACATGAACAGAGGCAATACTTATCACTCTCATTCAAGGACGGATACTTCTTATATTTCGAGGATTAAGTACTTCTTATACTTCTTCAAGGATACTTCATACTTCGCATACTTCAAGAGTTGATACATCTTATTTACTTTCCAAATATCTAGAACTTCACAAAAGAATAGAGGCAAGTATGTACTTTTCAAGTCCAGTATTATTTCGCTCGTTCCCTCATCAACAAAGATCAAAGACTACTACAACAACTGATTTTTCCTTAAAGATCACTCTTCAAGCAATATTCAAGGAAAAAGAGGCAAGATGTAGGATCAGGATATCGCCACAACAATACTCTTGCGAAATTAATGATAATATTTCTGCGAGTTCTTCAACAACATACTGCGAGCGTCGCAGAATGATTCAAAGAATGAGATAACGGACAACGACAACATAAAACATGAGAAAGATATGAAGACCTTGTGAAATTATAGAGAAAGCTTGCGAGAACATAGCAAGAGAGAGAGAGCCTGCGAAATTATGGAGAGAGATTGCGAGAATGTAGTAAGGGATCCTAAAATAGGGGGAATATGAGATGTATGTGAGCTGTCATCCACTATGTAAACACCTATATAAAGGAGAGAGAAAGGGGGAGGAATACATTCTGAGGGGGAGATATTTTTTGTGTGAGAGAGAAATTTATTTTCTTTATCATCTTCTTCCCCAAAAAACTAAATCTAGAGATCCAAATACTCATTAATGGGAATCTCCATGTAACCCAAATGTAATTTTAATAATCATAGTGAAGAACCCTAACCCCGTGGATGTAGATCACATTGATCGAACCACGTAAATCTTGTGTCTTATTTTATAATTTTAGCACTTTAATCTTTATCTTGGTTAGGAAATAGATTTAGATCTAGAAATTATTATCATAATATTATATGGGGTGTATTGTGGGATTTCCTGCAACTACACAAGTCTTCGACTTTGGGTCGTAGAAACTCTTGGTTGTGGGTGAGATCAGTTAAGGGGATCAAGTTCGTAGTATCCTGCTGGGATCAGAGACGTAAGGAACGAAACTGTACCTTGAATCAGTGTGATATTGATTAACTACAGTCCAATCTGAAGTTCATTGGTAGTAGGCTAGTATCTATAGCGGCTTAATATAATGTGGTGTTCAAAGCTGGACTAGGTCCCGGGTTTTTGCTGCATTTGCGGTTTTCTTCGTTAACAAAATTCTGGTGTCTGTGTTATTTCTTTTCCGCATTATATTTTGTTATATAATTAAAATATCACAGGTTGTGCGTTGTATCGATCAATTAGGAAATCCATCCTTTGGTTGTTGATTGAAATTGATTGATCCTTGAACATTGATCTTTGGTACCGTTGAAGTTACTTCTTTTATATTCAATCGGGCTCCTAAATTTCTATTTACTGATTGCAGATTGAATTAAGAGTTAGAGATATAAACTCTTGTATATACTTATCTCTAAATTGAGTCTGACTGTCTAGTTGATTCTCTGGAAAGTATATTGGAGTAAGTCCTCTCAGATTGCCAAACGAATTGTTGAGTGTGGTTGTTAGACCCCCCGCATTTTCAAAAAGTCTAACAAATACTTTTGTAAATATCTGCTATCTCTTGATTCTTTCAGATATATGTAACAACCACATACATATGCTGCATTTCAAGTCCTTTTGAAATTACCAAGCTAACTGAGTAGCGGAATATTATAAAGTTCATTACAAGAGAACAATTCCAAGGCTTTGTGAGAAACCTCGCGCCACAAGGCGAGTCTTTATACTTTAAGACTGCTTTTTCTCATTATGCTTTGTGAAAAATTAATCATGTATGTCCAATAGGATTTACACTTGGTTGGTTAGCACTACCACACCAAATACCTGTATATTTTTCAAAGAACTAAGTTCTACCTGGATTGTATAGGCCAAATATGCTCTTCATTGCAATTAAGCAACAATGAGCTTGGATCGATATCATATTGCTCTATTTCCTTAAACAAGTGTATATGAAATAAATCATCAATATGCTCGCATGGTCTTTCCATTGACTCATGCGCATTCTCATAATCCACTTAGGATATCGTTGTTCTCTTAAATCATTAAACTTCGGAGCATCCTCCGGTTTGATTCATGGACATATTCAGAGACAATATTATGATATGATTTCTGATGATATAAATAAGTTGTGCCTTCCTCACCTACTTTCTTTCAAGGTGATGATTGATCGAACCAAGTGGTCTCTCTAACTTCCTTTATGAAGCCACATCCTCAACCACACTTACACTAAGTGTAGTTGAAACACCTTAGTCTATGGTGTATATCCCTTATTGAGGATTTGTAACCTTGCAGGTAGGTTTGCAACTGGTATGTCTGATCTCATCACTTTAGAGACATTAATGTACATCCTGAAAGTCGATTATTCTTTCACTTTACATTTACATTTGTGGAGTACAAGAATCAATATGAGACACAGTGGGAACACACCACGACAATTCATGTCGTTCCCTTATAAAATACTTTTTCTTATCTCCCCCTAACGACGGGAAGATTGTCTTATTAAAGTGATTGATAGGCTTTCGGGATTGCCTATATGTAATAACCGCAATCGCACGGTGTCTAACTAGTAGAAAGAGGCAAGTCCGGGTCGTTCCCACGAGGAGCGGTGGAAATACTATAATCAATATCGCTAATCGAGTAACTAGCAAAGATGTTTTTGGATTTTTGAAAGAATAATAAAATAAAAATAAACTAAAGTAACAAAATGAATCCAATGGGAAGAACGGTAACCAGGGTTTTATAGTATCCACCACTATTTCTATTCAATTACTGAAATGAAACATAATCCTTGAATATTTATTTATCTTCCGGTCTACACCTATTATATGTATTAGAGTTGCACATATCACTGGGACACCTAAGCATGGCACATCAAAAGACTAAACCAAAGCATGCACCATCAAATCACGTTAGTGAGAAAATAATACGAAACTAAATTTTAGGTTCTCAAATGATAACTGGCTATTCTAAGCATACCCCATCAAAGGATTAAACCCAAGCATGGAACATCAATTAAGTAGACAAATATATTTTCGATCCCAACAATTTTTGCACAAAGGTTATTAAAAACCGTGAAGCAACAACCCATATTATCATTAAATCGATAAACAAAATCAAGAATTAATCTAATCAAATCATAATAGTCTTTTGCTAAATATTATTCAAATCAAAATAGCCTAATACTACCATCAAACCCTAGTTACAATAATCTAGCCAAACATGGCGTTCTCAAAAGCCATAAATATATATAAGATAATCGCAAGAAAATCAAAACGGATGAGAAATGATCAAACTTCAAACCCTAGCCGATCTGTAGCCGCAACCTCCTTCCGTCCCTGTGTGTCACTGAGTCGATTCCTCCCAACTCCAGGCGGCCTCCCCCATTCTTCTCTTCTTTTCGATTGTTATAGCTGCTGCAAGAGTCCAACAAGACCTAGCAGAATTTCTTAATGGGCCCAAATCCAATACCCATGCTCATTTCCAAAATACGGGCTCCGCTGCCGACCACATCACCAATTTATGACCGTCCAGAGAAAGCACATACCTGTATTCGATGAACTCTAACCTCAGGTCCTCAGCCTTCGAACTAACACCGCTTTATCCCGTCAACTAACTTGCATTCCCTGGCCATCTAAACTGTACCCACTGGATGCAACACTAGTTTATGTCTTCTAATCCTTGTATATCTCGGCCACAGCACCACCGAACATCTCTGACCAGTTCACCTTTATCTTTCTCACGATCGGCAGCAGCACTCAACTTCAGTTCATAGAAATATCTTCTACGCAGCATAATCAAATCACCAATTGCGAAGATCACCAGCAGAACACAACCGAATTCCGGATATTATAAGCCTCTTTCTGTTCACCGTTGAACGAAAATAGACAGCCATTGAAACCACGGATAACCAGTTTATTCAACACCTTTTTCCTTCGACAACACACAGGTACCCCAGTTCGGCAATCACACATTTCAGCTTCCATTTCCTCTCCATCGCAGGACATCAATTTCGCATATAACCGAGAATCAACCACCACTGCCATCATTTCCCTTCAGCGGCAAAATCTCGTCATGAGCAGCAGCACCTTCATTCATCGTCACAATAAACCACAGCAACACTTCTATTGTGCCCCATTGAAATTCCATGCTTCCTCCATGTCCACCACAAACATCAAACTCCTGCATCTCAAGTAATGCTTCCAGGTCATTCTCCAACTTCCTGCTGCCAGTTCTCAACCAATCATCACTGCATAGCTCATTGCTCGCCGCCACCAGTCGATACAAGTCCCTAGAGAGAACCTTTGTGGACCATCGAACCAACCATTACTACTGCAATACATTCTCTCATTCACGGCTATGGCAGCAACAAACAAAACAAACCCATCTCAGCAAACACGCCTTCAATGAACTGAGCACCTACCTGCACTGTATGCTCAATGGAAATGCAGCCACAGCTCGAGCTCAAAGCCGCAACAGATTTGTGTCCCTTGTTCTTACAGCTCTTGCCTTCGCCACCGACTGCAACCATCACCATCAACTGCACAATTGAAAACCCATTCTTCCTTCATAACTACAGCTTCATATACAGCTGCTAATTCCAGATACAAACAACGGACACAGCCCTTTCCCCTTGTAGTTTCCACGACACTAAATTCAGGCCACTTACACCACTTTCGATATATGGACCACGATCATCCATTCTCATATCCCAGCCTTTTAAACTTTATCACAGCCAACGTCCTCTGAGAACCTTCCTCCACTGGCAGGAAATTCAACTAATAATCACACAAAACCATCTGGCATGTACATCTCCACTTTCGTTTGTTTCTGTCATTTCTCGGTCATCACTGAATTACTTCCCTTGCTCTATCCCTATCAAAAATCACCGTACTAGTTTGATACCACAGCTCCAGTTTCTCTCTATCTTCTCATGAGTCTCATTTGACTCAACATGGGCCTGGCACGGTTGAATAGGCCAACACAATTATTTTCTTTGCTTCTTGACTTCCAGGCATGTGCTTTGGAAGTTTATGTCTCTATCATGCCATGGGTGGCCATTTTTGCCGCAAATGCTACTTTAGCTCTCATTTAGCCACTTCTTCTTCGGGTGATCGAATTTACTTGTACTTTTTATAAAAGCACTAAAATAGTGATATTAGCCAAAATATTGAAGCCTAGCTAATATAAATATGGATATAAAATGTAGCACTGACATGCTTATCAACACCCCCACACTTATATTTTGTTAGTCCTCGAGCAAAACAAAGTTGACCCGCTACATAGCTAGTCATAACATAAGAGAGAGAGTTAGACCCGCTACACAGCTGGTCATAGAAAATACCCTTCAAAAGACCCGCTACACAGTTGGTCATAACCCAAAAAATCATAAGGATAATTATATATATATATATATATATATATATATATGTACTTTTTTTAAGACCCGCTACACAGCTGATCATCTTTTTTTTTTTTTTAAATCAAAATTCCTAATGAAAATGCCACTCCCCCACACTTAAACATTACATTGTCCTCAATGTAATGGAGTCATCCAACGTAGAAATTAAGATGGGAAATTCGAGCAAACAAATAAAATGATAGAGGAAAGAAAACAAATCTGATGGGTTCCCATGAAGCGAAATTGTATGGGTTGACTCCCATAAAGCATAATCTTTGTATCCATGTTTGCGCACATAAAGAACCTCAAACAAGGTGAGGTTGCACCAAAGTAACCTGCAAAGCATATATGTATAGTCTGAAAAGTTGGTGATCAATCCAACAAATCAGGTCAGCTGCAAACATGAACCTGCAAACACTATAAACATCAAAACAAACGTGTAAATCCATTCTCAATATAAAGCAATCCTTATGCAAGATAAGCATATCACTCTCATGGAAAACAAACATATTAGTTCCTATTTCGGAAACACGCTCCAAATCGGGTTCTAAATCAGCTGAAATACATTCAGTCGACACATTATCTTCACTAGAAATCATAGGAATCAATACATTGACAACGTAAAAATGCACAAAATCATCGACACAATGGTTTAAACATGCATCTAGTGATTCAAGTTTGTCAAACTTAGTAACTCTTAAGTCTGGTTCTAAGTCTGCGGAAATAACTTCCGTTGGTGAGTTACCTTGATTAACTATTGGAAGTCGCAATGCATTGACAATATCAATAAGCATCGGGTCATCCGAATCAGCAAAGTGTGCTAAACAAACAGATAAAGGCTCAAAATCATCGGTACAAGTTATCTGACCAATATCAATATGTTTAACATTCACATATGCATTTATAAAATCACAAGATGGATCAGCGAAAGAGGAGCTCAATGGGACAACAATATCATGAATCGACTCATCATTATCTGCAACTAGAATCTCACTATTCGAATGACTAGAAGGTAAATCATGATGAACGTCTACTGTCTCAAATTCGTTAGACTCAACAATAGTATCTTCTGTATAAACAGATTCCTCTAAATCATCATGTGCATATAACTCTTGACATGCTAGAATTCCCATTCTTTGTTCCAAACTAGGCAGTGTGTGATTGTAATACTTCTCATATATCATTAGAGGCGATTTTTCACTCACCATATGTGGAGCAAAAACTCCATACTGTTGCCCATGCATATACTCCCCAAGGGTCATATCAGAAAACGTCTCCTGAGAATGTGACCTTCTACGCTTATATTCTGCAAGTGTCATCTTAGATGACGTCTCGTGCAAAGAATTCATCATCCTCAAAAAGACTCCTGAAATAAAATTCTGAAGCACAAAACAAGTCAAAAAGAAAAAGAAATCCTAAAAAAAAAAATAATGCACAAAAATAAAATAAATGCCTAACTATTTACAAAATCAAAAATACTAATTACAATATTCCACAGCCACTCCCCGGCAACGGCGCCAAAAAATTGAGAGGATCCGGAGATACCTATATGTAATAACCGCAATCGCACGGTGTCTAACTAGTAGACAGAGGCAAGTACGGGTCATTCCCACGAGGAGCGGTGGAAATACTCTAATCAATATCGTTAATCAAGTAACCAGCAAAGATATTTTTGGATTTTTGAAAGAATAATAAAATAAAAATAAACTAAAGTAACAAAATGAATCCAATGGGAAGGACGGTAACTAGGGTTTTATAGTATCCACCACTATTTCTATTCAATTACTGAAATGAAACATAATCCTTGAATATTTATTTATCTTCCATTCTACACCTATTATATGTATTAGAGTTGCACATATCACTGGGACACCTAAGCATGGCACATCAAAAGACTAAACCAAAGCATGCACCATCAAATCGCGTTAGTGAGAAAATAATACGAAACTAAATTTTAGGTTCTCAAATGATAACTGGCTATTCTATGCATACCCCCATCAAAGGATTAAACCCAAACATGGAACATCAATTAAGTAGACAAATATATTTTCGATCCCAACAATTTTTGCACAAAGGTTATAAAAATCGTGAAGCAACAACCCATATTATCATTAAATCGATAAACAAAATCAAGAATTAATCTAATCAAATCATAGTAGTCTTTTACTAAATATTATTCAAATCAAAATAGCTTAATACTCCAAATGGTTTCTACCATCAAACCCTAGTTACAATAATCTAGCCAAACATGGCTTTCTCAAAAGCCATAAATATATATAAGATAATCGCAAGCAAATCAAAACGGATAAGAAATGATAAAACTTCAAACCCTAGCCGATCTGTAGCCGCAACCTCCTTCCGTACCTGTGTGTCACTGAGTTGATTCCTCCCAACTCCAGGCGGCCTCCCCCATTCTTCTCTTCTTTTCGATTGTTATAGCTGCTGCAAGAGTCCAACAAGACCTAGCAGAATTTCTTAACGGGCCCAAATCCAATACCCATGCTCATTTCCAAAATCCAGGCTCCACTGCCGACCACATCACCAATTTATGGCCGTCCAGCGAAAGCACATACCTGTACCGGAAAAAAAACGGTTCAGTCCAAACACCGTTCAAATAAAACAATTTAGTCCAGACCTAGTTGACTAGGTACAAATTAGTCCAAAATATGAGAAAGTACACTAATAACCTTATTATTTACTATTCAGTCCAAATATTTGCAGTTTAGTCCATGATGATGTCAGCAATTTTAAATAATAAAAAAATATTTTAAAAACAGTTTATCTTTCGAACCGTTTGTCCAAAATCCGTAAATTTTTATATATTCGGAAAGCTCTTTCCGAGAGCTACAAAAAGAGTACCCATATGACTATATAATTTTCAATTTTTATATATCTTAGTTTACACCGGTGTACAAACATGTACACATTGACAAAATCCAGAAAAATCCAAAGACAAACCAAGGTGCACCTCATTAATATCCTGAACTTGTCCATTATTCTTCTCCACCTTAAGCTCCCTCAAAAAATTACCTAAACACAAAGCAAGATGCTACTAAAAATCATCTCATGAGATTGAAACAACAACTTAGGCTTTAGCAAGAATTAGTTTTTTTATATTTTTGAAAGAGCATTTGTATAATTATGCACATACCTACGGAAATCTAACATCACTACCCACAAAACAAACCATATATTATTAAGAGAGCACAATGGTGTATAATCATGTACACACCTACAAAAATCCAACACTTGTACCCATTAGTGGTTTCCCTAGCTAATTTTTGGCTTGTATATATAAAATATAGTTCTGCAAGTGTATAATAATATACACCTAAAAATAATCAACATGTGGACAACTATATATACCTAGATAACATAACATGTATGTACAATTATGTACACACTAGTACATTCCCTAATTTCTTAAACTTCAAAAGGAATAACATATGGACAACTATGTATAATGAATAGTCATCATGTGTACAATTATATCAACTGTCTAATTTTTGGAACTCATGAGCCTACAGTAAAAGAAGATGAACACCCTAGATATTTACGATCAAATTGTGTTCGAAATAGGTTCAAATTTCAAATGCGAACCAAAAATAGAGACAGATGAACCATTTGTAGACATCACTGACAAGAAAAAAGCAGTTGTAATTTAAGTTCTTACTTCGCGAACATCCTCTGTATGGCGGGTATACGATAGGGAGAGAAAGTCATTTTCATTTGGAACACCCAGGTGCTTATAACCTAATAGAAGGAAAGACTTAACATAAGTAAAGGAGTACAAAAACATATAAGAACATGAAATCTTTTGGGAATCAACATGTGTACATGTATGTATGCATTACAATTCAACATGTGTACAACTATGTGCACGGTAACACTTTAAAAATAAAATGTGCACAAACTAGAAACACAAGCATAAGCTTACAGAGTCATTTTTCTACACCTAGTTTGTACACCTAGGCGTGTACTAGTTTGTACACCTATGTGTGCACTAGTTTGTACACCTGGGAATCTATGCATCATAATCTCATCAAGTCTATCTTTTTCTATTTTTGAAAATTACATTTGTTTCTCCAACAGAAACTCCTAACTACACATTAAAAATTTAATAACAAAAGGCCACCCTGGTGAAAATTTAATTAACCCATTACGGTTTCAATAAAAAACCTGAAACAAAAAGGCTACAACTAAGAATGTTACAGAATTTTTAACTGTTTCAAAAACTGGTGTACTAAAAAGTACACGACGTATAACTGGTGTAGTAAAAAGTACACTGCTTACAACTGGTGCACAAATAACATGTGTACAATTATGTACACATTAATAATTCAAAAACAAAGTGTGCACAAACTAATAAAGCAAATGTTTAAAGTATTTCTAGATTATGAAGAGCCAAATAAGAATTTGGACTAGTGGTCTATCTAACATTTGATAAGTCTCTACTCTTACAAGTTTTAGGCTTAATAAAATATTTGGACCATCTATTCAAGCTTGACTCAAAAATAAAATTTGTAGTGGATCTCACTAAAAAATTCAAGTGCCTGAAAACCTATTTGCAACTGTTTACTAATTTGTACAAAGGCCAGGTCATAACAATCTTGAAATCCATTTTTTATGTTCTTTTTCCATTCAAGCCTTTTCAAATAATCATGCCCTATGAATTAATTTTCAAACATCAATTCCAATAAATGTTTAGTTATACGCAGTCATGTGGAGCTTACCCATAGAGTTTTAATGCAGAAACAATATCTAAATATTCCACAAGCAAAAGAAAATCACAACCAATATAAAATCGGGACAAGGATTAGATGATAGAAAACAGAAATTGAATCACCTTCTTTAGCTTCAACCAATGCGAGATACATTTTGAATGATATAGATGCCGGCACGGCAAAGTGGTCAGCATTCTCGATTTTGTATTCCATACAACAGATCACACATCTGCAAAATTTTAAAATTAACCCGAAATGAGAAACACAGGACTTTCTTGACTCAGTGTGAGTGATGGAGAAGGAAAATCAGTAAGTTACACTTAAATGCTATAAGCAGATTGGATTTATGTACTCGTCATATTCTTTCTTGAAGAATAATCCTACTTTATGTGAATCACGAGGAGAATCCGTTGGAACTGAAAGCACAATTGTGTACCACTATGTGGACACTAAACAATCAAAAGGTGTACAACTGTGTACACATTAACGAACAACAGGTGTATAACTATGTACCTATTAAAAATCCACATTTGTTCAATTACGTACACATTAAGAGTCAATAATAAATTACTTAAAATAATAATGATCAACTCTCATAGCCAAACTGTTCATTTAAATGAGGGAAATCTAGCCCAGCTAAGGGTGGAGAACCAGAAATGAATCTTAAAATAAATAACGTATCATGCGAAAATAGAAATGAATCTTAAAGCAGAAAAAATAAATACTTCGCATTAAAGAAATGGACAACTAATACAAATGATTGGTTTTTAAAAAAATTATTGGTGATGATTATCTCCGACATAGGAAAAATGCTACGTTTGTTGTGTCTAGACATATGTCTAAATGAATAATACTAGTTTGATAGTTTTAGTTTCACAATCAATACAGAAATAAAGTGCACGACTTACAACTAGTATGATAAAACTGGTGCACTAAAAAGTACACTGCGTAGAACTGGTGTACAAATAAGTACACCCCATATATTCCCGATACGATAAAAACAATGCACATAAAAATTTCACCAGTCTTTAGCCTTTCAAAAGATCATCTCCACAGATTTCATAAGGAAATGAATAAATGGTAAAACGGGCTACAGGTAAAGAAGTTACCTTGCCAAACATCCCTATCATGAGATTCAAGTCTTTTTCTTAGTGCTAATATTGTTACCTACATAAAGAAAATGTAACAAATCACGACAAACCAAGATGGGATGACATAAAATATAAGACAAATAAAGTCAAAAACCAATCGTAATAGGAAAAATAACAGTGAGCATAAAATAGCATATCCACAAATTAAAATAGCTCGCAATTTATGGACTTTTCAAAAAGAGACTATGCAACAGATGTCAAATCTTAAATTTATGTGCTTGTGGTATATGGATATCATAAGATATAAAAAATATCCATACACTTGTACCAGTCTCAAATGAGAAACCATGGGACTACTTACTAACCCGTTCTCGCAACAAGCTCATTGTCTATAAAACCAAACGCATTGACGTAATTATCTAGACTCAACATGCACACTCATTAGCAATCAACACGTCTACAATTATGTACCCATTAAGAATCAGCATGTGTACAATTATGTACACCTTATTTATTTTTCCAAACATAAGCCTATGAAGTCATTTTTTTCACATACGTACCTACGCAAGCATAAACTTATGGAGACATTGTTTCACATGTGCACCAGTTTGTATAGTTCTTTATGCAAGCATAAGCTTACGAAGTCATTTTCTCACATGTGCACCAATTTGTACACCTTAGTTTAAGAACCCAACATAACATACAAACCACAAGCGATTATAAAAGATGCAATTAAAATTTTATATACCATAATAAGGGAAAAAAGAATAAAAAAACATCAGGTGGATAACGATGAATTTTGAACCAAGAACCAACTACTCAAGTAGCTGCAATCCAAACTATTCATCAAACTTGAATTTTTGGTGAAATAAATGCATAATTACAAGGGTGATATGTATTAGCTATCGTAAGAGGGTAGATATTATAGGGAGATACTATTAGTTCTTCTAAAAGTTATAATTACAAGGACTGTCAATGGTACTTCAAACCTATGTAGATATTCAAGTAAATTAGTAAAAAAATATCAATAAAACCAGGTCAACATCAATTTGAAAGATGTAAACATCAATTCCACTACAAAGTAAGTAATAATAATTATTAAATGTTTCGTTTTAAAGATCGAGCAAAGAGTAATCTAAAGTTCTTAATTATCCAGATCTTTACATACGCAAAATTTCATTAATTAAATCTCCTCATGAATATAAAGTCAATAATCCAGTAAAATCATTATCAAATATAAACAATCTCAATTTTTAAAAACTCATAATAGTCTAAGCATAGTCGATAAGCAACTAAAAACCCTAAAATGTAAGGATAAAGCAAAATCATAGAAGAGGAAATTAAAAGTGAACGAAGGATCTAGCTAAAACAGATTTAAAATTGAGATTTGGATGTAAGAGAAGAAGAAGAAATCTGATAAGAATGGTGAAGCGAGAAGAAGAACAGTTTGAAGTTGATTTCATGATTGGATCGATATAAAAGATAAGAAATGTTTTGGTCATCACGAAAATTCTCAGATGTAAACTTTTTAGACGCCCTTTCTCTCAATCTGAAAAATGAATAGGGTACTTAGGGTAATGTGAAAAGTGTGATTTTATGGATCGGGAATTGTTTGGACTAACTCGTCCATATTTTGGACTAAACTGTTTATGCGGAGGAATTTTGGATCTCCTAGTACTAGGCTTAAGGAGGCAGGACTAGAGCGTCTAAAGCCCAACAAATCTGGGACTAAACGTAAATTTCTACTACATGTATTCGTTGAACTCTAACCTCAGGTCCTCAGCCTTCGAACCAACACCGCTTTATCCCGTCCACTAACTTGCATTCCCTGGCCATCTAAACTGTACCCACTGGCTGCAACACTAGTTTCTGTCTTCTAATCCTTGTATATCTCGGCCACAGCACCACCGAACATCTCTGACCAGTTCACCTTTATCTTCCTCACGATCGGCAACAGCACTCAACTTCAGTTCATTTTTTTTTTTTTTTTGGAAAGGAGAGGGGGTTAAGGAAACCCCAACCAACAAGAAGGAAAAACAGAACAGAACAACTGAAAAGGAATGGAAACAGAAAACTATTACAACTCCACAGTGGAGTAAACAACAGGAACCTCAGGCGATTCTACTATAGGCTTTCCCCTCCGCATCTTCTTGAATTATCTTCTTCAAATCTTCTGCAAAAGAGCTAGGAGTAATTTCCACAAACTCTGCACTTGGCCGGTAGCTCGCAATACGATCTGCAGCTCGATTTGCTTCACGCAGAGTGTGCTCAGTATTGCAAATCTGCAGCTGGCTCCGTAATCTTCTAATAGACTCCCAAACGTGATGAAAAGTCCAAGGAGGTTTAGGATCAGTCTTGGTCAGATAAGAGACAACCGCTTTTGAATCCGTATGTAACGAAACTTTCCTGAAACCATTTTTGATAGCGAGTTTTAAGCCTGCTTCAACACCTTGTAGCTCATGCAAAGTAATAGTACATGTGCTGGAACTGCCACACAGTGCATTAGAAGGAACACCAAACTCATCTATGATTATTGCTCCAAAGCTTGCACCGTTATCATTTAAGGCTCCGTCAGTATTTACTGCAACCTCGCCCAGTCCCGGTTTCCTCCAAGCTGTAGAGATCTTCTTGGGAAGAATAAAGCTAGGGCAGAATCCCCATTGCACAGCCAGGCTTCGGTTTTCATTTGTATCAGTCATTACCGTGTCGAAAGATCACATCTTAGTCCTAACATCAGCGCAAATGAGCTGAACCAGCATCTCTGGGGGAATAGACTTCTAGTTAAAAATTCTTCGGTTTCTTTCACCCCACACTTGATAGATACAAGCATTAAACACCAGCTTCCTCAAGACTCCAACAGACTTATTACCTGTTATATTAGTCACGCACCATTGGATCTGAGCATCCCAATCAGGTAGTCTAGAAGCCCTTATACCCATTAAAGGATACAAAATTTCCCAGATCTTAGCTGAGTAAGAGCAATTAAACAGAACATGGAAATCATCCTCCAGCATATGGTTGCACAGAACACACACGGGGTCAACTTCTAAACCCCAAACAAGGAGTTTGAATCTTGTTTTCAACCCTCTATGCAGAGAAACCCAAACAATGAAACAGTGTCTAGGAATGCAATTAGAGAACCAAACCAGCGTCTGCCACTGAACATTCGGAAGTTTAATACTCAGAGCATTATATGTGTCTTTGAGCTTAAACTCACCAGTGCTCCCTGCTGTCCACACAACCCTGTCCTCAATTAGCCTGTCAGTTTTGACATTTAGAATGTCTACGTAATGAAGACCTAGGACATTCATCAGATTCGGAGAGATGCTCCACTCTCCATTGCACAACAGAGTACTCACATTAGCATCCAAATGGTGGGTGGAATCATACTTAAGGTGAGGTGGGAAAATTCTCAAAAGGTTACCTTGGGGAAGCCAGCTATCCTTGCAAAGATTGGTTCTCTCTCCATTACCGATCAGGTGCAGGACAAAGGTTTTAGCCAATTCTCTGTGCTCCAAGATTCGCCTCCAGCACCAAGAAGAATCCGAAGGAGGCTTGGAATGCCAGAAGTCCTTGTCCTTAATCAAATTCATTTTTACCCAATCGACCCATATTGTAGGTTTATTAGACACAATGTCCCAAATATGCCGAAGGTTGGAAGCATTATTGGTAGTTTCAATGCACCTAATACCCAATCCACCTTCACTGTAGGGGAGACAAGCGATCGGCCACTTAACAGCAGGCTGCTTATAGTTTAAATCACTGCCCGACCAAAGGAATTTGCGGAAGATTGAGTTGATAAGATTAACAGTCTTCTTTGGTAGGACAAAACAAGAAATCCAGAAAATTAACATGCTACTCAAGATCACTTTGATAAGAAGAACCCTACCAGCAAAGGATAAGTTCCTAGCCTTCCAAGATTTTATTCTAGTAACTATGTGGTCGACTAGAGGAGAACAGTCCGCATGAGATAGTCTTGTAGATAAGAGAGGGAGACCCAGGTACCTGACTGGTAGAGTACCAACTTCAAAACCCAAGATAGTTTTAATACTGTAGGCAGTGGTATCGTCAACTGAAGACATAAAGATATTGCTCTTAGACTTGTTAACCACCAAGCCAGTCCTGTTGGAGAAAGTGGTGAAAGTATCCGCCAAGGCGCTAGCTGAATTAGCATCCCCCTTCATAAAAACCAATAAGTCGTCTGTAAAGCAAAGGTGCGTGATAACCGGATGTTTGCATCTGGGATGAAGTGAAAAGAGCCCTAGTTGAACCTGCTTCAGCATAAGAGAATTAAATACTTCCATAACTAGAACAAAAAGATAAGGCGACAAGGGACATCCCTGCCTAATACCCCTCTTCCCCTCAATATAACCATAAGCAGTCCCATTGACCATAATAGAGAATTTAGGGGCAGTGATACACATGCTAATCCAATCAATAAAATTCTGCGGAATGCCAAACTTCTTGAGCGTGATTAGCACAGCATCCCACCTGATGCAGTCGTACGCTTTCCTCAAATCAATTTTAAGAGCACACTTAGGAGAACCATTATTCCTGTGATAGTTCCTCAGCAGTTCATGAGCTAACATAATATTGTCTTGGATGGATCTCCCAGAGATGAATGACGATTGGCAAGGACTTACAAGTTTCTTAACCACATTCTTAAGTCTTGTAGTAAGGATTTTGGCAATACACTTATACATAACATTGCAACAAGCAATTGGCCTAAAATCATTTAAGGTTGTTGCATTAGTAGTTTTAGGTATTAAGGAGACTAAGGTAGCATTTACCTCACCCAGAAGCTTCGAACTTGAGAAACATCTCTTCACTGCCTTGATAAAGTCAGCTCCAATGATTCTCCAGCTGTGTTTAAAGAAGTGAGAGGAGAACCCGTCCGGACCAGGAGCTTTGCCCGAATCTATTGAGGATAAGGCGACGATAATTTCATCAGAATTCACCGGACTAGATAAATCTTTTGCCTCCTCCAGTGAGACATGATTGCTTAACTTGATTTGGTCCCAGGCCAAAGGATCAAAAGGGGTTGCTGAATCATTTCCAAACAAGTTTGTGTAGAAATAAACACACTCCTTTGCAATATCAGTATCCGTAGTAAGTTTAGTCCCTTCAGAATCATAAAGTGACAGTATCCTGTTCCTCGATCTTCTCTCAACGATAGACTTATGGAAGAACGGAGTGTTGCTGTCCCCAAGTTTAAGCCATTGAACCCTCGATTGTTGCTTTTTCATAGACTCCTCATAGCGCATCTTCTTAGCGTAGTCTTGGATTGCTTCCCTTTCATTTGAGATAATAACCGGACACACCGGGTTAACCTGCAGGGCTTTTTGCACCGTGTCAAGATTGTTTTTAGCAGCCTCCACTTGAACCGTATAGTTTGTAAACCTGCTCTTCCGCCAAGGTATAAGAAACTTCTTGACATTTTTAAGTTTGGAGACGAAGCGAAACATCGGAGTACCACTGACCTGCAAGTTCCACGCCTGGTTCACAACACTCAAGAAATCGCCTTCATCAGCCCAAGTGTTAAAGTATCTAAAAGCCTTTGGACCTGTACCTCTTCCCTGGAAAATATTTAAGATCATGGGAGAATGATCAGAGATACCAGCATTTAGAAAATCTTTAGAGGAGTCCGGAAAGGTAGCCAACCATTGGAGATTTATGAGAATTCTGTCCATCTTGCAAGTAATTCTTGAGACTGCATCTTGCTTATTTGACCAAGTGAAAAAGCACCCCACAAACGGGCAATCAAACAGCTGAGCATCTTGTATGCAACCTTGAAAGCTACTAAGAGAGGAAGGTTCCAGATTCACCCCCCCCCCCCCCCATTTTCTCATTTGTGTAAAGACAAGCATTGAAATCACCTAAAACACACCAAGGAAGCCCGTTTGAGAAAGTAAATCTGGAAATAGTGTTCCAAAGGTCTTCCCTCCTGTCCTCAGCATTGTGACCATAAACAACAGTTAAAATAAACCAGGGACCATTATTTAAAGAAACTCTAGCAAAGATATATTGTTCCGAACTAAACAAATGATGAACTGTTGCCCACATTGGATCCCACATAAGCCATACACGACCAAGATGATGATGATCATAGTTGTCTAAATAAGACCAAGAAGGTTGAATTTTATTCCTAACATTAGTTTTATTCCTAGCCTGCACCCGAGTTTCAACCAACCCACAAATTTTGATGTTTTGACTCCGAATAAGATCTCTCACCTCCACCTGCTTGAGAGGGTCATTCAGCCCTCTAGTATTCCATGCTCCTAAATTAATCATGAATAACAAGACGTGAAGGTGACCGTCTAATCCTACCCACTTTTTTGAGGTCGGTACTTCTGACACCCATTAAGTGTCCATTTACATTTTTGATTGCTGAGTCTTTAGAACTATTCATCCCCATATCTCTAGTTTGTTGGAAACCAGACTTACCCGTTAGAACAATACTGCCCTCGCCAGTTTTTGTAGTTACTTTGTCTGTGAGAGGGTCTTGTACCAGTTCCTCAATAGCAGCATCTTCCATTAGTGGTGTAAATGAGTTTCTGAGAGTTTGCATCATTCCTGTGTCTTCAAAATTGCTATCCGGCTCAAAACCTGGAGGGAACATTGGGTAGTCCTGGACTGGCAACACATTTTCCGTTAAAGTTAAGTCTGTTCCTGTCCTCATTATCTTCCTTTTATGATTCACAACAGACCACTCCTTTTCCGGACTAGGGAGCTCATTAAAACCAACATCTTGAGTACCCAATGAAGGTGTTCCCACTTTCTCTTTTAGTTTTGGAATGTAATTCACTGAAGCTGGAGTAACTATCACTTTTTTTGGGCACTTATTTTCGTTGTGACAAAACGTCAAACATTCAGTGCACTGTGGTGGTTTCCACACATAATCCACAGTAACATTGCACTTCTTACCATTCTCAAAAACTACCGGAATTGTTTTTTTAGCTCAGTATTTGGATTGATCTCCACACAAACTCTCGCATATGCCATCCTTGTGCGTTCAGCTGTCGGACCATCCAATAGTTAGGGTTTCCCAATTACACTGGCAATCACACTCAGTCCTTCAGGGATAAACGCATGAAGAGGTACTCCTCTGATAGTCATCCAAATTGGAATCGTTTGTATTGATTCTAATTCGTTTTCGATAAAAGGTTGCCATTCTCTAACCAGAAAAGGACTACCCGAAATAAATACAGGACCATGCTCTAGTGCCAGTAATCGATCTTCTTCCATTGAAAATTTTAGAATATAAGCTTTATCACCATGGAGGGTCATAGATAGATTACCTTTAATTCTCCAGGCTTTTTCGATTGAGTTTTTAACATAGGTGAACGGAAATTTCCGTCCTACAAATCCTCCGACGACCAGCTTTTCGTAATTCACCATGTGATTTGCAATATCACTGTCCTTGATGGCAGCAATTGTAGTACCATTCACCACTGTTGGAGGCCGAAAGATCAAACCATCTGATGAAACTGACGGTACCTTCTTAGATCGACTTGCTACATCTCGAAAGTTTGGGATCGGAGACTCCATTTTTTTAGTGGTGAATCTAAATTGGTTATTTGAATTTGGGGGAAGAGGTAAGTGATTAGATCCCGCTGCAATACCCGGATCTGGATCGAGATGAACTGGATTCATACGGGAGCTGTGAGTAACAAATCTCTTTGAATTTGGTCAAAATCGCCCGGCCAAAGTCAAAGAGAGAGAGAATATGACCGATTCATACGGGAACTTCAGTTCATATAAATATCTTCTACGCAGCATAATCAAATCACCAATTGCGAAGATCACCAGCAGAACACAACCGAATTCCGGATATTATAAGCCTCTTTCTGTTCACCGTTGAACGAAAATAGACAGCCATTGAAACCACGGATAACCAGTTTATTCAACACCTTTTTCCTTCGACAACACACAGGTACCCCAGTTCGGCAATCACACATTTCAGCTTCCATTTCATCTCCATCGCAGGACATCAATTTCGCATATAACCGAGAATCAACCACCACTGCCATCATTTCCCTTCAGTGGCAAAATCTCGTCATCAGCAGCAACACCTTCATTCATCGTCACAATAAACTACAGCAACACTTCTATTGTACCCTGTTTCCATCGAAATTCCATGTTTCCTCCATGTATACATGGCCACCACAAACATCAAACTCCAGTATCTCAAGTAATGCTTTCAGGTCATTCTCCAGCTTCCTGCTGCCAGTTCTCAACCAATCATCACTGCATAGATCATTGCTTGCCGCCACCAGTCAATACAAGTCCCTAGAGAGAACCTTTGTAGACCATCGAACCAACCATTACTGCTGCAATACATTCTCTCATTCACGGCTATGGCATCAACAAACAAAACAAACCCATCTCAGCAAACACGCCTTCAATGAACTGAGCACCTATCTGCACTGTATGCTCAATGGAAATGCAGCCACAGCTCGAGCTCAAAGTCGCAACAGATTGGTGTCCCTTGTTCTTACAGCTCTTGCCTTCGCCACCGACTGCAACCATCACCATCAACTGCACAATTGAAACCCCATTCTTCCTTCATAACTACAGCTTCAAATACAGCTGCCAATTCCAGATACAACGACGGACACAGCCCTTTCCCCCTGTAGTTTCCACGGCACTACATTCAGGCCACTTACACCACTTTTGATATATGGACCACGATCATCCATTCTCATATCCCAGCCTTCTAAACTTTATCACAACCAACGTCCTCTGAGAACCTTCCTCCACTGGCAGGAAATTCACATAATCACACAAAACCATCTGGCGTGTACATCTCCACTTCCGCTTGTTTCTGTCATTTCTCGGCCATCACTGAATTACTTCCCTTGCTCTATCTCTATCAAAAATCACCGTACTAGTTTGATACCACAGCTCCAGTTTCTCTCTATCTTCTCATGAGTCTCATTTGACTCAACATGGGCCTGGCACGGTTGAATAGGCCAACATAATTATTTGCTTTGCTTTTTGACTTCCGGGCAAGTGCTTTGGAAGTTTATGTCTCTATCATGCCATGGGTTGTCTTGGCCATTTTTGCCGCAAATGCTACTTTAGTTCTCATTAGCCGCTTCTCCTTCAGGTGATCGAATTTACTTGTACTTTTTATAAAAGCACTAAAATAGTGATATTAGCTAAAATATTGAAGCCTAGCTAATATAAATATGGATATAAAATGTAGCACTGACGTGTTTATCAGTGATAACCCGCAAATCTAGCGGTAAGAGATCTCCTGCCAAAGGTTTTAAAATGCGGATAATTGTTGAGATTAAATATCCAACAAAATTACTTAATCGTATTCGTGACCCATCATAGTACGATGTGGACTCGTAATGGCACATATATATTTCAACCAAATAATGCGTAAGAACACGAGTGTCAAGCTTATATCTAGTTACCAACTGGTACGCATAAAAGGTTGACTAATATTGGGTTCTAAAATAAATTAAGTAAAGATGCATTAATATTGTATATCCCCAAAGCAATAAAAGGTAGGTTGGTACGCGTAGCCTATTCCTTAGACATCATCTGTAACCTTTGATGATAAACTTTGCGAGTCCATGAGGTATAGGATGCTCTGCATTGATCCTATTAAACATGCAATAACAATCAATTCCTTTTGATGTACACTCGCTAGCATTTACAATGAGTGGTGAGCCCTTACATGTAAAATATGTGCTAGTAGTTTTTAAACGCAAATTTCTTGGGAACTATAACTAGTCCAAAATGTCAAAACATTCACCAGAGCCAGAAGTCACCATAATGTTCCGCATTCTGCATGAATATTTTTCTAAACTTCACCTTGTTATCTTTGTAATATGGATTGTTTACCATTTGCATCTTAGGATGGTATCGATCTTGTTTTACTGAAGACTTTGTAAAATGAGTAATATGCTCTCTTACTTAAAAGCATAATGAGAGGGGGAGGGGGTTGGACATCTAGTACTTTAGAAAACACTTATTAAGAGATATGTCGTTACTTCGCATTCTGTCAATCTTTTTCCCGTTGTCTCGTCCACTCAAACACAGTGATGTACGTATGAGTCCTTTCAAAACGAAACATCATGTCACAACCAAAGTTCCTTTATGGTTATGTCAAAATCTGTATGAGTCAATTTCCAACATTTCATCGTCTGAGTCAATATGGATTCAATAATCCAAATTAATACTATAGTGATTTATATTTTACTAAATTGACTCATTAGTTTCTCTAAAATATGTTTCCTTCCAAGTATATTAGAGACTATAAAAGACACAAATCAATTACGTTCACATCATTGTGAGATTCCACATGATATTCATTTGCATGGGTACTTTGGAATTTAAAAAGGTGTGATTATCTCTCGGTACATGTAGAGATTTTTTGACGTCTTTGTTCTATCTTGAAAACAAATTTTTGAGTAGTGCTGCGCTCGATGATCCAATCCTCGTAGTCACATTATAAGGAAATAGTTCAACAACTAGTTTAAATTCCTTAAGATGGTGGGAGGGAAACCACTATCTGTTAGAAATTTAGTCTTGAGATATTAAATAAGTGGTGTGGCCTTATTAGTAACAAAAGTGAGATTCAACTCAAGTACTTTAGATTGAATATATGTTACGTTTTAGGGGGATGATATATTTTTCATCATAATGTACGAATGATCCTTTTAACTCAAGTACTTATGAGTATATTTCAAGTGCTTTAGAGTATTTCAGTCTCATGGAAATGATATACTTTTCATTTCATAAGTACAAACTATGAATTTAGTTCTTCGCATAAAAAAAATCTTTATTTTAACTTAAAAATATATATTTACTAAACTACCATACAATCGATAGTCCAGGATCAAATCATACAAAATTCAGTTGAATAAAGATAATTAATAAAAACTTATCAAAATGTAAGTGTATAAATTGGGCAAGTTTCTTATTGCCACTGAAGTTGACAAGCGGGGGTATGACTTTCTTTTAACATATAGTGAGTTTTTTGTCATTTAAACTCTTTATATATCTTGTAGTTGGCTGCTACTATATGATACCCATTCCATCACTTGTACCATACTCAGTAAATGTTTATACTAAGCGTCCAACTCTTTTTCCAATGAGTCAGAATTACGTTTATGTCTCATGCTCAGTAAATACGTTTACTTTGTATTGTTACTACTTGAGACAATATTACAAGTGTTTTAAATTCCAATGAACGTTCAAATTTTCGGGGGGGAAATTTCATGAATGTTACAAAAACTTCCTTCAGAGCATTGCATCATCTGAAATTAATATATCGTCTTAAAACGTAGAAGTAATTCCCTCATCTTTTGAACAATGCATCGTCATTGGTTGAAGGTTTTCATGATGAAGGTAAATACCTTGTAGACACAATTGATTTTTGTATCAGAGGCTCTTTAATGGCGCTCAAGTATTTATGAGTCCAAAAGCTCAAGTTTTAATCGAGTTGGTTTAATCAGAACCCGGTCAACGGATTGGTCAAAGCTCGGTCCATTGGGTTGACTATGTCATGGTTAACAAAAGTCTCCACTTTTTATTTTGCATTATATATAAATTGCTCAGGCTCATTGATAATAAACTTGAAACTATTAGCATATAGGCCCAAATATATTGTTAACCTTAAGAATGGAAATTTGATTATCCAATTGTAGTGATTGGAAACAATTGTAACCATGTCCGATGATGATAAAAAAATTACAGGAAATTCATCAAAATATTTTTCAAAACATAATAGAATTTCAAGGTAATCCAACGGCTAAATAAAAATATATTCATGAAGTTGTTTGACTATTCCAATTCACGTTTCTGTGAACACAGTTGGAAATATCTAAGGGTGCACAGGAACCGAACTGAAAACCCGGACCGGGCCAGAACTGGTGGAACCGTACCTATTTTTGTACTGAACCGAGGAAGGGGGTACATGTACCGGTCCAAAAAATCAGAACCGGGGCTAAGGAGGTACACGTACACGGTTATATCCTAGTCCCGTACCTCCCCGGACCGAATGTACCGAAGAACTATAACCATTAGATTTAGGGGTAGTAAACTAATAATAACCATTAGATTTAGGGGTGGTATTTATATAACAATAAGGCTAGGGTTTCTCTTTTTCTTTTTCTTTTTTTCCGTCTTCTCTCTCTGAGAAGAAAAAGAACTCCATTAGAGTTACATGGAAGAGTTTTCTTCTGAATCTTATCCATTAAACTTCAACTTCACGAACACCAGTTACACTTACACCACCTCTCGATCCAGAAGAAGAATGAGAAATTGTTAACCAAGGGTAACTGTTTTTGATTTTTTTCTTCTCCAATTTTACTGATTCTTTATTTATTGTGTTTTATTGTGATTCACAGAACTTGATTCATTATTTTTATTGTGATTTTTGATGACCAATTGCTTGGAATTGGATTAGTTTAATTTAGGGTTTTGAAAAAGCAGGGGTCTAACAACCTCACCCAATATTTCGATTAACAATCTGTATGGACAACTTCGAGTTGTTTTCTAGAGACTCAACTAGACTCAATCAATAGAAAATACTCAAGGAGTTATTATCTCAATCTCTCAATTTGATTTACTCAAGAAAATGTGATTTGCGAGTCTAATCAAAGAGAGATAACTTGGATGGTACCAAAGACCAATATCCAAGTGTCAATCAATTTAAATCAATAACCAATAAGGTCGGATATTCTAATTGATTGAACAACGCATAACATGTATTATTTCAATTATATAACAAAATATAATGCGGAAAAGAAATAACACACACACTAGAATTTTGTTAACGAGGAAATCGCAAATGCAGAAAAACCCCGGGACCTAGTCCAGATTAAACATATATTGTATTAAGCCGCTACAGACACTAGCCTACTCCAAATTAACTTCGGCAGTTGAACCCCAATCAATCTCACACTAGGTACAATTATGCTCTTATGCCTATGATCCCGACAGGATACGGCGCACTTGATTCCCTTAAATGATCTCACCCACAACCAAGAGTTGCTACGACCCAAAGTCGAAGACTTTAGCAAACAAATCTGTCTCACACAGAAAAGTCTACAAGATAGATAAATCTGTCTCCCACGAATAAACCTATGAGTTTTGTTCCATATTTTGATAAATCAAGGTGAACAGGAACCAATCAATAAAACCATACTTATATTCCCGAAGAACAACTCAGTTTTATCAATCACCTCATAATAGTCTTAATCGACGCAGCGAAAAAAGATATTGTGGAATCAGAAACGATGAGATGAAGATGTTTGTGATTACTTTTATATCTTACCTATCAGATATAAAAATCTTAAGCCAATTATTACAATTGTACTCGTACGATAGAAATAGCAAGATCAGATCACACAACTACAAGAAAAGTAGTATCGGTCTGGCTTCACAATCCCAATGAAGTCTTTAAGTCGTTAACCTGGTTTTAGAAGAAGAAAACCAAAGGTTAAAGGAGAATCGACTCTAGATTAGCAAACTAGTATCACACAGAATGTGTGGGGATTAGGTTTCCCAATTGCTAGAGTTCTCCCTTATATAGTGTTTCAAATCAGGGTTTGCAATCAATGTTAGCTTAGTAACAAAGCATTCAATATTCACCATTAGATGAAAACCTGATTAGATACAAGCTAATATATTTCAACCGTTAGATCGAAAACTTAGCTTGCCATACACACATGTACTTGACGATTTTGGGTTTGTGTAACCGTGTACCCAAATGTGTACAATAGTTGGTTCAATATTAGTCAACCAAATGGTTAGCCAAATGATAACTTTCATATCAACCATATTCTTCTTCACAATAACTAGTCCAAATGACTCAGATGAACTAGTTAAAGAGTTGTTCAATTGCTATGAGATCTTATGTACTACAAAAGACACAATTGAAGCAAAAACGATGTGATTCACATGAATTGATTCATGAACTATAAAGCCACGGTTTTCAATATCATTCATTAGATAATTTAAATAAGTTCACGAACATCGTTTTTAGACATAACCACTCAAGTTCGCGGACTCAAGTAACCGGTTGGAGTTCACAAACTCCAGCAGAAATCCTCGGGTTCGAGAACTACGCACGTTCGCGGACTGAGTTGACTGCTCAAGTTCCGGTTTTCACTTGATCAACAAAGTTCGCAAACTTCAGTTCAAGTGCTAAGGACTTATACATATATGTGTTACCACAACAATGTTTATATCCTCCAGTGGTTATATTGTCTAAACTCTCATTTCAATCATTGAAACATTCTCAGAGGACGTGATATAGTTGTTATTCACAAACTAGTTTTCGTCAGAGCAATTTCCAAAGTGATTGAAACATAACATGACTTTCGTCACTAGGAAAAGATGAACTTGGCTAAAGCGAAAGCTTTACCAACACACATTTCGAGAAATAGATAAGCGAGATATACTCAGCTCGAAATGTCACATGTGTATATCTTTAGTCTATATAGTAAAACGACTTTTGTCTCAAGATAGGAGATAGTGTAGATAGACTTTTGAGTGATAGCTAAGTTCAAGTCTCCACATACCTTTTAGTCGATGAAAATCCACTGGTTCCTTGAGTAGATAGATTTCGAGTATTGCCATGGAGTTCTTGAGTTGAACTACACTTTCTATCCTAGTCCGAGACCTTAGCTATAGTAGACTAGAAATCAAGACTTTATAGTTTTGATCACTAACATTGACAAACATGCTTGATATAGCAACGCATGCGAGTTCGACCGAGCAATGCTCTAACAATCTCCCCCTTTGTCAATTTTGGTAGAAAAACTATTAATATATATGGAATACAAAAAATATATAAATAAACTTTGTAGCTCCTATTCCACATTCTAATCTTCAACAATACTCGAAATCTTTGTCACTTCCAAGTAATCCAATGATCCGAAAGGTTGTAAGTTTAGCATCATCGTTGTTGAAAATCCGTAGATATAACAATGAGAAAAGCATCGGTTCTCAATCATTGTTATACAGTGTCATAGTATTATTACACAGCGTCAAAGTACAATTGCATCACAACTTCAACAACAATACTATGGTGATACTTCACTCCCCCCTTAGTCAATACTCCATCTCACATGGAAACCACTCCCCCTTACATGATGATCCGAAAACCATATGTATTTGTAGTGTGAACTACATATTAATTCTCCCCCTTTTTGTCAATAAAATTGGCAAAGGTACAAGAACGAGATCCTAATGAAATTTCCGTAAGAGACATTTCATGACCAAAGGTAAATGTATATCATCATGTTTAGATGCAATCATTAAGCCGAAGCTAAATGCATTCATCAAGGAGTTTATAAAGACGCAAGATAACCCCTCTAATATTCCACATCCGCACTCCCCACAAAGATTTGGCAATTAAGCACAAGTTCAAAAGAACTCTTCCCCATAATATGTCATTCCCTAAGGAACAACAAGAGTGACCTTAATTTCAAAAGAAAAGAAGGATTTCTTTAGACCCAACAAATTGCATGCAAGTATGAATTTGGAATCCAATAAGAAATATTCAATCAAATTAACCAAAGCGAACCAAGATTAATTTGATTGAATATGCTCAACACAAGTAAACTTATGGAGACTTAAAAAAATCAATTAGATTGAGTACAGGAAAACTCGCAAATAATCTAATTGTCATACTCAACCAAACTAATTACAAGAGTAATCAATTTAATTGGCCATACTCGACATAAGAATATCTATGGAGCAATGACTAAGTTAATCATAAAAATAACCATCCTAGTCAATCATGCTCAACAAGAGAAGAACTTACGGAGTGCTAACTAAATAACCATATTATATGATTGATTTAGTTCATTTGGGATCAACATAAGAGATTATGGAACCCCGACTAATATTATCATAAGACATGACAATCTTAGCCGTAAATGTACTCAACATAAGAAAACTTATGGAATATAAACTAAATAACCATACAAGTTGGTTAATTTAGTTCTTAATGCTCAACATATAGCATCTCATGGAACAACCAACCATGCCAATAAGGAATCGACTTAGTCGTAACGTGCTCAACATAAGATACACAATGGAGCCTTCACGGTAATACATAAAAATGGATCAATAAGGATCTATACCGTGGATAACATAAGGATTCATTATATATTTCTATCACCATTTGCACAATGACATACAATAGACATAATCCTTGAATCACAAAAGATTTTAACCTATCTTATGCATCAATAATTGACAATATAAGATTAACTTTTGTGTTTGTCAAAAGTCTATTCATCCTTTTATCAATATTTGCATATCAATTCACGAAGGAATTTACTTTTGACAAAATATGGGACAATCAATTTCGCGGACGTAAACATACATATCCCATCAAAATATTGCGATATATAAAATCAAAAGATTAATACTGCAACCATCATCTTCCAAACAAGTTTAGAATTTAAACCAATAAATCTAAACACAGGAAGGTGAAAAACATTGGATATAGCTGTGTGTAATCACAATAATGGCTATTCCAAAATACTAGTTATTCTTCTAAACAAAAGAGAAATAATAGAAGATTTACTAGACATTAAGACCTTTGAAAAATTCATTATCGTCCCCGAACTCCTTGTCGTCAACAACCATGGGAACATAAGGTTCATTAAGAAAACTTTTATATCGATGAATCTTCTTGGTTGTTGTTGTCGAACCAGGGCCTTCTGAATCTCATGAGTCTTATAGACAAAAGCCTTTATTTGTTGAATCTCCTTTCGCATCTCCTTCAACACTTCAAGAATATTAAAAAACTTCTGAGAATTTGAAGGAACAGCTCTTGGCTTCCTCATATTCCTTCTTTTTCTTTTCAAGGTTAGAGGCAATAGAGATATTTCTTTTTCCTTCATGATTGATGGCTTAACAATCACATTACCTTCTTTTTCATCAGAAGACATCATTCTTGGAGCGTCCATAAGCATATGGGTTTGTGAGAGGAATTCACAATTATCTCAACAAGTAGTCTTAAGATAAAGAGAGGTTTTAGAGAATGAAAAGGAATGTAGGGTTCGAAACCTAAAACAGGTTTGTGGACGATCAACTCTTATCCCTATAAAGAGTAGAATTGTCAATAGTACCCTTTCTTCTTGTTTGATAGACAAAAGCAAAAAAAACTTCTAAGAAAAAAAAACTTGTCTTAAAGCCTGAGAGGTACACAATCATTGTCTATTTTGATCAGGCCCATGAGACAAGATTTTAAGAACAACACAATCAAGTTGCGTTGTGGTGAACTACAATTTGTCCACCAATTTCCTCTTGTGGAAAATCCACAGACTTCTGTCTATCAAAACTTTTTGACCATACTTTCTTCTCAAATGGTCTTGATTTTTCCATGGAAACTAACTTCTTAGACGAAGATAAAATCTTACATACCTCTGCGGTCTTTTGAGAAAGTTTATGCTTTCTTGCTAGATGATTTGCTCTCCGTTGAAGTTTGTTGACATGTCTTTGCTTGTGTTTGAACTTGTAACACTTTGAGAGTTCATGACCTTTTAATGAACAATATGAGCACATCACACTTGGATAGTAATCAGGTTTCTGAAATGTGCAAGCAGCTAAGCACATAGTGGATCCTTAAACATTATAAACAGAGTTTCCAAGAAAAGGGTCAACTTTTTCTTCCGGAATGGTTGGATTAATATCTTCTGAAAGAATATCAAAATTGATATGTGTGTATTGCTACAATTGTCAAAATCAATATTTTCACTAAGAAGTGCAACACTTGATTTCCCATCTTCATTAGAGTTATAGCTATCAAACATTTCATCAAGAGTTGCTGCAAGACCTTTGTTCCCAGTGTATTTTCTAAGATTTGGACACTCGTTTGCAAAATGACCAAATCCCTTACACTTAAAGCACTGAGGCATATCCTCATCATTAGTTTTATCAATATCCCTGTTTTTAGGAGGAACACGATTATGAGGTTTGACTGATGCCTTAGGCATATCTCTGGAGAGCCGTTTACTTCTCTTCAATAGAAGATCCCTAAATTGTCTTGTGATCATCGAGATTGATTTGTCAAGATCTTCATCTGATGAGTCTGTCTCAGAGTGATCATCTTCAGAGATATACACTTTTTTACTTTTATCAAGTAATTTAGTATCCTTTAGTGCTTTGAACACAACATCCTTAGATTTGAATGAATGTTCATGATCAAATATCTTAAGCTTTCCAACCACCATATTTCTGGAGAGATTATCTAGGTTATTTCCCTCAACGATGGCATGCTTCTTAGCATCGTATCTAGATGGCATTGATCTGAGAATTTTCAGGAATAGTCTTACCAATGCAAAAGATGCATTAACAATTTCAGACACTTTGTGATTAAACTTACCAAATGTTTCTTCATCTGCCATACGAAGGTTTTCCCAATCGGAACTAAGGTTTTGAATCCTAGCTTCCTTTTCACTGGTGTTTCCTTCAAATACGGTTGCTAAGACATCCCAAGCTTCTTGCGACTTAGTGCAATTAGACACATGGTGCTAAAGATTTGGGTTAACAGTATGTATGATTGCATTCAAACCGTCGGAGTTTTGCTTTGCAGCAAGAACCTCTGCAGGAATGTATTCCGCAATATTCTTTGGAATATTTACATCTCCAACTGCCTTAACGGGAGCATTATAGCCATTAACAACATATACCCATGATAGGAAATCACGTCCTTGAAGAAAAGTGCGCATAGAAATTTTCCACCATAAGTAATTAATGTCATTGAAGAATGGTGGTACGTTTATTGAGATAGAACCTCTGTCCATAGAGTCAGATCGCTTACAAACACATACTTATGAGGTCTTGAACGTGTTTGCCTGCGCTGATACCAATTGAAAAATCGGGGGTCTAATAACCTCACCCAATATTTCGATTAGCAATGTGTATGGACAACTCCGAGTTGTTTTCTAGAGAATCAACTAGACTCAATCAATAGAAAATACTCAAGGAGTTATTATCTCAATCTCTCAATTTGATTTACTCAAGCAAATGTGATTTGCGAGTCTAATCAAAGAGAGATAACTTGGATGGTACCAAATACCAATATCCAAGTGTCAATCAATTTAAATCAACAACCAATAAGGTCGGATATTCTAATTGATTGAACAACGCACAACCTGCATTATTTCAATTATATAACAAAATATAATGCGGAAAAGAAATAACACAGACATCAAAATTTTGTTAACGAGGAAACCCCAAATGCAGAAAAACCCCAGGACCTAGTCCAGATTAAACATACACTGTATTAAGCCACTACATACACTAGCCTACTCCAAATTAACTTTGGTCTGAACTGTAGTTGAACCCCAATCAATCTCACACTGCTCCAAGGTACAGTTGTAGATACCGTCGAAATCGGTTAGGATCTCTCAAATATCCTAAATGGGAATCACGTGGAAATATTATTATTAATCGAAGCCGCCACCCAACTTAGGGAGTTGGTACCCAAAATAAACACTGATCCAAATATTCAGAGATAGGTCCGGGAATCAAGATACGGGCTAGGAAGGTGTGAGGCACCCAGCCCGTCCAATCTTACGATTGGCCTCTACTTTATAATTGGGATGTTGGGGTTTGGATTGCAAAAATATAAAAAAAGAAAGCAAACCTCATAAAATTGTAAATCTGCAAAAATACCAAATTATCAGATTCCCACAAAAAAAAAAAAAAAATCAAATTCTAAAGAAAAAAAGTACTATTATTAAAATTATTATAGAAATTCAATTATTATTCTTATCGATCATAATTATGCATAACAAAGTCCTTGCCAACCAGTTTGAATGTCCTAATGCAGAAAACAGAGCCATCAACCAAACAAGTCTTACTGTGGGAAAGCAAAGTGAACTAAGCAACAATTAAGCTCTTCTATATTTTATTCATGCACACCACACATCGTCTAACTGTAGCATGCACCTTATGACTTGTAGCACATAATGAACACAGTGACTACCAAGTGCTATGAGTGGATCCAAACCTGTTTGGATGTCGAAATTGAAAATATTACTTAGATTGAGGAATCCAACAATTGCTGCAATCGCATCCGACTCCTACAAATTATGTTTCTTTCACTGATCTCTATCCAATAAATTTTCTCCCTAATTTTATTTCCTCCTAGTCCTCCTTGAATTTTACCCTAATCCCCCCTTTTGACACCAAAACTAGCTCCCTATTTATATTGTTTCTCCATTAACCATAACCATACGATTGATTTACTTTGATCGGACCGCTCACATTAAAAATCTAAATATCCTTTCCCATTTAAAAAAATATTATACTCATATTATTAATATTATTATCAAAACCAAAAGATTTTTCATTTAATCTTATGAGTTTTGTTAAATGGAAAGACTTGGGAACAAAGCTAATATTTTTGCCGACATTTCACACATTTTGTAACTGGGTGGACGTCCAACTTAATTCTAGTGCATAGGAAAAGGACGGGACTTTGGGTACTAGTGGGCTAGATTCGCTAGAACATTTAGCTAGTGTATTACAAGCTTTGCTTACATTTTTGGACTTAGTGGACTCGTTTTAGTCCAACGTGCTTAGTGGATGTTTTGGTGGGCACATTTCCTATGAAATAAAAGACCACTCACGACTAAAAATGTGGTGATACTAAACCTAGTCATGTTTGGGATGTATAAGCACGACTTCCGACTAGGCTTGCAACAGAATTGACTTAAGACCATTTCGGATACGACTTTGCGGCATATTTTTGTGACTGTGCAAAATTGGGGTGCCTACAGTTGCTCCTCTTTGGCAGAGGTTTGCGTGCAACTGAATGCCAAAGACATACTCACCAATTTGCACATTTATTTTGTTGGATTCCTCACTTATAATTATCCGGGATGACACTAGAGAATTCACCCGAATTATTTCTAAGTATTTTAATTTTGCACGAGTACACATCCTCGTGATAGAGATCACGACGAAACGGTACTTGTGCCATACCAACTATTGCGAAAACAGGTTGCGCTTTATTACCACATGCTACGTCATCACATCGATTGCATCGTTTGAGTAGTGGCTCTTCAATCTTTACGACTTTGCTCAAATATTTTTATCATCTCTTGTTCTTTCTATGATCCATACAGAGCTTTAGATAAACAATTTGCCTCGAGCATTCTTGATTGCCACAATCCTTATGTAGAAAATAAGCCTCACTTTCCCTTCGAGTTTTGAGTCCAAAGTCTGGAGAAACCCTATAATTGATGACCTTGAAAAAAGAGCTATTAGTAGCACATGTTCCTAATAAATACTAAATTATTTTTTTATTAATTATTTTTTTATTAAGAAACAAATCCTAGAAAATGGTTTTCAAAAACAAAAGGTGAAAAACAAAATACTCAACATATACAAAGGTTTAGGAATCCCGATATGCCACGTGTCTGATAGATGCCACCAAAAATATTACCGTCCCCATCCAAATTTTCAAATCTGCCAATCCTCCCAGCTATAATTAACTTCATCAATTGGCTTCAATTTGTAAAAATGATTCACGATCTTGTTGATTTCCAGGGATGACATTTGATGCTTCGAATCTTCAATTTCTCCTCGCGACTCTTCCTTTCCTCCATCTATTTTAAGTGCTACTCAATTTTCCCAAGTGGCTGTTTAATAACCATTTTTTTTTCATTTTTCATTTTTTTTTCTTTATCAATTTTTTTTTTTTTCATTTTTTTTTTAGTCTATCCGTTTGGACGTCCGTTGCCCATAGAACTTTAGGAGATGACTTACATGACTAATGATGACATACAAATGGACTAACATATCTCTCTCTAAATTATTTACTTGAAAAAGACCGAACATAGAAGACTGCTCTAATGACATGGGCCCAGTATGATGATGGCGGTGCCCCTAATTTTTTTAATTTTTTTTTTGGAAGGGCCTAATATAATGATGACTGCCCTTTTTTTTGACACTATAGAACTGAAAATAATAATTCATGATTATTTTTTTCTGACTGACTGAGGGGTCTAATGATGATGACTGCCCTTAATAATTTTTTTTTTTTTTTTGACTAACTGAAGGGGCCAAATATGGTGATGACTCTGGCCCCTAGACTATGACACTATGAGAGAGATATTAGACTTCTAAAAAAAAATCTCCTTAAATTTTATGAGCGTTCGTCGCCCTTAGATAGATTTGAGCACTTACCTAGGTATGATATTTCTTGGGTCGAGTAACACTTACTGGGCTTGGATCATGTTGGCTGCCCCGATCAAATTGTTGAATAATTCTTCTATTATGTATGATTCTTGAATCTTCTCGAAATTTTGCTTGCTTCATCTTCTTTAACTCTATCTCTGAAAAATCATTCATTACCTTCTGATTAACATTCTTGAACCTTATGCTAGGAAAGTCATCCATTGTTTTCTGATTAGTTGTTCTGTTAAACCTTATGCTGGGAAAATCACTCATTGCCTTTTGATTAATTACCCTCTTGAATCTTTTGCTGGGAAAATCATTTGTTGTCTTCTGATTGATATCTTTCTTGAAATTTGTGCTGGGAAAATTATTCATTACCTTCTGATTAATTGTTTCCTTGAACCTCATGCTCCAATTATTATTCATTGTCTTCTGATTATTTTCTTTCTTGAACCTTCTGCTGGGAAAATCATTCAATTCCTTTTGATTAATTGCTTTCTTAAACTTTATGCTCGGAAAATCAGTCTTTGCCTCTTGATTAGTCACTCCATCATTTTTCAAAAATAACTCGTCCTTATAAGAAACTGTTTTCTTTGGTAAAAGATTCGTTGTCTTGCATTTATTTGGTGGAAAAATCTCATCTTCATGTGATTTGAATCTCTCCTAATTATTATCATTGGCCTTCCACATCCATTCTGGTCTTAGCTGCAATGATTTCTCTTGTATTAAATTCACTACTTCTGTCTTCTGTATTGGCACATTCTTGCACTGTATCCACATTTTGGTCACATTCATCTTCTTTCTTTGAGGTGCCCTTAAATGTTGATTTTCCTTGTTTTGATTGACAAACTTTACTTCTTTAGGCGGTTCAGGTTTTTCTTTTTGGTGGTTCCACAGTCCCCACGGTTTTCCAGTATTCTCACTGCCTTTATTTATGCCGAGTATATTGTTCTCCAAAATATTTTTCCTACAAACAATTTTTTTTTGGATTTTTAGTTTTTTAGATTTTTCGAAATATTTTGAAAATTGGAAATAAAAGAAGACTTATTTACAAATTCAGGTGATGTACTCTTAATCGCTCTGACTGATTCAACAGAATGAATTAGAGACTTACCTGACTCAGCCTATATTGTTCTTACCACTTTTTCTTCATCCTCTTGCCTTGTAGACTTCAACCTGGGTGATGGTTGTGTTGGAGGCACTGTATTTTTATCCCTAAGATGAGGTGGCTTGTAAATGGTTTTGCTTCTAGCTAAATTTTGAAAAGAATCCACCCACTTAGACGAAGATTTATTCTTTGGATGTACCGAATCAGGCAAGATATCTGAAAGGTAGTTTGGACTCGCCGATGGTTGAATGGGATAAGACAAGATCTCTGAAATATGAACAGGCCTAACAGGCGCAGTCTGCTTTGGTAGAAGGTCTGAGATATGCACAGGCTCTGCTGGGAATCAGTTGGAATTTGGCACGTTCCTCGGTTGCTCAACTCCATAATAATCTGCCATTAATTCAGACAAAATAACAGGACGATTAGTGATAGGTGCTTAAAAACACCTCTCTAAATATCAATTGATTATGCTTTCTTAACTAGTTTTCATGTGAAAGTGTATTATTATCTTTCTTTTATATTTTATGGGAATCTTGGAGCTTATTCCCGAAAAGAACAAGAAATCGTCCAATTAGCCGCAAGAGGCGGAATTATCCTTGCATGGAAACTATTATGGGCAGTCGCGTGGGCATATTTTTCAAATAATGCTAATGAACTTAATAGGTTGGAGGTATAGAGTCCTTGTCTACACAATGGGCTTATTATGGAGTTCACATATCAAGGGTAGCGCACATGTGCGCTGATGGAAAAAATGAAGAACGTTATTTTGGGGACCATGCAAATTTTGAGGGGACCATTAATTTTTAAGGCACCCATCCTAAAATGATAAGGGCTGTCCTAAAATCATATGAGTTTACCAATTTGCCCCTTACCCTATTTAACATTATCCCTAATTAATATAAGCCCACCGCCGATTAACACCACCACCAACCACCGATTACCACCACCACCTCCTCCCGCCGCCCACCACCACCACCTCCTCCCGCCGCCCACCACCACCACCTCCTCCCGCCGCCCACCACCACCACCTCCTCCCGCCGCCCACCACCACCACCTCCTCCAATTATTACCACCACCTCCTCCGATTATTGAGTAACTAAGGTGATAGAAGAAGAAGAAGATGGAGAAAAAAAAATTGAGATGGGAAAGATCCGCAGGTATTTTTTAACCAAACCCATTAGTTTTAATTTGATTTTGATTCGTTTAATTGAATAGAAATCATCAAAAAAGGGTTCGAATGTTAGTAACAGTGCTGAGTTCGGTTAGGAGTCGTAACACAGAAACCCTGGTTTGTTAACCGAACTTCGTGGAAGGAAGAACACGAAGAACAGTTCGGTTGAATAGGAATTAATACTATGTAACCGAAATAATCGAACCTATTAAACTTAGTCTATTCTTATATTTTGTACAGTTCGGTTAGATAGTTGGTTTACATGAAGTGTGCGAACAAACCGAACTCTTCCCTAATTTCATATAATTTTGAGTTCGGTTGTTTAGCAAAATAGTTGTACCAACCGAATATAACTCTGGAACTATTCAATTTTTTTGGGTTTGATAAGTTCGGTTAGTTATGCTCTTGGGATCAAGTTTGCGAAATAACCGAACCAATTAAACTTAGTCTTTCTTATATTTTGTTCAGTTCGGTTAGATAGTGGGTTTACATGAAGTGTGCGAACAAACCGAACTCTTCCCTAATTTCATATAATTTTGAGTTCGGTTGTTTAGCAAAATAGTTGTACCAACCGAATATAACTCTGGAACTATTCATTTTTTTGGGTTTGATAAGTTCGGTTAGTTATGCTCTTGGGATCAAGTTTGCGAAATAACCGAACCAATTAAACTTAGTCTATTCTTATATTTTGTATAGTTCGGTTAGATAGTGGGTTTAAATGAAGTGTGCGAACAAAACGAACTTTGTTTTACGTCAAGTTCGGTTGGTTAATAGTTGCGAAAAAACCGAACTTTGCACTAAGTAAAATCTAATTTTACCTACAGTTCGGTTAGTTCATTGGTTGCGAAACAACCGAACATTACTCTGGAATCCATCAAACTTCCATTAATACAGAGTTCGGTTACCTGCGTGTTTGGCTAAAGAAACCGAACTACACTTCCAGATGAGTTCGGTTAGCTGTTCTTCACATATTGTAGCCGAACTACTTCAAAATTTTACATTTGGTTTCCTCCTTCTTCTCTAACTTTACTCTCTACAAAATTTAATTTCTTTTTTAATAACCCATCTTTTAATTTAATCTCATTAATCAGTTTTTAATGATTTAAATGAATCTACGTGGTGGACGGTGGTGGTGGTGGTGGTCGGAGATGGTGGTAGTAATCGATGGTTGGTGGTGGTGGTATTCGGCGGTGGTGGTGGTGGTAATCGGCGCTGCTGGTGGTGGGCGGTGGTGGTAATCGAAGATGGTGAGTTAATGTCATTTTTCACTTAATCATTTCACTAATCAAAACCAAAAAATAATTAAAAGGGTAGTTTAGGTATTACAAAAAAATTAGGATAAGGGCACCCCTACTCAAAATGGGACCATGGTCCCCTCAAAAAAACCATGGTCCCCAAAATAACGTTCAAAATGAATAGGTAACTGTTTGATTTGCGTCTGTACGTGGACGTACATGGCCTATGTTGTACTCTTGCTGGAGGGAGATGATGGGCCTTAACTCAGCAATTTGTTACACCACAAGTATGTATGTGGACGTAGATGGCTTGGTGGTTGATCGTTGATGTAATAGAACTGGATAAGTGATCAGTGATGCTGTTCGATAGAACGAGATGGACGAAGGCATTGTTTCTTCTGATAATGGGTTTGTATGGCCAGTCGACGAGTTAAGAAGGTAAGAAGAACACCGGAATCGAACATGAGTTGGTAGAAAGTTTGGCATCGATTGAGTCATTGGTTGTGAACGAAGAAACGTCTTGGATACTTCCAGCGATTAATGGAGCTGTTGACAACCACAGGAGATGATGGCATGCATGGTTGGCATGGGAGTGATCGAGGAGAGCATGGCACTGATGGAAATGCATGGCAGTGGTGATATCGATCGGATGATTCGGATGAGCTGCAGAGTGTGGGTGTTTGTCTGGGTCCGAGTTTGAGAAATGGAGTTGATGGCTGGCAGCACGACGAGAGAAGCTGAGCCTGGCAGTGGAGGAGTCTCGGATGACAACCATGAATGGCAGTATCGCTGATGATGGAAGTAGGAATCTTATGTTTATAATCGACGATGAAGGTAAAGAACAAAGCTTGCTGAGGTTGATGCCGCCGGAAGTGTGATGCAGTGGGTTTAATGTTGAACTCGAGTTTCTGCAAGACAAGGAAGTGGTTCTCGAGTTTGTAGTGATGATTGGTGATGACGTTGCTGTGGGGTTTGAATATTTGCTGCTGGAGTTCAATGGGGGAAGATAGAGCTCGAGTTTGCAGACTTGCAGTTGAGTCTCGAGTCTCGAACATGGCAGTGAGGATTGAATCCGTTGAAGCTGTCGTTGGTGATTGATTGGAAGACAGGGAGCGGACATGGCTTGCTTCTATAGTGAAGAGCCATCGGGAAAGTCTGAGGCCGAGTAAAAGAATGAATTAACAGGGTTGCTTACGGTGGAATTTCCAACCGTATCCAAACTCAGGTGAACTTACGGTGAATTCTCAACCATATATAATCTCAGCTGAGGTTACAGAGAGGTTACACAGGGAATGAGGAAAGCTGTGCTGTGTTGGTAGATGGACTTGAGTCGAGACTGTGATGAGTTTGGCAGTGAGAAGATGAAGAAGCTACTTGGTTGCTGCCAGTGATAGCTCGAGTTGGTTTGGCACTGGAGTAGGAGTAATGGCAGAAAGATGTTCGGCAGAGAGAAGATGGCAGTGACGCTGTGATACTCAGTTAACAGGTTTGGCTATAAGGAGATCGAGTTCAGGGTGCGGCCAGCGTGAAAAAGTGATAGAGAATGAGTCTGACACCGATGGTACTGAAGATGCTGGTGATATCGGTAATGTAAATGGAGTTCTATTGTAGATGTTCGTTGATCGTAGATGGAGAAAGAGCTCGAGCTAATGAAGTCGATAATTCCATTGAGGGAGGAGTTGATTGACAGCTCGAGTAGACCAGAGTCAACGGAAAACTGAGAATGATGGTGATGATAGTCGTTATCGGTTATGGGGTGTTGTTGTGGCTCGAATAGGAAAGCGATGAGTTTTGGACCTTTGGTATTGGATGCTGTATTGATCGAGCTGAGGTTATTGGGTTTCTGCCAGCGTTAAAAGGTGATGGAAGAGGTCGTGAGTTACGGAGTAAGAGTTTGAGATACAGAGAAGCTTGCGGACACAGAGAGTAAAGAGAATTCACGGGTATGCGTAAAGATGGGATTAAAAATAGGTTGTCAGTTCCGCAGAACTGACAAGCCAATAACGAGAAATGGGCTGGATTATTGCAGGCCCATTGGGAAGTACAAGACTATCACGAGCAGGACTTGGATGTGAATGTGTACTTGTATTTGCGGTGATTTTGGCCAGAGTTTGGCAACCTTTTCGAACAGGGATTTGATGCACGGGACACAATCCTTAAGGAGGTGCACTTTCCTATTTTTGATAGGTTTTTTAGTTTTCTTAAAGAAGAGGTTACAAAACTCTATATATAGGGAAGCCTAGATACAATTTTAGATATCTTCTTTTCACCGTTTTTCTCCCCTTAGGGGGGGAACTATCTCTTCTCTATTCTTTTTATTGTAAGGATGAATTCAAAGTTCTAATTGTGAAGATCAATTATTTTGCAAGTTTGTTTCAAGTTTTAAATTGATTCATTGTGGATTGTTTTTACCATATCAAAGGTTTATGATTGGTTCTTAGATTGGTTTGGGTGTGCAACCAGATTAGTTTATTAATCATTCTAATGCTAGTAGAGAGTTGAGTCGACCCGTAATTGTCTCTTAACTCCTACACAAGTATAAATCGCAAGACCTTACGGAGGGATTCTGTGGAGCAATTGCGAGTAAAGATAACACCAGGTAAGTGGACCGAGCGTCTTAGAGTTTAGCTGGGATCAAACCTAAATTCACAAATCTTAATGCGTTCTGGGAATTACATCTTGTAGTCGAGCGCTTCCGTGTCAAGGTGGTTCTTTTGAATAGAATCTGATAGTCGAGCGCTTCCGTATCCGGTGATATAAGGAGTTTTTGAGGATTGCTAAGTGTACCTGCTTTCCTACGGTTGGTGACAATTGATTCTAACAAGAGATAAACAGGTACAATATTGAGTTAACGGTTAGTAACGGCGAAAGATTTCTTCAATATCTTTATCTTATTATCCTTTTTATCCTTATTTTATATTTTTGCCGATTTAGATAACATAACAATTGCATTACTCTTCGTGGGAACGATCCTTACTACCGCTATATTATATTTAATTAGTGGGAAATATCTTTTTATTTTGTTGAGTAAACGACGCTCACCAAAATTGGAGCCGTTGCCGGGGAGTAATTGCTAATCCTTTAAGTCTAGATTGAAGCTTTTGATCTTTAGAAAGAAGAAAATTTTTATCCTTCGTAAGTTTGGCATTAAGGCTCTTTAATGATGAATAATCTTCTTCAAGTTGATTCTTCTTAGTACTCAAGACTATATTCTTATTAATAAGAGAATTCTTCTCAATAACAAAAGAGTTTCTTTCAGCATCTGAAGACTTCTTTAGTTCCTCAAGTTCACCTTTCAACAAAGAAAGAAGATTTTCTTGATCGCAACATTTATTATGAAGAGTTTTTAATTCTTGCGAAGAAATAATCATTGTATTCAAATATGAACATTTCTCTTCTGATAAAGTTTTGTTCTCTTCTAATAAGGTTTCTATTCTCAAATCAGCTTTAGTTAAGGAAGAAGAAAGTTGAGATATGTCATCATTCAAAAAATTTCGATCATATATTAGTTGAGTATTCTCTTGAAAAAGAGCGTCAGAGTTGTCAAGAGCACACGAGTAAAGATTAGATAAATGGGAGAATTGGTTTGAGAGGCTTTCATGCTTAGTTCGATATTCTGTTGTATCTGATTCATGCTGAAGTACAAATCTTCTACATTTCTGGATGGATTCTATAAAGGGGAATGGGTTTTAATGGATGTTTCAAGCATATGAAGAATATAAGTAAATAAAAGAGAAAATATGAAGATAGTAATCATACCTTTCAATTCATCATTTATTTTGCGAAGAATCGCGCAATCAAGAGAATCATTCTGGAGACAATAATTTTCTTTACGGAGATCCTCACATTCTGCTTGAGAAGATTTCAAAGATTGGCGAAGCAATTCAATTTCTTTTTCCAAGGATTGATGTGAAGAAGAAATGTCTGGATTGACGAAACTATTTAGCACTTCGCAAAACTCATATTGCGAACGAACATTAGTAGACTTCGCAGTATTGGTCAAAACCTCAGATAACATTCGGAAGGTTGAAAAAATTCCATCTCGAATTTCCCGAGGAAGAGGAGAAGAATTTGAAGGAATAAGAGCAAGTTGCAAATTGTTTGGAGAAATAGCACTCAAAGGATTTGGGGACAAGATAGGTTTTTCAAGAGAAGGAGTTGAAGAAATGTTTTGCGAGGGTTGATTTTGAAGAAGTGTTGATAAATTGACATTGATGGGAGATTGAAAGGTAGGTAATGGAGTAGAGGCAGGAGTGTGTGAAGAAGCATTTTCACGAGGAGGAGAGGAAAATTCCTTATCAACTTCAGGAAGGAAATCATCAATCGGAATTAATGGAGTAGGTTTAATTACTCGAGATCTCTTACTGGGGTTTGGTTTTTCGCCAACCTGCGAATCAAAATGTAGATTAAAAACTGAGGCAACAATATATTGTTCAGGAAAGAAGGCAAAGTATTTTAACTACCTTTTGATTCTCAGATTTTCTTCTTCGTGGATTAGGGCTTGAATTTTTTAGTTGAGGTTTCATCTGAGAAGTTATTTTGCTGAAATAAACCAAAATCAGATAACAAATTATACAGAAATTAAAGAGGAGAACAAATGAAATGCGCGAAGATAGAAGGAAATTACCTTGGAGAACTCATGAAGATATAATAGAAGAAAAAATTGCAAAGAAAATAGTGATGGAGAGTATGAACAGAAGATAAAATTACAGAAGTAAAAGGAGAAAGTAAGAAGAAGAAAAGGAAGAGAATATAAAGGAGTTATATAAGGGAATAACTAGAAAAGGACGGTTACAAAAGACGTGTCCAAATTCTAAAAGACTAAGTAACGGTTATGTTCTCACGATCATTTCTTCTTCGTAGAATTGACATGAGAAGAGGCAAGATGTAGGTACTGAATATCGCAAGATAATAGTTCACGAGTATCGTAATAAATAAAGGAGGAAAGAGTTAAAAAATGATACGATGATAGAAGTAGCGCGGGGAAATATGAAATTTTGCGAGGATTAATTGCGATACTTCGCAATTCATATACAGCTGCATAAGTTTCACTATAAATAGGAGTTCAAATGTAAAATTCGAGGGGTTCTTTTAGTGAGTGTAAGAAATTATCTTAGGAAAGAGAATAGAGAAAGTTGTAACTATTCTAGTTCCATTTTGATAATTCTATGTAATTAACTAAGAGAATTAATAAGAAAGTTATCATTCACCATCAAGAATTTCTTGAGTTTTTACTAATTTTATTGAGGGTGTAGTTGTAGGTTATTCTGCAGCTACAACGTATCTAGGCAATAGTCGACCACCTTCTTATAATCCGTACTCCAACCATCAATAAACTTCTGCAATCTAGCATAGTACTTCACCTCGGTTTTTGAATGAACCGAGTAGTCCCATTCTTTGCAGAAATCTTCCCATACATCCCCCTCTTCATCGTATTTTTCCTTATCTTTCTTTATCTCTACCGCTCTCTCTTTTCTAGAAAGTTTACTCAGACGCTCGTCTTCCTCATCGGAACGTTGATTACCCTTCGCCGGTTTGATTTTTGGGATCCGTTTCTTGCAATTTTGAAAAATATTTTGTTGGATGTGCCACGTACAAAGAAAATGTTGAGCTAGTGAAAAAACCTGACGAACGTCACCCATAACTGCAAAATCTCGATCCGTAAATATAACCTGCGATGTTTGTTCGCCACGGTAGATCAACCTCACTTGTTCCAACGCCCAAACATAGTCCTCTATTTCTTCCTTTTCCATAAAGACCCACGCCATGGTAAAAGATTTTTTATCCGAAGTATGACTATCCACGTTCAACATCGGCATGTTATACCTGTTGGTCTTATAACTGCAATCTATGAACAATACTTGGTAAAAACATTGTGCCAATGCCACCATCCTAGGATGGTCAAGAAAAATATGAGTAACTTTGTCGCCCGGAACCACCCTTGTTTGCATGGCATAATTAAGTTTTTCTTCCAACCACTCTGATTGTTGCATGATAAATCTACCATCCCATTCAATTTTCTTGAGGGTTGCTTTGGCAGCGTAAATAGTAGAAATAGTTGACAAGTTAGACTTATCGGCTTTCTTAATTGCAGTAAGGATCTTAAGGGGCCTAATTCCCTTCATCTTCCGTACCATTTCCATTTGATGTGGTTGCAATCGGGCATATGCAGGGTGTCCCATTAGACTTTTTGGTGGAGGGTTATTGTGATGACCGTCGGGAATACTATACAAATACTATTGTTTAGTTTCAGTATTCATCTTTAACACAATCCTGAAAGGGAATTTATTCTTCTTCGACGAAGTTTTGTAGACCCTTGTCGTCTTCTTCACATACTTGTAATTCATTCCTTTATGACTTTGTTCCTTATCACCGGCTCTCTCGCATACCATCTCCATTTCTTTCTAACTAACGTTCTTGCTTTTAACAACCACGTACATCTTCTCTTTTGCCTTGGAAATATCCCATTGCCTTGCCTCTTCCTTATTTTCCTAAGTCTAAATTGAGCAAATAACACGTTCATGAGAACACTAAGTAAAAATATTTCCCAAACATATATATCCATTCAAACCATTAAAACTTACCAAATCAGTCATGTAGTGTTCAGAGGTATCCAGACTATTAGCAGAGAAGGGTTCAGGTTGAGAGCTCTGTACAACCAACTACGAAAAATTGGAAAAAAGGGTCGTCAGCTTTTAAAAAATATACCAACCGACTGTTGGGTTTTTATATTAGACATCACAGGAGTCGTCACATAAAAATTTACAGACAACCGACTCTTACGGTCGTCAAGTATACTTTTCTACGAACGACTCTAAGGGTCGTCGCTTTAAAAATATTAAAACTAACGACCCTTGTGCAGTTATGTAAAACTAAAGACCACCGACTCTTAGGGTCGACACTGAATAAATAATCAAACCAACGACCCTAAGTGCAGTTATTGCAAAATTTGAAATTTGAAACAACGGTTGAATCCTAGGTGCAGTTATTGCATATTTGGAAAATAGGTAACCATTTTGTTTTTCAAAAAATAGCCGTTTGCACGTTTTGTACTATAAAAAGAGACCTATTCCTATCAAATTTATTCACCCATCACTTTCAATCTTGTCAAATCAGTCCCCCATCACTTTTAAACACCAAAAATGGCTCAAACTCCATTCAAAAATCAAGAGGATGTTGTTATTTTCAGAGCACACGGTCACAAAGCACGACTTTGAAAGAAAGTACTGGGTCTTCTCAAACCACGACGAAATCGGAGATCCGTACCTTAATATGAATCAAACATCCAATGATTGGTGGGAACGTGTGTTTATGATTTTCAAAGCACTTAACAGAAATCGTTATGGAAGGTCGCTCCAAGACATTAGGGAGAGATACGATTTACTCTACAAGGATTGCAAAGCGCAGAAAGACGAATTTGAAGCGAGACACAAGGCTCTTCCCAAAAAAGATAATATGACTAGAGTAAGTTTGTCAATCAATAAGGCCTCTCATAGGGTTATTTTCATTTAAAACACTAACTAATAATTAAATTTTATTCTTCAGTACACTTTGGGTTGCAGCCAATATGAAGAATAGCTCGGCCACAAGTTTTCGCACGAAGATTGCTATCGTCTCTTGACAGAAAATTTCTGGCAATTCACCCAATATAGTTAAGTGTTCAACGACAAGTAGTGAACCAGATTTTATGTTTTTCCTTATGTTTTATTTCGAATTACATGTACGTTTCTTTCCGATTCAATAAAAACAGTTCAGCTTTTAATTATCAAAGCCAGGGTCGTCAAGTTACAACTATTAAAACCGGACGACTCTTTGTTTTTCCAAATTGAGCACTAAGAGTCGTCTGTTTAGGAGAAATAAACACTAACAACTCTTGATGCTCAATAAATCAGATAGTTCCTGATGGAGTCGTCATACTTTAAAATTCATACTCGACGACCCTCAATATCAGAAAGAGTCGTCGCTTTGTTAATATGGACACTGACGACCCTTATAGCAGTAAATGCAAAAAAGAGGCAGTTGGGTCGTTCAACTCTATAAATAGAGACCCAAGACTCACCTCATACTCACACAACTCTTTCATTCTTAACCTTCACATCTATCTCATTCATTCATCATCCAAGAGGAAAAAAAGTGAAACACCATGACTCCCCACACTTTCGAAGAGAATTATGCCATTACGAGAGCTTGGTTGACGGTCACAAACCACTTTCAAACTGAAGGCAAAGTCATTGATGAAACATCGGATACTTGGTGTAACCGCGTATTCATCGTTTTTGTGGCGTTGGACATAAATCACAACTCAAGGTCTTTAAAACAATTCAAGGAACGATTCAAGGAGATAAAATTCGAGTGTGATGTTTTGAAAAGAGAATTTGGAGCCGCAAGGGAGGCCTTTCCTGATATGCAAAGTACTGTAAGAGTAAGTATTTAAATAATAGGTAAAACTTATCCAAAGCTTTGATTGATACTAACTAATGATGTTTGCGCTTTCAAATTAAGAGGGCGCATGGATATGATGAGGGGCTTCGTGGGAAAAAGTTCGAGTTTGAAGATTGCTACTATATCTTGCATGTCACCACGTATAATTACATGCTTTATGATTGAGTGTAGACATGCAAAGTTGTTATGTATTGTGTTTTATTTCCTTCAATGTAACCCTATGAAAGATGTATTCCTTTTACGATTCTATGAAATGATCTTATGAAATCAAAAATCTTAAAACAAAACACTAAGGGTCGTTAATATGTAACACTATCAATGTCAACGACTCTAGTGATAAATGTTAATGGTTGGTTAGGGTCGTCAGTTTAGATGAATAAATGTGTGACAACCATAAACCCCCAAAAAAAGATTTTGGCCAGAGACAAAGTGTTTAAGCATCATTGCAGTGTAAACAAAGCAAACAAATGACTCTTGTTGAAGTACCAAAGAGAGTCGTCAGTTTTTAGCACACCAAGTTGACGATTTTTCATAACCTGGAAAAGTTGCAGGTTTGAGTCGTCAGGTTTGGTGTAAACAGACTGACGACTCTTTAGGATCGTTAGTGAATAAAAAACCCGCCACTAACGACCCTCACACTGGGTGTTTCAATGGTGACCATGAATCGACCACTTGGAGCACCTTTCACACGATTTCAAGAGTATATGAGGTTTACTTGATTGTTTTGAGCTTCGGGTTCTTCATTTTGAGTGTTGGTTCCTTCATTTGGAGCAATAGGATCTTCATTGCACCATTATTCATGGCTTCCTCTATCAACATCTCTTCAGCAAACATCCAATCCATATCATTAGTTGACACAATCATACCATCAACATAATCATTGTTGTTATTTGAATCTTAACCAACATCAATTCCTCCACTTGAATCACCCATTTCAAAGAACCCTAGTTTTTCTATCAAAACTTCTCTTCTTCTTCTAAAAACACAAAAACTCAACAAAAAAAAAAAACTCAAATTTCTTATCCATAAATTTGATTTTAATCTAACCTCACTTAAATCTAATTAACTTTAATCAAATATTAAGTCTAATCACTTAGGGGCATTTTAGCCATTTAGAAAGTATTTTTATAAGAGGTGACCCAAATTACTATTAGGAGACCTTTTTTTTGTCCTCTAGTGATGGCCCCCATTTAATTTGAATGGCCCCCAATTAAACCAGGCTAATTATTTATTTATTTTATTTTTTTCGAATTCACCTATTTACCACTTATACTTTTCCTATTTGTGACCTCTCAACATTTCTAAAGTAAATTTTACTTTTATCTCCTCTCTTTTCTCTCTTCATAACGGTTTTTCCCAAATAATTGTCCAAAACTTCCTTTCTTCAACATTCTTCATCTCCAAACCTAGATGGGTAAATTTATTAAATACCCTTAGTTTTGACACTCAATAAATATACCCTTATACAAAAATATAAATACCCATATCATTTAAATATCTTATCCATTAAAAAATAGATTACCTTAATACCCTCACTTACAATATTATTTTCCATTTAAAAATCTTATCCATTAAAAAATAGATTTTTCTATTATTTCACATCCACCAGCAGCACAATTTCACCCCACCAACAGCACCGCCGCCACCACCACAACCCAGCCACCACCACCACTTACTAAATACAACCACCAATAATATTCCACCACCGCCACACACCACCACCATTGTTGTTGTTGCCGCCACCGTCTCCACCGCCGCCGCCATTTCCGCCGTCAATATTAGGTGTCAACAACTGAAGTTGATCCAAAAAATCAAAAGTTCAAAAATATTTGTCAAATTTGGTTGTTGATTCCCTTTTTCTATTGTTGATACACAAACATTGGTTGTTGACTCCCTAAACTAAGGTCAATTTCTATTGTTGATACACAAATATTTGTTGTTGACTCCTTACACTAAAATCAATTTCTATTGTTGATACACAAATATTGGTTGTTGATTCCATTTTTCCATTGTTGATACACAAACATTGGTTGTTGACTCCCTAAACTAAGGTCAATTTCTATTGTTGATACACAAATATTTTTTGTTGACTCCTTACACTAAGATCAATTTTGTAGGTACCGAATATCGTAAGAGGTTGGGTTACGAATGCAGTAACAAAGACAGGAGGAAAGTGTCGCAAGAAAATGCGATGATATAAGAAACAAGAGAAAAATGTGAAGAGATTGCGAATATAAAATAAACTTACGAATAGAAGTCACGACACTTCGCAAGCTATATACAGTTGTACAGATTTCACTATAAATAGTAGTTCAAATGTTAAATTTGAGAGGTTCTTTTAGTGAGTGCTAGAACAAGTCTTATGAGAGAGAATAGAGAGAGTTATAACTATTCTAAGCTCCATTAACATACTTCTTTGTAATCAGTTGAGAATACTAATCAAAATTGTCATCTTTCATCAAGAACTTCTTAAAGTTTTACAAATTCTACTGAGGGTGTAGTTGTAGGATTTCCTGCAACTACATAATTGGCGCTAGAAACATGGATTTGAAGATTGTTATAGCAAAAATTTGAAGGAGTTTTGGAAATTTGAAGAACAAATGGAGTCAGTAGATGAAGATTGCAAAAGAGAAGACTGTAATATGATCACAAAGACAATGATTGATGAATTTCATAACAACATGAAAGGAAAGATACACAAACGAGACTGTAGAGGAAGAAAGATCTTGGAAGTGGAGAAAATAACAACTTTGAAAGAATGGGAAAAGCAGAAAAACACATTTTCAGTAGCAGAAATTCCATATGAAGACTTGAACCATACTTCACCATTAGTAGTCACAATTCCGATCATGCGAGAAGAAAAGAAAGCTACAAAATCTATAGAAAAATGGAAATTAAACCGAGTTTTGATTGATACAGGGAGTTCTGTTGATATTATATTCTATCATGCACTTTAGGGGATAGGGATTAAAGATGAGGAGATCACAAATTCAGAATGTCTTATCCATGGATTGGGAAAATCTACAGCAAAATCCAAAGGGGAAATAATGTTACGAGTACCGCTGGGAGAAATCGAAACACACATAGTTTTATGTGTGGTAGATATGGAATCTCCATATAATATGCTGATAGGAAGACCATGGATTCATGCGATTAAAGTTGTTGCTTCGACATTACATCAATCAATTAAGTTTCCTACACCAAGCGGAATACAAGAAATAAAAGAGGATCTTGATAGTGCAAAATTTTGTTATCAGATTGAAGTAAAACAGTGTGGAGGGAGAGCAAGAAAGAAACAATTTCGTAGAAAACTTGCGAAAGAAGCGAAAAAGGAAGAGGAGTTCAGAGTGTGTACAATAAGAGCAAGAGAGGGAAAAGGAATACCAAGTGAGATCCCAGAAAAAGAAGGAGAACCAATGAAAGTAATCAAAGAACCAACACCTATGGGAGAGCAAATTCCTAGTTACGTTGCAGCAGAACCAACCAAAAAAATAAATATTGGAACTGAAGAAGAGCCTTTAATCTTGCAAATTGAAACTAAGATGGACGAAGAAGAAGAGAAAAGAACTATTGATCTCTTACGAGAATACAAAGATATATTCGCAGGAAGTGTAGATGAAATACCAGGAATTGATCCATCAGTGGCGTGTCACAGATTGAACATAGATAAAAGCGTAAGACCATTCAAACAAAGAATAAGAAAGATCTCGCAAAATTTTCATGCAAAAATAGAAGAAGAATTACAAAAGATGTTGGATGCATGGATCATAAGAGAAGCAAAATACCCAGAATGGATTGCGAATATGGTCATTGTTCCAAAGAAGAATAAAGGGATAAGAATTTGTATAGATTTCACTGATCTAAACAAAGCCTATCCTAAAGACAGTTTTCCATTGCCAGACATACCACAAATGGTGGAATCAGCTGCAAGACATGATCGAGTCACTTCACTCGATGGATATAAAGGGTACAATCAAATATCACTCGCTGAATAAGACCAAGAACATACTGCCTTTTTTGCTCCAAGAGGTTTATATTGTTATGTGAAGATGCCATTTGGTTTGCGGAATGCGGGTTCTACATACCAACGAATGGTCGAAAAGGTGTTCGCAAAGTGGATACATAAAACTTTAGAGGTGTATGTGGATGATATGTTGATAAAAAGTAAAGAGGCCAAAGATCATGTGCAAGATTTGAAGGAAATATTTGAACAAATGAGAAAATTCAACATCAAATTGAATCCTGAAAAATGTATAATTGGAGTTGCGTCAGGAAATGTTTTGGGATACATAGTATCAAAGGAGGGAATACAAGTCGATCCAGAAAAAGTACAAGCAGTTCATGACATGCCAACACCTGCAACGGTAAAAGAAGTGCAAAAGCTAAATGGACTCTTGGCTTCACTTGGAAGATTTATTTCGCGAATGTTAGATAAGTGCAAACATTTCTTCAATATACTTAAGAAGGGAGAAAAATTCAAGTGGACTGATGAATGTGAAAAAGCTTTTCAAGAAATCAAAGAATATCTCGCGAATACATCCATATTACAAAAACCAGAGAAAGATGAAGAATTATTGATATACCTCGCAACAACTCAATATGCTTTAAGTGCAGTTCTATTGCGAACAGATGCAGGAATAAAAAGGCCCATTTACTACATCAGTAAAACTTTTAACGTAGGAGAGAGAAATTATTCTAAAATGGAGAAGTTAATCTTACCCCTGGTTTATGCATCATTTAAGTTGCGAATATACTTTCAAGCGCATGTGATAAAAGTGGTAACCAAAGTCCCAATTGAGTCAGTCATGAAGAACACAAAAATATCAGGAAGAATAGAAAGGTGGAATGCACAAGTAAACCATTACAAGATAAAGTATGAAGTGTTATCATCGCAAAAGTCACAAGTTGTCGCATATTTCTTGGCAGAATTTCCCTTGGAAAAAGATGAGGCAGTAGAAGAAATGATGGATATTGAAGAAGAATTTGGGAATCCAAAAGACCTATTAACAGAACCAAATAGATGAGAAATTTTAGTAGATGGATCATCCAACAGTTAGGGGAATGGAGTAGGAGTTGTGTTGATTTCACCAGAAGGAGAAAAAATAGCATTCTCATTCAGACTAGAATTTGCATCCACGAACAATGAAACAGAGTACGAAGCTGTAGTGCATGCATTGAAGATCGCAATAGAAAAGAAGCTCGAAAGTATAAGAATAACAAGTGATTCTCAGCTGGTAATTTGTCAAATTAAAGGGGAATATACCACAAATGAGTCTTCTTTGAAGAAGTACAAGAAACTCGTTGATGAATTATCTGCGAAGATACCAAAGTTAAAATGGAGACATATAACAAGGAAATACAATCGACTCGCAGATGCTTTTGCATTCATTCCAAGTATGATGACAAACCCTAATGCAAGAAATATCAAAATCCAGACAATTCAACATCCATCGGTGAATAGAGAAGAAGAAATTAAGGAAGCAGTTGCGATGGAAGTAGAAAGGGAACTATCAGACGACATCGCAGAAGATCTCGCAGATTGGAGAAAGGTAATTCATGCATATCTCGCAAAAGGAGAAATACCCAGGAACATGCCAGAAGCACATAAAGTAAAGAGTCGTGCAACAAATTATGAATTACGAGAAGGAATTTTATACAGAAAATCTTTCAGCGGACCACCTCTCAGATGTTTAACTCGTGAAGAAGGAGAAAAAATATTGAAGATGTTACATGGAGGAGAAGCTGGTAATCATAGTGGGGCAAGATCTCTAGCATATAGAGCAAAAAAACAAGGGTATTACTGGCCTTATATGCACACAGACGCAAAATTGTTGGTGAGACGATGTAAAGAATGTCAACGACATGGGAAAAGAACTCATGCACCAGGGGCACCATTAACCTCTTCAACAAGTTGCTGGCCTTTTGGGAAATGGGGATTGGACATTGTTGGTCCATTTTTACCTGGATCTGGGCAGAGAAGATACTTAATAGTCGCAACATATTATTTCACGAAGCTCGCAGAAGTAAAAGCAGTACAACATATTCGCGATAAGGATGTTTTTAATTCATATTCGAGAATATCATTTGTAGGTATGGAGTTCCAGCACAATTAGTATCCGACAATGGGAAGCAATTTGAAGGGAAGAATATAGAGATGTTACTCAGTGCTTTTAGGATAAAATGTGGGAAATCAACTCCATTATATCCACAAGCTAATGGACAGGAAGAGGCAACAAATAAAACAATCGCAGATACAATCAAAAAGAAATTAGATGGACATCTCAGAGGGTGGTGCGAGCAAGTGCCTAGTGCAGTTTGGGCTTACAATACAACTAGAAGGGAGGCAATTGGAATGTCTCCTTATTGTTTAACATATGGAGTAGAAGCAGTATTGCCAACAGAGGTTGTAATTCCGACAACAAAGAAAGAAGCTTGGGAAAGAAATTTTAGTGCAGGGGTGATATTAAGTGAGCTGGATTATTTGGAAGAAAAAAGGGAAAAGGTGTTGCGACATATGAAAATTTATCAGGAAAGATTAGCTCGAGAGTATAACAAGAGAGTTATTGAACGTGAGTATCAACCATGTGATTTGGTCATGCGAGAAACACCTCCCTACCAGAAAGAAAATGGAGGAAAACTAGCAACAAAATGGGATGGACCATATGTCATTAAAGAGGTTGTGGGAAGTGGAGCTTATCGACTGATGGATCCAGAAGGGAAAGACATGGGTTTAAGACTTGGTCGACCCTGGAATAGATTGTATTTAAAAAGGTATTATCCATAAAACTCATGATAATTTTGCGAATATGGTTTGCTCGCACAAAAACTACCAAAATTACAAATTTAATTTGCGATCAGCTTTCATAAAAGAAAGACGCAAACTGTGATCAGCTTTCAAAAAAGAAAGAAAGCCGCAGCAATTTTACACAGGAAAACCTTTGTAGCGTACACCCTAGTTCGCGAAGCAACATTTCGCAAGAGGAAAAGTCCTAAAGTACGTCATTTAAGGGGGTACCTATAAACATGGCTCAGGGGAAACGGAACACCACCATGGAACCTGAGTACATGGACATTACGGGGTACATAACCCAAAAATGGGGTACCTATCTGGGTAAGATACCTTGGATTCTCAACCTAATCTTGCAATGTAACATGATTTAGGTTGGGCGACTAAGGCATACTGTCTTTCCCAAGAAGTGCAAAAAAAAGATCAAGGCGCCGAGGTACACGGTTGAGTCAAGAGTGCCGGATGGGTTTGAAGCACATCTGCCATTCTTGACAAGTCTTGGCAAATGATGCACTTGGCCCAAAGATACCCCATAGGGTGCAAACTCGTAACTATAAGCCCTATAGGCAAAAAGGATAAGAGGTTGCGAACAAAAGCTGGTTGTTGGAAAACCGGATGGAAAGAGCTAACCTTGTATGGTCGATGTACGCTTCCTTGAAGGGGCAACCAAGGGGAAGGTAAAGGGCAGCACCCTCCATTAGGGAGCTGATACGTGCTATAAGACGCAAATGTCACGAGGCTTTTTGTTCGCAAGAATATAAAGGCTTGTCATATTTGTGCAACAATCGTATTTCTGCGAGTAAAAAAAAAATATAATAATAATAATATATATATATATATATACTCGCAGAATTAAATACAAAGAAGTTAAGATAAGATCAATGGGTTATTACATGAAAGTGTGATAACGTCCTGCGATTTCATCGCAAGACGATAATGTCACAAGGCTGTATATTCGCAAGAATATTCAGACTTGTCATATTATCGCAAACACAAAAATATTGTTAAGATAAAGTCAAGGGGTTGAGGCATGCGAATGTACCAACGTCCTGCGATTTTATCGCAAAAGAGGTGGCAAAGTAAGACCTTTACTTAGGAAGGCATGATAAGACCACAGAAACTAATGAAGTCAATATCATTGGATATTTTTTATATTTTCAACAAGAATACTTCTTATACTCATACCAAAAAAGGAAATTTTATTTGCAATCAAAGACGGATATTTCGTACTCATTAAATTTTACGAGGATTGAATACTTCTTATACTTCTTCAAGGATTGACTACTTCTTATACTTATTCAAGGATTGAATACTTCGCTTCTTCAAGGATCGAATACTTCTTATATTTCTTCAAGGTTTGATTACTTCTTATACTTCTTCAAGGATGTTTCATAATTCTTATACTTCTTCAAGGATGTTTCATAATTCTTCAAGGAGGTTTCATACTTCTTATACTTCATGGGGAAATTTCTTATTTACTTCGCAACAACCAGAAACTTCGCAACTTAAACTGAGGCAGATATTCTAATACTTACAACAACAATTGATCACATGAAGAGCAATAAAAAGGGGAAAGGGAATACTAAGCTAAGTCTTTAAGATATGTTATTTCTCTTCATATGATCAATTTATTCAATTTATACAAATCAAGCAAGTATTCAACTTGAGAAAGGTCAATTCATTATCGCAAAATATAAAAAGAACCAACAGTAACCAAGAGAAAGAGTTCAAAAGAAAGAAAAACAAGAGGATTAACGATAACTTGGGAAAAGAAGTTTATCATGCTTGGTGCTCTCCATCAACACTTTGTGCTGGATCTTTAAGATGAGTAGGATCATCAGCAGTGTTCAATTCTTGTGAAACATTACCCTTTGAAAAGTCCTCAACAGGAACTTCTCCTTGAGGGATAGATTCTTTTCCACCCTCGAGTTCTTCATCATCACTCTCGTAATCAAAGTCACTATCAGGATCACGAGCAACTTCATCATCAGATATTTCCAGAGGTTCAATTTTCATTGGAGACAAGGATTTTGATAAGAGAACGTTGTTTACGAAGACTTGAGCTTTCAGATGACTTTCACGAAGTAGAGCTTTCTGGTGGTTAGTATCTTCAATATCTTTGACATAAGCAAGATGGTTGAATCTCCGATTGGTACGATCACGAGAATTGATCAAACGAGTAGAAAGCAAAGTGTTCTTCTTGCGAAGCTCAGAACAGGTGATCTCCAATCCAGCTTTAGCATTGCGAAGATTGTTCTCAGATTCTGCGAGTGAAACAAAATTCAAAGAATCAATTCTGCGAATATAGCAGAATTTAAAAGCATATCAGAGGCAGTCAAATTTTAATGACTACCTTCTCTTTGTGAAGTAAGAAATTGAGCTAAAGATAGAAAACAATTCTTCATCGGATCCATAACTTTATCAAAACCATCACCAACTAATCCTTCAAGTCTGGATTGAAGCTTTTGATCTTTGGAAAGAAGATATTTTTTATCCTTCGCAAGTTTTGCATTAAGATTTTCTAGTTGGGAATAATCTTCTTTAAGTTTATTCCTCTTAGTGTTCAAGATTATATTCTTATTAAGAAGGGATTTATTCTCGGCATCAAAAGAACTTCTCTCTGCATCAGAAGACTTCTTTAATTCCTCAAGTTCACCTTTTAACAAATAAAGGAGATTTTCTTGATCGCAACATTTACTCTGAAGGATATTCAATTGTTGCGAAGAAACGTCCATTGTATTCAAATACGAACATCTTTCTTCTGATAAGGTTTCATTCTCTTCTAATAAGGTTCCTATTCTTAAATCGGCTTTAGTCAAAAAAGAAGTGAGCTGAAATATTTCATCGTTCAAAAAATTTTGATCGTAAATTAGTTGGGTATTCTCCTGGAAAAGGGCATCTAAATTATCAAGAGCACATGAATGAAGACTAGATAAGTGGGAAAATTGGTTCGAAAGACTTTCATGCTTGGATTGAGATTCTTTTGGGTCTGATTCATGATGAAGTACCAACATTCTACATTTCTGGTTTGATTCCATAAAGGGGAATGGGTTTTAATGGGTGTTTCAAGCATTTCAGAAATAGAAACAAACAAAAGAAGAAAATATAAAGATAATAGCAATACCTTTTAATGCATCGTTCCTCTTACGAAGGATTGCACAATCTAGAGAATCATTTTAAAGTTGATGATTCTCTTTACGAAGATTCTCACACTCCGCTTTCAAAGACTCCTGAGTTTGGCGAAGCAATTCGACTTCTTTTTCCAGGGCTTGACGTGAAATAGAAATATTAGGATTGATGAAGTTGTTGAGCATTTCCCAAAATTCAGACTGCGAGCGAACATTTGAAGATCTCGGAGTATTACTTAAAACATCAGATAACATCTGGAAAGCTGAATAAATTCCATCTCGAACTTCTTGAGGAAGGGGAGAATAATTCGAAGGAATAAGAGCAAGTTGTAAATTGCTTGGAGCAACGGAACTCAAAGGATTAGGAGCTAAAATGGGTTTTTCACGAGAAGGGATTGAGAAGGTAGCTTGCGAAGGTTGATCTTGAAGAAGTGTTGATAAATTGACATGGGTGGGAGACTAAAAACTGGGTAATGGAGTAGAGGCAGGAGTTTGCGAAGAAGTGCTTTCACGAGGAGGAGAGGAAAATTCTTTATCCATCACATGAAGGAAATCACTGATTGAAATTGATGACTTGGATTTGGTAATACGAGATCTCTTGGTAAGATTGGATTCATCACCGACCTACGAATCAAAATGTAGATTAAAAACTGAGGCAACAATATATTGTTTCAGAAGAAAGACAGAGTATTTTAACTACCTTTTGATTCTCGGATTTTCTTCTTCGAGGGTTAGGGTTTGAGCTTCTAGTTGAAGACTTCACCTCAGGAGCAGTTTTGCTGAAAGAAATCAAAGTCAAACAATGGATTAAATAGAAATAAAAGAGATAAACAAGTGAAAGATACGAGAGATAAAAGAAAATTACCTCGGAGAACTCATGATAGGATTAACAGGTAGAGAAGGCGATAATCGAAGAAGTGATGAGAGAAGAAGATGAAGTTGCAGAAGTAAAAAGAGAAAGTAGAAAACATAAGGAAGGGAATAAAAGGAATATATATAAGGGAATAGTTAGGAAAAGACGGTTATAAAAGACGTGTTCGAATTCTGTAACGGTTATATTCTCACGATCATTACTTCTTCGCAGAAATGACATGAGAAGAGGCAAGATGTAGGTACCGAATATCGTAAGAGGTTGGATTACGAATGCAGTAACAAAGACAGGAGGAAAGTGTCGCAAGAAAATGATATGATATAAGAAACAAGAGAAAATTGTGAAGAGATTGCGAATATAAAATAAACTTACGAATAGAAGTCACGACACTTCGCAAGCTATATACAGTTGTACAGATTTCACTATAAATAGTAGTTCAAATGTTAAATTTGAGAGGTTCTTTTAGTGAGTGCTAGAACAAGTCTTAGGAGAGAGAATAGAGAAAGTTATAACTATTCTAAGCTCCATTAACATACTTCTTTGTAATCAGTTGAGAATACTAATCAAAATTGTCATCTTTCATCAAGAACTTCTTAAAGTTTTACAAATTCTACTGAGGGTGTAGTTGTAGGATTTCCTGCAACTACAAATTTCTATTGTTGATACACAAATATAGGTTGTTGATTCCATTTTTCCATTGTTGATACACAAACATTGGTTCTTGACTCCCTAAACTAAGGTCAATTTCTATTGTTGATACACAAATATTTGTTGTTGACTCCTTACACTAAGATCAATTTCTATTGTTGATACACAAATATTGGTTGTTGATTCCATTTTTCTATTGTTGATACACAAACATTGGTTGTTGACTCCCTAAAATAAGGTCAACTTCTATTGTTGATACACAAATATTGGTTGTTGACTACCTTTTCTATTGTTGATACACAAACATTGGTTGTTGACTCCCTAAAATAAGGTCAATTTCTATTGTTGATACAAAAATATTTGGTGTTGACTCCTTACACTAAGATCAATTTATATTGTTGATACACAAATATTAGTGAAACTCAAGTGAACACCGTGAGAAAAATTTTACCCAATTTTCAACTACTTCAATTAAAACGTCACCAAATCGCATAAAAACATAATATAAATTCAGAAAAGTCTCAAATTGATTAGGGAATAAACCTGGAAAAGGATAGTTAGAAAAGAGCAGTACAATTTTTACTAATAGCACCAACAATACCACCATCTATCAAGTTTTACTTTCCAATCCACCACCACCATACCACCACTAGGATTTGCAACACCACCTACTCCCCTTACTGGTTCTATTTGTGTACTCATTAATTTAGTTGAAATCTAATGAACTCCACGTTATGAATTTATATTACTAAATGCTAATCAACTCCACATTTACTTCAAACAGAACAAAACATGTTTAAATCCGCAAAATAGCTTATACATGCAAAATTTTAATAAACCAAATGAACATAACAAATAATCTCATCAATCTTCAATATGAGTCGAATCAAGCTCAAACTATCACTTAATTAATACCAATCAACAGTAACCAACAGAAGAAAATGAAAAAAGATACACTAAAGAACCATAGAAAGGAAAGTAAACAGAATTTTCAATAGCTTCAAACCTAATCAAATTAAAACAAGATCAAATTCAAACAGATTTCAATAAAACTAATCAGTCGACTGAATATTTGAAGCTGAATCATAAAATCCAAGTAATATCTCTTATCAGTTAGTAACTCCGATTGAATTTACAACTAACTAAACATATCATCCTCCATTAGCGCTGCCGCCACCACCACCACCATAATCAACTAGTGAAATTTAGATTTGTGAAATCCAGTAAGAAGAATCATTCATATTAATTAATTAATAGATATTTGATATCCACCACCACCAGCAACATCATCATTAACAACGACGAAAAAAAGGTTAAAAAACGATGGTGGTGGTTGCGGCGTCTGTTTTCGAGAGAGAAGAAGAGAAAAAGTTCAGATCTGAAAATGAAATAAGAAAAAGGAGAAACGATGCAGACATGGTTGATCTTCCGCAAGCAAACATTAGTATTCACATTATATTATAACAACAAATTGATGAGGTGGTGGCGATGACAGAGGTGGTAGCGGCGACAATGAAGATGGTGGTGGTGGCTGTTGTTTGGGAGAGAAGGAGAGCGTAACATTATAAAGAAGAAGATTGATTTTATGTGTCCGAGAACAATATAAGATATCTAATTTATTATACAGACATGGTAGAATAGGTATTCAATATTGGTTTGATTTCATTTTAAACCGGGAAGGGTATTTTTATTGATGGATAAGGGCAATTTTGAAGCCCATAAAAAGTGAGGGTATTTATATAATTCCCACAACCTAGATTCGCTCTTAATATGAGATATCATATTTTCTGGGTGGATTTGGGTTCGAGTAAATATTATTTAATGTTTTCAATAAACAAATCACAATTTTTGTGATTTAGGTTTTAGGTTTTTATCTTTCCGATTGATCTGATGACATATCTATGCTATTGATATTTGTATATAATATCCTTAATGGCATTCTTTGGTGGTGCTGCATCATAATCAAGTATGTTTTGAAAGAAGACGATCTAATTCAGCAAATAACACCCACATCGATCGCTTAGATGCAATTGAGGCATATTATTTCTTTTTTATGGAAGCATCTGAAATATATGATGTCAATGATCAAGATTCAAAATATCAAGAAACAAAGTGATTTAAAACCATTATCAAGATGTCCATTTCTTCAGCGGAATGTAATATCTTAGTACAACTTTCGTTTTTCATTTCTTTAAGTTTCAAAATTTGTTATTTAGTACTAATTTTTGTTTCTTGTTTTTTTTTTGATGTAATTGATCATGATGTAATCAAAATTTCACATTAATGAAATTATGTAGCATTTTCTTTTCCTTCAAAAAAAAAAAAAAAAAAAGTAAAATTTACTTTTCAGTTCCAAAAAGAGTAAAATTTTACATTTTACATTAAAAATAAATTTTATAATTTTTACTACTATTTACCATCATTAAAAAATCAAATTAATTTTGATTGTAACTACTATTACTTTTATTTATTATCTTCTTTAATGATTTAATTATTTTCTTCATCATCAATCTCCTTTTCCGTTAATTTTAGTAAGACTCGTTGGGTCTGCCATTAACGGTAGTTATTTGGCCAGTAACCTCTGATTTGATTAGTGTCAACAGGTGTTTTGATTAGCATCAATAGGTGTTTAACTTGTTCGCATGGTGAAAAGATATCTCTCTGCTTATGTCGTGAACCAAATGCAAGTTTAATTACATCGACTCTGTAAATTAGGAAATTGTCCAATTCATTAATCAAGATAAGCATCGAAAAGGAAGAACAATCATCATCAATAAAAACATAGAGATCTTTGAACTTTGATTAGTCAAAGTATACTGTGTTTGTTTTATTTTATTAATTACAAAAAATATAATCAAAGTTTGAATTTATTAGTCATATATATGAATGATTAGATGATCGATATAACTTATAAGGAAAAATAGGGATTAAAAAAGGTATCGGTTGTGCAACAAGGGGATGATGATGGTGGTGCTAGGTTGGGAATGTAATAAGTTTTCTAGATGTAGGGTTGATAAAAGGAATATAGGGTGTGAAAAATAAAGTCAAAATATATGAAGGTAATATTTAGGATATTTTATAAGTACATTTGGGTTGTAAATATGACTAGCCCTTAACCCTTGTCGTAACGGTACGGGCCATGATGTTGGTTCATTTTTAATATATCGTATAATTTGTGTCCCGAATACTTATCAACTCCTTATGATTTAATATCTGTTTGTCATAAAAATAGTTGGGATTTTCCTCTTTTTTTTCTTTGTTTTTTCCTTTAATATTTTACCGCCGGAGATTTGCTCAAATGAAAGAAATTTAATCTTAACTTCAGACACGTTTTTTATTTAGGTTCATTGATTATAATCAGATAATGCTCTACATGAACATGGAAGTTTAAATATTTTTTGGAAATATGTCGTCAGCAGCGCTCATCTCAATGAAAACAACTAATTAATATCGTCCGTAAAAGTCTCCACATGATCCTATTTCGCTCCAGCTGACTCATCTATCATGGTCATGTTGTCGATCCTCCAAATAGGCAGAGAATAGTATTTTTTTGCATCGAACGAATGATACAAACTATCCAATGTGACATGATTTTCTTGTAATTTTTCAACACCCATTAGATTACAATGTTTAAAATGTGTACCCATTACCTTTTCAAAAGGATTGTATATATGCGAACATCTGCCATTAAATCTTCAACAAAGTATTGTGCCCATCAATTCGTCTTAACGAAGGCTTTGGTAACTTCAAAAGTCTTGGACATTTTGTCACTTCCGTATGTTCCTACCTTCAATTGGAATACAATCTGGCGACACAATACCTTATAAAGAACGTTGAACACATATTGTACTCCTTGATCCTATTTCAAATTAATAGGTTGACATATTTTATGTTGAATATTTATAAAAACAAATTATGGTATTGTGGATCGTTGCTTTCTAAGATTGTAGTTTTCAAGATTGGCCTCTTCAAGTCCACGACTTTCTAAGTTTATATATCTTATTTGTTTTTAACATTTTATTTAGTCATATTATGTTTTACTAATATTAAACTTGATGTCATCTTCTACTGTGAACTTTATGTGATTTCAGAATCAAAATAGTTAAACCTCTATCATTCGTATCAAGTAATCCGTTGTATATCCCAACAATTCTTCTACAACAATTCCTTTCTTTTGCCGTTTCCGGACCATCAGTAGCCATTATTGTCAAACACAATCTATCTAATTTTTGTTGATGTTATGTATTTGCAATGTTCATTTTTCTTAAATAAATAGATTGTGGAAAAACTAAAAAAAAAACATAAGTATTACATTGGGTTTAAGTTACTATATCCAAAATACGCCGGACACTGCTTCTGGTGCCTTGTTTCCTCAAATTCCTCATTGCATTCTAGATAGTACATGCAACACCAATCATCTGCGAAGTGAGATATTTGTGCAAGTATGGTCAATGTAAATATATCCCTTGCCTGTAATAATAATAACAACACTTCAAATTTTTTTAAGGCATCCAGTTGTAAATGGTATTAATCTAATATATTTGAATTATACCTCAATCTTATATATCACCTTCTTTTCACATAACATAGCAATTGAGGAAGGACAAATCTTGACCACTCTTTACATAGGCAGAGTTATCCAAACTATGTTTTGCAATTATCTTACGTGAAAATTATTATTAATCCATACTTTAGTCAGCTCCTATCGAATCCGATCTAATTAGTTCTATAGAAAGTTACTCTTAAATTTTTGACCTTATATCTTGACCAAATTATTGAAGTATTCTCAGTCATGTTCTGCTTTGTGTGATCTACCCATCTATGTATACTCTACCTTCTAACCCAGTGAATGAAACCTACACATATTGATCCATAATTTGATATTGTTGATTTGTCATCAAGTGGTCACATGATTTGAGAATGTAAAATATAAAAAATATTCTATAAACATCGGAGGCGAAATTTAGATTTATGATTTAGAGTTTTTTATGATGATTTTGATGAAAAAACATAATTTTCAAACAAATATTTTAGAATGCAAATACATTTTCCCAATCAATAAGGTTTTATATCGTGAATTGATGAAAGTTGTTGTCTTTGTAGGTAGTTGTCGCGAAACAACTCGACATTGATGGTCTTTCAGGAAAAAGATATAATAATACTTGAGAGAGCGATAATGTTCTCTTACGTGGGTACACCAATTTCCTTTATATAATACGGGTGATCGAACAGTCATGATCATATTGTCTTATACATTCCGGTATCATCCTCGAAATATTTGGTTTTTGTCCTTATCAATCGTGCTAAAAACAACCAATTACATCTTTCACAATACAAAATACACCTTTATCAAATTCTGACATCCATCTTCTTAAACACAACTCCATGTAACCAACATTAGTACACATGATAAGACCCAAATTCTGATTCATTTTTAACATGTATAAATCTATGTAATTATGTCCCACTTCACTTGTAGCAGCTCATATATCCCCAAACATCACCAACAACTTCAGACCTAAGAACTAATTCCACCACACTCTCCATGTAAAACAACTCAAAGACCCTGTATTAAACAAACCACCACCACATGCAATATCAACTTTACCATCCCATGATAACAACTGTCATCCCGCTTCCTATCTACAACTCATACATTAACACTAATTCCCTTGTCCAGTTTCTTATATTGACTTCATAAACAAATACATGAACTCAACAACACCAGTTTATACAACTTCCTAGATAAACCATATACTTCCTATTAAGTAACAGCTTCATCGTATCACTTACCACAAGCTCAGACCCAAACTTCATGAGTGACAGTAATCAACCTAAGAGGTGATTCCAACTCAGTTCCCTTCAACAACACTCAAGATATCTCAACACAACATAAACTATACACCACCAAACACTATTCTTTCACCTTGTAATACAATAATCTTCAACTCAATCTCTAGCAACACCAACATAGACTCAATAATCTTCATTCATCACCATTTAAATGATATAATCAAACTCAAGACCACAACAACAAGATAATAATCTTACTAAAGTTATAGATCAAGATAATTACCTCAATTCTGAAGTTGGAGTCCTTCTTAGTAACTGAATCTGCAAATCAATACCATAAACTTCTTCTTTACCTTGATTCAGTTAAGCAACACATCACCGTTCATCCAAAACTCACCAAACTTCAACACCGTCAATAGTTCTATGAAAACTCTAATTATTCTTCATCCTAAACCCGAATTCATTGAATCTGTGAAAACCCATCTCAAATCCCCTTATTAAGACATCAAATTCATCTTCTAATCGAATTTCTACACAGTCTTCTGCCAAATCCCAATTCTTTGATTATTCTTCATAACAACTTCAAAACTGAAATTAAACCTCAACCCTCGCTTCATAATCTCACGTCAATTCTATTATTCATCTCTCGAGCTTAATCTTATAATCATCTTCACCTACATCAATTTTTAGAGAAACCCTAAATCCAGTTCATCTCAGATTCGAATTTGAACCAACAACAAACACCATCACCATCCCCACCGAAAACTAAAATATCTTTTCCACCTTCTTCCAAACGCAGAATTTCACTTGATTCTCTCAAATCCGCAGAATCAAAAGAACATGAGAAGAGGAAAGAGAAGAAAGAAGAAAATAGAAGAAAGGAATGAAGAAGAATAAGAAATTATCTTCTCGGTAGATGAAGAAGATAAGGCTGACCAGATTTTACCGAGGCACCCACGTTCTGGATAAGGGATGCCAAGGCGTCTAACTGCAAAATAACTATTTTCCCTTCAAACAAACATGATGATATCTTCTTCGTCCGATATCCGATTGACACGTTCGAGTAGTCCATTCCACGTAACTTTTCGAGACCTATTCAACGGTATTAGTTTCATATCTAGATCATTGTTAGATTAATTTCTATTAATTAACGTTCGTGTTAAACTAGTCGAGTTATTATAGGCTAAGATGTCTCTTGACTAGTCCAATAGTGTTGACGAGCTTGAGGGTTTTTACAGTCTCAACTATACGAAGTTGGTTTATATTGTATATCGGCCTAATCCTGAGAGTATTCAATTATGGACAAGGTCCCGTTTTTTTTTTTGCATTTGCGGTTTCCTCGTTAATAAAATCTTGCTGTGTCATTTACTTTATATTTCTGCATTATAATATTTTATTATAATTAAAGTAAATTGCACAAATGTTAATTCCTATTTACTTGATAAGCAATCCTATTGTGTTTGGCTAAGTCTGAACCTTTATATCAAGTAAACACACTTCGTCGTTATATTGTCTCGATCTCGTATCCATAGACAATCACACGAAGTGTGAACCGATTTGTTGTATTATCTCGACTCAGTCCATAGACAATCACTTTCTTAGAAAGGACTTATAGTAAGGAATTTTTTTAGCTTGAGGTATATTTGGGAACCCTCGCCTTTTCACAACGTACTATCACCACCATTATTCTTGACAAACATTATAAATGATCCGACACCTTCTATGTATTCTCTGGACTTGCGTTCACAATTCATCCACCTCTTGTCCATATCAGATGACATTACACCCTTCAAGATACAGATTTTACAAGATTAAATTAAGTATCCCTAGTGGTATTAAGGGTTGCCGAGGCCCTGATAATTAACCACATAACTCTCGTCTTATGTATGCGACAGAGTTAGATACAAGTAGCCATTGTATAACCACTAGGACTAATTAACCACAACATACTTAGGACTGTGAAACATACCATATACCTAGTAACTGACTACAAGATAGCAAGGATACAATATTGAAACATCTTTCACCTAGTTTCGATTCGATTAGTTTTTTCAGTTTATAAAATCTTATTCTTTTGTTTGTATTTCAGAGAGTTTCATCTTGATTTTCTTAGTTTCTATGTGATCTTTTCATATTGAAAATAATTCAAGATCCAAAATAAACCAAATCTAAAACAGCTTAACATAAAACACTTGTTGTATTTCATCAATCAAACACCCAAATCTTTTTTTTTTAAAAAAGTAAAGAGAGAGAAGGGGGGGGGGGGTACTTTCAGTGTTTTATTCCTTAAAGAAAGTTTTTAATCTTATTTTGTTTTATATTTCAGAGAGCCGTATCTTCATACATCTCAGTTCCTATTTGATTTTTTTTCTTATTTTGAAAAAAATCCTAATCAAAATTTAAAATAAACAAATACCTAAATCTATCAAAAACACCCAAATTGAAAACATCTTAACATAAAACCACATGCAACATCTGATTTCAACAAACTTCAACCAAATCTAACATATAAGTAACTATCAAACACCCAAATCTCAACAGACCTAAATTTTAATTTGAAAGAAGAACAAAAAGAAGAAACTTCATACCTAAGATTATCACGATTAGCTGATGCTGATGACTAGTTCTTCCAACTCCAACAGTACAACAAAGATAAGTTAGACCTAACAATTGAAAAAGTAAAACTAAAATCAAAAACAAAATATGAATCTAACAGAGGGTAAAGTGATAGAGGGTTACACAATGAGTGGGTGAGAATATGATTGCAGAAGTGAAGTCTCTTCTTCAATCAATTTCTAGATCTAGTTTAAAGGAGAGAGTAAAGAGAGAGAGAGAGAGACATAAAGAGATAAAGAACGAGTGCAGTAGAAGTTATCGTACATGGAAAAAAGAGGGGGAAAGGAAAGAGATATCCCGCCCAAAGGTATTAGGGTAAAATATCTTATATACTAGCCTTTCGCATGATGGGCTAAACATGTGTTTAGAAGTGTAGGCAGCCACACGGTTTATTGGCACGCGTACAATAGGGTTTAGTTGCAAATCGCAATATAATCAAACAGTTGCGAGTTTAGTAACTGTTCAAAACAGTTGCGAAATTTTTGCAACTGGAATTCGCAACTGAAAATTCGCAACAGCTTATAAGCTGTTGCTAATCCCTGAAACATATTTTGGTACGGTTACTCAAACCTAAATGAAAAGTGCATTTCATTTGTGTATGACAAGCTAAGTTTGATCTAACGGTCGAAAGATATTATCTTGAAGAGAATCAGGTTTTCATCTAACGGTGAATATTGAATTGTTTGTTACTAAGCTAACATTGATTGCAAACCATGATTTTAAAACTATATTAAGGAGAACTCTAACAGCTAGGAAACCTAATCCCTACACCTCCTGTGTGTTAGTAGTTGCATACGCTGGAGTCTATTTTCCTTTAACCTTAGGTTTTTCACGAAACCCTGTAGGTTAACGACTTGAAGACTTTATTGGGATTGTGAAGCTAGGCCCAACTATTTTCTTTGTAATTGCGTGTTTTGATCTTGCTCGATTCTATCGTTGAGTAATATTTTCTCTAAGATTTGATCAAGATTTAATCTTCGATAGGTAAGATAAAAATTAATCACAAACATCTTCATTTCATCGTTTGTGATTCCACAATATCTTGTTTCATTTCCGTACGATTAAGATTATTGTGAGGTGATTGATAATACTAGGTTGTTCTTCGGGAATATAAGTTTAGTTTATTAATTGATTCATGTTCATCTTGATTTATCAAAATACGGAACAAAAACTCTTGGGTATTTCTGTGGGAGACAGATTTATTCAATCTATAGACTTTTCTGTGCGAGACAGATCTGTTTATCAAGTCTTCGACTTTGGGTCGTAGCAAATCTTGGTTGTGGGTGAGATCAGCTAAGGGAATCAAGTGCGTAGAATCTTGCTAGGATCAGAGACGTAAGGAGCGCAACTGTACCTTGAATTAGTGTGATATTGCTTAGGGTTCAACTATAGTCTAGTCCGAAGTTCATTGGTAGTAGGCTAGTGTCTGTAGCGGCTTAATATAGTGTGGTGTTCAAATATGGACTAGGTCCCGGGGTTTTTCTGCATTTGCTGTTTCCTCGTTAACAAAACTTCCGGTGTCTGTGTTATTTCTTTTCTGTATTATATTTTGTTATATAATTGAAATATCATAGTTTGTGCGTTGAATTTTTAAATCAATTAGGATATCCAACCTTTTGTTGTTGATTGAAATTGATTGATCCTTGAACATTGGTATATGGTACCGTTCAAGTTTTATCTCTTATATTCAATCGGGATCGCGAATTCTTGTTTGCTAATTGAAGATTGAAGTAAAGAGATGGAGATATTAACTCTTTGATATACTTTTCTTATATTGAGTCTAACTGTCTAGTTGATTCTTTTGAAAGTATATTGGAGTTTGTCTATTCAGATTGTCGAACGAAATATTGGGTGTGGTTGTTAGACCCCCACTTTTTCAATTGGTATCAGAGCAGGCAAAAATGTTAAGACCTTATAAGTCTGTGTTTGTAGCGATCTTAATATGAACAGTTGTGCTATCTCAATAAATGCACCACCAGATCCAGGGATTTCAGAATCTTCTTCCATGACTAATTTAATAAAGTCTGTAGAAGAAATTCTCTTTAAACCTCCACCAGGTTTAAAATCCCTTGAAGTGTTTTCAAGGCTTGAAAAGAAACTGGAAATCTTATCTCTTGATGTTGAGTTTTATCTCCAGAAAGAGCAAGAATCTCTTGATAGGCTGAATCTAGTTATGATGAATAGTGTTTATGTCGAGGTCGATATAGATGCCTTGATCAGCAAGAGCTATGTTCATCCTCTATGTAATCAAATGAGTTGTAACAAACTAGACACATCACAAGAAGAGTATGAGTCTGATGATTGCATCTACATTAAGCATGAATCAATTCATTGGTCAATTCCAGTCAAGTCTATTCAAGATAATTGTATTGATAATTAAATTTGGACGTCTTTTCTAACCAAAAGAGTTTTCCTATGCAATACAAAAAATTACGTGCAAAGACTCTTGTTCATAAGAAGAAAAATAAGAAATCAGAAAAACAATTTTTTTTTGTGTCTTCCTAAAATTCTTTGAAGTTCTTATGAAATCAGTTCCTTTTTAAGTCCTATTTCGTAGGTAAAAAATCTTGGGTTTTTCTCTAACTCGTAAGGTGTTGTAAGAGTTATTGGAAAGAGACTCTTTCGTGGTGTCATGGTAAGAAAAATTCAATTGCTATGTGTCTGTCTTACCATAGGTTTCTCGTAACTATATTTGTAGAGTCTTTCTCCAGATATGGTTTGTTTTCTTAAACAAATGAGACCTTGACATCACATGTGTGGTTCACATACTCTGAACCTTGAACCAATCCGTGTCAAAACCTTGCTTCGGAACGTGGGTAACTGGTTCGAGTACCACCGGTCGACAAATTAAAAGCGAATGGCCAACTTCGTTCTCTTCACTCTCTTCTTCTTCTCAATAGTTCGAGAATGAAAAGAAAGAAACACCCATAAACTATTCGTGAACTATTGATTTCCTTAAAACTCATTTCTCAATCATTTTGTGTGTTCTTGAGTTCTTTTTATTCACAATAAAATTCTAATCCACGGGTTGGTGTTTGTTTCTCATCTCTTTGTTGTACCGGTGTTCCACTATTAGCATCAGTTCCTGTACCAAGGAAATAAAATCAATTGTTCGCATACCAGGTAAGTTTTCTGGTATGGAAGTCAATGTTCTAGGGGTTTGGAAACACGTGTTACGACAAGATCGTACTGAAGTTGTTTTACACTTCCATGTATAAAGTGAAAAACTAGGAACAATTGGTGAAATATCAAGCCATAGGTCATGTACCATTCTCTTCATATTGATGTTATCTATAACGTATCCAAAATTCAACTTATTCAGATGAACGATCTAAGGGTTGTGGGTTAAACATTGGACATCATCACTGCTGGAAATTTGTTGAAGTTCTCATGGAACTTTTCTATTTCATTGATTTGATCCCCCATACAATATCAAATTTCAAAAAACTTCTTTGAAATGAATAGTAAACCATCGAAAATGGACATTTGATGAAGATTTTATGGTGTTTTTACTAAAGTTGTCATTTCTGAAAACGAATTGCAATAGGATTTCTCATTCATTCACAAGAGTTTTTTTTTATGTTAAGGTCAAGAAGTAAAACCCATGTTATTACGGAAGCATACTGTTAAAGTCTGCGGGCATCGAACTCAAAACTAATTGGCAATGAGTGGAGCGACCACTTCCATATTATATTTTAAGTTAATTAAGTGGATTATAGCGATGTGGGACTATTGTCCTTTCACACGCCCCCTCACGTGTAAGGCCAGTCACTGGGCCTCACACGTGGACCTACGTACGAGTTACCAGTCCATCGGTAACAAGTGTACACAGTTGAGTGACTAAATTAGGGGGTAACACCTCGGCCAGTATCAGCACTGGCCTACACCCCGGGTATACAAGTGACAAAATCAGTTAAACACTTCGGCCAATAACTCGTCCTACACCCGGTATACACAGGTCTGGGGATTAGCTCTGATACCATCTTAAAGTCTGCGGGCATCCAACTCAAAACCAATTGGCAATGAATGGAGCGACCCTTCCATATTATATTTTAAGTTAATTAAGCGGATTATAGTGATGTGGGACTATTGTCCTTTCACACATACAATGTTTCTTCATTTTCCTTTTACTCAAGTTGTCTGGAATTTTTTTATGCCTAAGCATTTTTCTTCTATGATGAAACATTATACTCTGTTGTCATGGATTAAAAGTTGTCATCTGTTGGGTCTCCTATAAACTTTTATAACACCTTAAACTCTATTCATATTATTGTCTTCATTACGCACGTTATTTGGAGACAATGAGTTTAAAGTTATCTTTAGTAATTTGTTACCAACTCAAATACAATCATCTATCAAGTCAGTTGTTAGATTACTATGCAACATTTAGATATTTTTTCTGTTGGTAGGTCAATCAAGGTCTAGATTAGGAAATCTAGTTGGTTAAGGAAACCAAATACTTGTGTCCTAAATATATCAGCTTAATAGGTTTGTCTCTTAGAGCTAAGGTAGGAAACCCTGTATTTGTAGGAAAGTAATCCTTGTTAAGGAATGTGTCCAGTCCTATTGATGTGTATAAATACCCATAGAAAGAACTAGAGAAAACACACCAGAACTAAGTAAGAGTTCTCTTTCTCTCGTCTAAGGCTTAGTATATTCCAACCTATACGGTGATATATAAAATTGCTTATTACTTCCCGAGGATTCAACCTCGTTAAATACTTGTTCTTCTTGTGTATGTGATTGTGTTCTTGGAGATATTGGGATACCTCATGGTAGTGCAAACCTAACGCTTTCGCGGGCTTTGGCGCAATAATTGGTATCAGAGAGTGGAGACACTCTTGGATACGGGTGCTCAGGTTGAAGTTGAAGTGAAGGTATTTTTCTGAAGATTGCTTGAGGTAATACTAATCTCAAAGGTTCTGTTTTTATTTATATTTGGTTATTTAAAAACAATGGTTGATGGGGATAAACCAGTTGATCCAAAAGATCCTTTAGGAGAACATTCAGAGTCCACAAGTAAAGATAAAGAAACAAAAAAAGAAATACATCATTCACATAGATCACAACTCAAGGTATAAAAGTTTACAGGAATCAATAACTTTGGTTTATGGAGAACGGACATAATGGATGCTCTTGTTCATCTTGACCTAGAAGAAGCTCTAGAAGACCAGCCAGTTGAGATGTGTGAAAAACAGGGGAACAAGATGAATAAATTATGTCTTGCTTTGATACGAGGGTGTTTAGTAACTGCAGTAAGTGTTAATTATCAGCACGAGACTTCAGCTAAGGATCTCTGGGAAAATCTAGAGAAAGAATACCTTGTGAAGAATGTGGCCAATATGATACATCTTAAAAGGAATTTGTATCGCTATAACATGAAGAGAAGTGCAACCCTAACCGAGCACTTAGATTCATATAATAAACTACTTGCTGAGTTGGTTAACTACGATGAGAAGATCAATGACGAGGAACAAGCTTTGTGTCTGATAAACTCTCTTCCTGAAAAGTATGAACCCGTGGTTAAAGCACTAATGCACGGAAAGAATAAGATGACATATGCTGAGGTCACTACAACATTGCGTGGTGAGGAGTTTAGGAAGATGGATCGTGAAGACCTTGTAAGTGAAGCTAATAACGACTTGCTTCTTGTAAGAGGTCTTTCAATAGACAAGAGAAAGAATAATGGTGGTTATGGTAAAGGTAGAGGACGTTCTAAGAGTAGAACGCGACTGCAGAAAGATGAGTGTGCTTGTGATGTGAATTAATAATGTTGTTATAGTAAAAAATTCGTGAGACTTGTGAAAGCAATAGATTTTAGACTTAAAAAAATAAAATAAAGAAAACTTAATTTAAGATTGATTTCAAAATATTAAAGATAATCAAGACACTAGAATCCACTATTATACATGAATGAATGATGTTGAATATTTCATAATTCTAATTAGCCTTTAAATCCTTTAATTCTTAATTCACAAATAATTAGGCAAATTCTCAAAAATTAATTGTATCCCCTAAGCATAGATTATCTTAATACAAAGCATAACCTATCTAATTGAATCACAACTAATGAAGAAATTATGCAAATAATTAAAAACTCCGCAAAAGCAATGATTGAGTGAATTATAATTAAATATTAGAGAAAATGAAATAGTTACCCATTATGCATGTGTAGATAGCTTCATCCATTTCCTTGGTTGTGAGAGAATTAGCCACTCATCATGTTGGAAACACACTCAAAAGTTGATTTCATTTATGCTCAAAAGTGGTTACATATGATGAAAAAAGGGAGAAAATGATTAAAACCGGGTTTTTGTAACTGTTATAATTATTGCAAATCAGTGTTACAAAGAATGATAAAACAGTAGCGTCACTGTCACTGTATCGCTATGACCCTGCTCTAATTGTCATTGTTACTGTTGAAAAAAACGACAGCCTTTGTGTAGATGGGGAAAAACGATTTGCTGGTTTTTACGGAGTTGAAGAGCCGACCGTGTGGAGACTCCTTGAACCGAGCAAAATTCTGAACCTCACACAGATGCACTGCAAGAAGGAAGTGCTTTTAGTTCGAGAGATCAATCTATAAGACCCCGGCCTAAACCAAGAACAATGGCCGTTCCAAAGTCAATTCGGTCACAAGAGAGGATGGGTTGATCTATAGGAGGGAAGCTGAGAAATGTGTGAGATCAATGGTGATCTGAGATAGTATGTGTGTTGTGAATTCAATGTGAAAATGCTCTGAAGATTGAATTTTACCTGATTGAGAGTAATTTCTGTGAGTTCGTGTAGACGAAAGATTGTCTGTATGAACTTTGATGAGAAATTGCTCGTTTAGGCGAATGTTGTTTGAATGTTCGAATTGTTCGAATCTTGTTCAATGTTTTTTCCAATGTTGTTATTTCAATAAGGATTCAGAGACATTTTATAATGCCAGAGTTGAAAATACCATGATCCCATGAAGTGTGACAGTTGCTGGAATCAGAGAGTGGGAAAGTGGGAAATCATGTTAAACCAATTACTCATCGCGCGGAGACTTGGTTAATTTTCCACCCACTACTTTGCTGATTCTTCCAACTGATTGCACGAATTTCTCACATTCTCATCGTGGGTGAACACACGTGCCGTAGACCGCCAGACCAAAACCCTAGTTAATATCCCCCCATTGTGACACGATTGAAATCTAGTGATTGTGGAGTCAGTTGCTGACTTTATGGGACGATGAGTCCATGTAGTGCTGAGTTGAACACGTTTAGTCAAATGTTCTGAAACTCATGAATTAAATGTATGTCTGCCGAGACGAGGTACCATTATAACCTAAAATGAGCAAACTATATTGCTAAATTGTTGAATATTAATAGTTGACCCAATATTCTTCGATCCGAGCAAATATTGCTAGTCTGAGTGAATATTGCTAATTTGAGTGAATATTGCCGGTTCAAGCAAATATTGCCAGTTCGAGCAAATATTGCTCGTTTGATGAATTTATTGGCAGCATGACCGAATAAAATAATAATTTAATTTACTGACAGCTGGGTCGAGCAAAATAAATAATAATGTTGATCATGGAATCAACATAAAATTATTAGAGTGTTTGAATCTGCTTAGAATCATGTTTCTGTAGAGCTCTGGATTCAAAACCCTAATTTTACCGAGATGATGATTTATTTCCAATCAACATGGGACTGGCTACATGGGATGACGGGTTCACCATATAACGCCCAGATGCTCGAATGAGCAAAAATACCAAAGTCTCTTGAGGACCAGTTGGTGACATAATGATTAAATGCTGGTTCAATCATTTACCGAAATAATGCTCGTGTCAGGGACAAATAATAAAACCTGGTATTATGAAAACGTGAAGGACCAACCAAGAGGTCATGAGACTGGCTCCTGGTGCGTGTAGGACTAGTGGATGGTCGTTGAGAAAACTTCCAATAGTTTGGAAAGAGTTTGAACCTAATATGAGCAGTTAAGCAAATTAGGTTAAAATCATTAAAACATGCGGGACCAGCTGTTTACAAGCCTCACGGTCACCCTTGGTCGGTCAAGGGGATGTGCCCATGTCACCACAACATCCGGTCCTGAGAATTTTTATATTTTCTGGTGCACGTTTGAGCAACATTTGGAGAAAATATGCAAAATCCATGGTTTTGCTGAAACAGGGAAAAATACATGAGATGAGGGAAAATAAATAAAACAAGGAATTACAAGGTGTGGGACCGGCCACGGCTAGGGCATGGCCGGCCGGCTGACACGCGGTCCCACATGCTTTTCCCAGTTTTATGTGATTTTATGTATTTTTTTGCTTTGATTTAAGGGAAATTCCATGAAACTAGAGAGTTTGGCGAAATTAGGGAACTCCCATAAGGAGAGACAAAATAAAATAAGATAAAATAAAGAATAGGAGTGTGGGACCGGCAAAGGCCAAGGCAAGGCCGACCGTCCATGGGCGCGGGTCCCAAGACACTCTCCCTAATTTTATGTAATTTTCATGATTTTAGGGAATTTTACATAAAATCAAAGGGATTTGTTGAAAATCAAGGTATTTTGTTAAAATCAGGGAGTTTTCATAAAATCATGAAACAAAACACCAAATAATAATAAAACAAGGTGCGTGTGGGACCGGCTAGAGCCCGGTCCAACAAGTTTTTTCTAATTTTTAATATTTTTTTATGATTTTAGAGAAAATACATGAAATTAGGCAATTTTAGGGAAAATTCATGAAATCAAGAAATTTTCATAATTTTAGGAGGAATAATAAAATAATGGGGAAGTGAGGCGTGGGACCGGCCACGGCCAAGACATGACCGGCTGGCCGGCGGTCCCATGCTACCTTTTCCTAATTTTATTATTTTTTGATAAAATCATGTGATTTAGATAAAAATACATGAAATTAGGTAATTTTCATGATTTTAGAGAAAATTCATAAGAAACCAAGGAATTTTCATAACTTGAGAGAAATAATAAAATAATGAGGACGTGAGGTGTGGGACCGACCATGGCCAGGGCATGACCGGCCTGCCGACAGTCCGATGTCACCTCCCTAATTTTATTATTTTTGATAAAATCATGTGATTTAGATAAAAATACATGAAATTAGGTATTTTTCATGATTTTAGAGAAAATTCATAAGAAACCAAGGAATTTTCATAACTTGAGAGAAATAATAAAATAATGAGGACATGAGGTGTGAGACCGGCCACGGCCAGAGCATGACCGGTCGGCCGGCGGTCCCATGTCACCTTTCCCTAATTTTATTATTTTTGATAAAATCATGTGATTTAGATAAAAATAATGAAATTAGGTAATTTTCATGATTTTAGAGAAAATTCATAAGAAACCAAGGAATTTTCATAACTTGAGAGAAATAATAAAATAATGAGGACGTGAGGTGTGGGACCGGTCACGGCCAGGGCATGACCAGCCGGCTGGCGGTCCCATGTCACCTTTCCCTAATTTTATTATTTTTGATAAAATCATGTGATTTAGATAATTTCTTTGAAATAAAGAAAATTGCTCGAACGGGAGGATTTTCATGAGATCAGGAAAACAACAAAAATATGATAAAATAAAAAATTGGGCACGGGACTGGTCACGGCATAACTGGCCGGCTGGTGAACCCAGCCCCCTGGCGTTTTTGCTAATATTTTATTATTATTATTTTCCTTCCTATTTTGCATAGGTTCCTCGTTCGTTCATGCTGGTCTGTGCATTATTTACTAATTACACTTGCACCATTTTTGTCAGGGCTTATTCGATACTCAGATGCCTGTTTCGTCGGATATTTATCACTAACCCGTGGCATTCTGCTGGGAAGAACCACGAATTGAAGTGACGAAATATAACAAAGAATCGTAAAATATTGCTGAATATTTAGACGATTAAAGATGGCTCGTAGAATATTGCTGGATATTCAGACGACGATTCGTAGAATATTGCTGGATATTCAGACGATGGTTATTGCTGGATATTCAGACGATGGTTCGTAGAATATTGCTGGATATTCAGAAGATTTCAGATAATTTATCGGTGTCTCAATACTAGAAGGGCTTCCTGCCTAGGAGCATTAATCATCTGAGGGTTTGAGCAATATGAACTTGCTGGAGTGTCATATTCCTCTTGCATAGTCGGGGAAAACTGGTCGCATCCCGAAGACGTTGTCGCCCAATATTTCGATTCTATACAGTATGAGATGTGCCGTGGTCTCAGCTGGGAAACTGCACATCTGCATCTTCTCTGAGAGATTTCTCCATCAGAGGGTTATGATATGTGCCGTGGTCTCATCTAGGATACTGCACATCTACATCTTCTCTGAGAGACTTTCTCCATCAGAGGCTTATGAGATGTGCCGTGGTCTCAGCTGGGAGACTTCATATCTGCATCTTCTCTGATAGACTTTCTCAATCAGAGGTAGCATGAGCTTTCATGCATAGAGACATGAGTCTCGATACTCATCCGATTGTCGGATCCGGATTAATTACTGAAATTGCCCAGTATTCATGAGATGTGCCGTGGTTTCAGCTGGGAGACTACACATCTTCATGTACTCTGAGAGACAGCCTTCTCAGTCAGAGATTTGTGGCATGAGCTTTCATGCTTTAATCGAGAGACATGAGCCTCAATACTCATCCGATTGTCGAATCCATAGTATAGTTTTACAATTCTACCCTTTGTCGAAAATCCACTATTTACATTAAGTCCCCTGCTTAGTGAGGAACAATCATGTTCCTCAGTCAGCATTGAATGGTGATTTTCCAGGTATAAATAGAAATAAGTAATTGAACTTAGTTATAAGATAAGATGTTACTGGATTTCGACTGAATGAGCAAACCACAGTTTGAGCGGGAACCCCAGTGGCATAATAGGGCGTCATCCAGTGAACATAAATTCATGTTGAACCGCTGATTCGATGGTGGAATCTTGGTTGGTTTAGGATTCACGGGCCGGGCCCAAAAAGGAAATCCTTAAGGAATTAGGTTTTGGAAATAAAATTAGGTATAAAAGGAATTAATCCTTTTTTTTATTTCTCCCACATGTCCACCATCTCCTCTACCTTCTTCCGCCCCTCACGTCAGTAGCAGCAGAAGAGAGCAGGAGAAGTTCGCCGAAATTCCACCCGCCGGCGCCGGCCGTTCAACGGCATGCCAAATTCCGGCCGGCAACGTCTATGTAATTTTTTTTTTTAAATACTTGCTAATTTCATGAGTTGTTCATGGTTTCATCATGTTAAGATTTTATACATGGGTATATGTTATCGTGAGTTTTGTAGAAAAACCCTTAGTTATTAAACGTATGTTCGTTCCGTCGTTAGTTTTGAAACTAACAATAAATCCCTGATTTATGAGAGATTTTTCTTTGAAAATAGACTTGTGTCCAGTAATAAAATTTTATTTATGAGCTTTCATGAGAATTAATATTTTATCACAAGAGGTGTGAGCTTTCACAAAACCGAATTAAACCTCGTTTTAAAAAATAATGTTCATATGAGGGAAAAATAGGTTTTCTTCATATACATAAACTTATGTCCAGTGATAAAACCTTATGTATGAGCTTTCATGATAACTAGTATTTTATCACAAGAGGTGTGAGCTTTCACAAAACTAACATAAACCTTCGTTTTTAAAAGAAAATGCTAATACGAAGGAAATAGATTTTAAAAAAAAAAAAATATGTAGCCGTGACATATTATGTGTATATAACTTGTTTTCAGTGATAAAACCTTATGTATGAGCTTTAATGAGAATTAATATTTTATCACAAGAAGTGTGAGCTTTCACAAAACTAGCATAAACCTTCGTTTTTAAAAGAAAATGTTAATACGAAGGAAAATAGATTTTTTTTTAATAAATATGTATATGCAACCGTGACATATAATATGGGATATGATGACACCTGTTATTCACATAGATTTGTTCCTACTAAATAAATTCTTGAAAATTTACGTGAATAAGTTGCATGAATTATTGCTTTGCAAAATCAAGACGTGGGTTTTGAGCAACCTTCGAATCTAGACAATTTATTTATGATGAAATAATGTCTTGTTGTAAACTTCAAAGTTCAGTTGTATGAATGTTCACATTATGGAAATTATGTCTATGATTTTATGAAAAATTCATTTTTATGAACTAATGAAGTTTCGCTCGTTACCGCAGGTTTCAAGAAACGAACTAATTTCGCGTGCTAACTCTTGTGGCACCATCACTACTGTTAGTGAAATTGAAAGAGGTAGAGTTAAGAATTACCCTTTTTAGATGTTGGAATTCACGTTTGCATGAATCCATCATCTCGCCAAATTTGCATTCAGACGACTAAAAATAATTATTGTTGTGGATTTCACAGCTGCTTTGCAAGGATGTCTGATTCCCCGGCCCATGATGTTTCCAGAGATAAAATGTGTGTATATGATGACATCTCCAGAGAAGGAACATGTATGGATGAGACTTCTGTTGGCGAGGAATAAGAAACACCTGGTGTCAAGAATGTTCCAAACATAGATGATGCATTCTTCGAGGTTCAGAAGACTGAAAATCGTCTCAAGTCCCCAGTGTATCGTCTTTTGATTAATCCCCGAACAGTTACTCAGAAGAAGCTGGTGACTCCCCGAGCTGCTATCCGGTTTTGTCTTGAGCGAGGTCTCTTCCAAACTTCAATGATCGAATTCAAGCTATCTCGACGACCCTTAGAGAAGTTTTATGGATGGTCAAGGCACATGTTGGGATTTCCTCGTGTTATAGATATGCTGGATAGAGCACAAGTTACCAAGGCCATTCAGACAGCTGTAGACTTATATATCTTTCATGACATACAAGGTATTGTAGCTCTTCTTGCTCGCTGGTACATCCCAACTCACACGTTCATATGCAGCTGGGGAGAGTTTACCATCACCTTGGAGGATGTAGTTACTTTATTGCATCTTCCAATTACAGGTAACTTTCCTGAAGAACTTTGGACGATAGAGGAGAAAGAAGTTTCCAAAACCTTAACAGCTAAGATGGAGAGGATCAACAAGGTCTTTGGTAAAGGTTGTTATGCTCATTGGCTAACACACTGGTGGCCACAAGACGTCCCTCTTGACGAACCCGACGGTATGTTATCCATTACTGCTTTCTTGTGCTTATGGCTGTCCAGGTACGTATTTGAAGATGTTGGGACCTTATTGAAGCCGTTTGTAATCCCTTTTGTTATTAATATAGCTCAAGGTGAACAACTCCTGTTAGGTAGCTTATTCCTGGGCTCTTTGTATTTTAACCTGGATTCTTTGGTTATAGACTCCAGCATTTTGAACGGCTTTATGAAGATTGAATTCTACGCCAATATGATGTTTCTCCAAGATATGATGTGGGAACGTTTCGAAAATTATGCTCCTATTCCCCGTAGTATCTTGCAAGGTCTAAACTCTGCTGATGCTCGACGTATTTTATATGAGAAGGAAAACACTAGGATCATGCGCTGGTCTACAAAGCAAATTCAGTCGAAGAAGCGCCTTATTGATGTGTTAAATAACGAGTCCGAGTTCAATTTCCGTCCTTAGGTGGTGATTCCTCCTTACATTTCTCAATTGACGACTTTCAATACTGGAGAAAGTAAGTATTTAAAATCCGGCGCTGATTTGAGCGATGGCGAAAGATCTTTCTTGCTGAGTTGCACTACCGGTCATCTATTATCAGCTACATATGGAGATTTTTCGGTGGAGGAGTATAACACTGATAGAACCGCCCGTCAGATGATTATGGACCAATGTGTTCCAACTTTACGGAAGAGAAAACCATCGGTGGAACAGCTTAAGACATGTTTAAATCATACACATGCTGAAAAAAGACTTTATTGGTTCTCTTATGCTGATCGAACCACATATGTGACTCCGGGTTACATAGAATTCTAGGACCAGCAGCTTAAGCGTCTAAATGATTATGTGACGGCAGCCTAACCTTTAGTGAAAGAACCTCCTTCTTCTGAGATGAGTGCTTCTCATCCAAGATTGAGAAATATTTCTGGTGTTGAGAAGCGAAAGACATCTCCAGGAAGTTTACCGGTATGTATTTTTTGCGTATTCTTCATATAGCTTGTATAATTGCCTTTAATCATCTCATCAATGTCTTCTTACATGATGTTCGTGCTGTGAGATCCCGAATTGAAGTGAATTTCTCAGAAACAGAGGCAATTATTCATGGTGGAGAAGGAAGGAGTAAGAATTGCAAGTTGGTTCCCAATACCATAAAGTCCCCAGTTTCTTTTCTGGTAAGTTGTTGATACTTTTCCGCTGTGACTTCTTCTACCGCTTTACCAGGACTAACACTTGCCATTTGGTTGCAGAATTTTTCTCCATCCGTTATTGATGGTCTTCATTTCGCTCATGGTCAAACAACCCAGGGACACAATACTGATGAGGAAGTTGATGTAAGTATCCTTTTTCAAATTAAACCACCATGATATGCCTCGGGATGATTTGATGGTGACCACTGTTGATGCACTCAGGAGGAATTTATTGTGGATGAGGAGGATGTTGATGCACTTCCTTCCTCATTGAGTGATAAGGATGTGGAGATTTCCCGAAATTCTGAACCGAATAAAAATATGGGGAGTTCTCAGATTTACGAACCGAATGGAGATAACGGAGTTGTCGATAATGATTCCATCACTGCCGAGCCCCTAAGTGGTTTGGAGACTCCCCTAGTAAGTATTTCTCCTGTGGCTTCTCCATGGAAGTATAAAATTGCTGATTTATGCATGAATGAATGAAAACCCATGCGACCATGCACATAATTTCGGCGAAATACGTCGTCAGGAAATTTCAGGCTTCAGTTTTAATGAAATACAGTAAATCCTTCGTATGGAACCGGAATTTAAGTGTCTGCATATTCAAGCCCACGAAATTTCCTAGATTTTTCAAAGAATCTTTTTAAGTTCTGAGCACGTTCAGGGCCTCAAAAAGGCGAAATAGTAAACTTCCATGAGACTTTCAGAACTTTTCCAGATTGCGCATTGCTTAATGTTTTGGCCGCATCTCCTTGATATTTTATCCAATCATCATGAAATTTTGATATGTTGTATAAAAATTCCATACGAAGAGAATGGTATATAACTTAACTCTTGATTCTTCACCAATTTCTCCCAGTTCGTCACGTTGTATAGGGCAGTGTAAAATCTTCTCAGGCGGGCTCGTTATAAAACATGATTTTATGACTTTCACACCATTTGCTGACATCTAGCATGCATAATGAAAGACTTTGATGATGCTTGACCATTTGTGTGTTGTAGTTCATGACTTCTTTTGGTTTCATGCTTGGATGATCCTAATCTCATGTAATCTTCGTATTAGGTGCAAAATACCGAAGTTGAGAATGAAGGAACCCAAAATGATGAAGTGAGTGACCCTGAGGCTATTGATAAGGAGGCAACTATATCTTCCCTTCAAGGTCATGAAAGTGTCGTTGATGGAGCCATGGAAATTCAGATTCGTGCTGCTTCAGTAATAGAAGAATCCAGGACACTAGTAGAAAACACTGAAGAAACTGTTGCTTTGATTGTAGAGGCCGCTCCAGTAATTGAGAACCGTATAGTTGTAAATGAATATCCAAGTGCAGGAGTTTCTTTCGATCCTCCATTCGATGCCTCACTCTGATATCATGATTTAGTTGGTGGATTCAGCATTCCCATTGGATATGTGGGTTTGTATAAGAAAATATGGGATAAATTTGTCCACATAATTGTTGACAGGAATCCTGGGCGCGCTTATGCTTTAACAATGTAGGTAAGTGTACTCTTGCGTGTTGTAAGCGATATATGCACTAGAGCCAGAAATGCTATAACTCCGGATGTACTCTTTGATTGGGAGTTCAACTTGGAGAATTCTGAGAGACTTGGTTTCAATGTGAAATGGCTTCGTAATATAATGAATGCTATTAGGGATTCATGTGAAAATAACATACCCTTTCCCAATGATGTTGTGATGGAGAAGGAAGACAAGATTTCCAGACTGACTGAAGAGCTGAACAAGGAGAAGGCGGCTTTAAAGGCTTTAAAGGATGCAGAGGCGCAAAAATCTTTCTTCGCTGATTTTCTTTGATTCCTTTTCCATAATCTCTTGAACTTATGAATTTCTGAGAGATGTGAGATTTTATTTGGGTTTTGATATCATGATTTTGGATTGGTAGATGGTTAAGGATTTTCTTTTGGATTTGATAGAGATTTTCTTTTAAGAAATGTGAATTGAATTTTGATAAATTGTTGAATTCAAATACTGATTGCAAGTATTACAAACGTTTTGGAGGAATTGAAATACAACGAAAGAAAATCCTAAAATGCCAAATCCAGACGTCATGAATGCTTAGACGCCCAGTACCTCAAATGCCCAATAGTCTCAGATAAATTCCTTAAGCCAACTCTCGTGAATTATTGGTAAGGTTCGTCCATCCATGTTGATCAGGTTGTAGTATCCACCGGTGATGGACTTAGCGATCATGAATGGTTCTTCCTAATTAGAGCTCCTCGCAGAATAGAGATCCCGCTTAGTTTCTTTGAGAACCAAATCTCGTTTCTTGAATTTGTTCGGCTTTGCAGTTCATGCCTTAAATATTTTGCGCCGATTCCATGGTTATGGTACATATGGACATTCGTGCAGAGAGGAGTATCCAGCATATTGTCTATCATGTTTAGCTAAGTCTTCAGTAATAAACTTTTTGATGGAGTGATCAGCATGAAGATTCCCTGAACCCAACCACTGGGCATAATATTGTCGAGGTGAAGTTATCCATTTGTAACTCTTAGTCATTAATAAATTGTTCATGGGGAGGAGTCCCTGGATCAACGTAGCATATTTGAACATTGGTAATATTGGAGTATGAGGAGGGATAAGACTTGCCTGAGCTTGAAACCTTCTGACAAAGGTGTGTGGATTTTCTCTAGGTTCTTGCGTAAGTCCTACTAGAGTTTTAATTTCCTCCAGACGCTCAAATGGTGGAGCATCTTCTGCTTCCTCTTCTGACTCAGAGTCTTCGTTGGTGGTGGATCATGCTAAAGGAATCAGAGTTATCCTTCCAGCATGGATCCAAGTCCTTCCAAAGATCATATCATATCCAGGGTCTTCTCGGATTATGTAGAACTTGGTCTCCATGCAGACCAAACTCTCCGTAACTTTGAGAATGATGAAGCCATATGCGTCTCTGGAAATTCCTTCGTGGTCTCTGACTGCTATGGGAGCATGAATAGCCTCTTGTCTAGTAATGCCGGCAGCCCTGAGGGTTTTCAAAGGGATGATGTTGACAGCAGTACCAACATCAACAAATGCCCTTTTGAATTCATTTCCTTTAATGTGCATTGTGGTGAGCAGTCCCCAATCATACATCTCTTTGTCAGAGGCTGAAGTTTCAGAAGGTACATCCGGAATCAGCAGGCGTTTCCCGGAAACTATGTGATTTAAAGCTGCGAACATGTCCCTTCTTTGCGCTTTCGACAGATAGAGCAATTCGCAAACATGCTCTATCAATAACTGAACTGCTTCCTTGACCGGTGCTTCGGAAATGGAGAAAGTCCGAACAGGGAGAGGATCTCTGTGCATCCCTTCAGATCCAAGATTAAGTTCTCCTGACTCAAACTTTTCTCTGAATATGTGTTTCAAAACTTTGCAACTACTTGTCGGATGATTCACGAATCGGTGGAACCGGCAATAACGAGGATTTTCTATGTCCTCCTCAGTTGGGTCTCTCCTGACGTATGGAAATTTGATTGCATGATCTTGGATCCAAGCATCTAGTAGCTCAAGCACTTCCCTAATGGGCAGAGGAAAGTCAAGTGCATCGTCATCAGGAGCTTTTGTGTATTGGCCATGAGTCTGTGATTGTGCCTCTGATTTGTCCTTCTTTTGTGTCTTCAGAGGAGCGGCATCATGCTTGTCCGTGGATTCATCTTTGCGCTTGCTCTCTTATGCAATAACGTTTGTAGAGGGCTGCAGGTTGTATTGTTTATTGATCAGACGTCTGCTACCTCGAGTGTCACGTGCTTTCTCAATCTTCATGGGTTTTGCTCTTTCCAACATAGCAGGTGCGGTTGTTGCTGACCTGTAGGATGCTTCATGAAGTACTGAGAAAGTATAGAATTGAAGATTCTCCAGTAGAGCTCTGTATACCGGGAGCATGCCGTTGATGCACAAATCTACTAGCTGTTGTTCTGTGACATTTGGGTCATGATAATCCAGGGCTTGGACTCGGAATCTTTTCACGTAGTCATTGGGATTTTCACTGACCCTCTGAGACATCCTTCCAAGGTCAGATAGAGTGACTTTCTCAGACACGAAGAAGTATTTCATGTAGAAGGCGCTGATCATTTCTCCCCAGTTGTTGATAGTCCATGGTGCAATGTTGTTATACCAGGTGTATGCTCTTCCTTTCAATGATTTTGAAAACTTCTTGAGCCGAACAACATGGTTATGTTCATGTTCTCCCAAGGCTTCGATGAAACGGTAAACGTGTTCTCGAGCATTGCCAGTTCCATCATACAGAGTAAAAGTTGGAGAAATGTAACCTTTAGGAAGAGGAGTCCTCTGTGTAGTGACGGGATAAGGAGGTTGGTGACGATGGACGTGTGATGTGTTTCCTTTTCGACGGTTCTCCAGAAGACACTCCAGGTATTCACGAGTGATGAAGTTTGATAACTCCTTTGTTGATGAATCGCCTGCAGCTTTGTCGGCTTCGTCATCATCTACTGTATGAATTGGAATTACCTCGGGATCAGCGGCGTCTGAGGGCTTTTCCTTTTCTTTCCATTTTTCTTGAGCCTTCTGATGCATGTCGTATGCGTCAAAAATAATTCACTTCCTCACTCAACTAAATATAAATATATTATTCGATAAAAAGGAGTTCGTATCCACAGAGAGGCGATTGTTGTTATGCAATTTTCAGATTCTTAAGTAACCAAAATAACCAAAAGTGTGTTTTGTTTTTATCAAAGTAATAAAACTAAATAAAGCAAAGCAAATAATTGGAATAATCAATAAGGAGAAGATATTGGTCACGGGATAGTATCATTCACAAGCATGTATTTTTCATCAATGATTATAATTGGTAATTTTAATCTTGCAATTATCAAAAGTCCTAGGATATCTTGATCGCAAGAATATCCCGTTTATTTCCTGATTTTATCACAAACAACATTAAAAGATGCTATTGTGAAACCTTATTAAAAAGCAACCTAAAGTGTAAAAGCACAATTAGGTTTAACTCCCTTAGAGCAATAAGTTCTATGAAATAAGACTAATCAATGTAAACAAACGTGTAAAAGCACTAATTCGTTTTAACAAAGGTTATGATTCATATGCGATTAAAAAGATGTATCACTACAAGTATTAACCACAAGATGCTACTAGAAATCAGAGATAACAACTTTTACGTATTGAAAACCCTAATATAGCTATAGAGATGAAAACAAATCCAATTGATTCCGGACTCAACCAAACTAGCATTCAAATCATATGATAATGAAAACGATGAATCATAAACGATATAATTGAGACAAAACTAATTCATAAAATCAAATAACATGCTTGAAGAAATGAACTTTATCCCATAACCAATAATTGTATTTAGTTACTCATATTAATGGAGTTCATCATCATAATAATCAAAGAAAGAAGATGAAACATAAAAGAAAACAAACCCTAGAAAAATAGTTTTCAAAAACTCAAAAAAAGAATAAAATTGTGATGTCCCAAAAGTTGTAGAAAACTTCCTTTTTATAGCTCTTCTTGTTCCAAAATTAGGTTTAGTCTTCAAAGTCCATTAGATGAAAATCCACCAAGCCCACAAGTGAGAAAAAACCGTGTAGAAAATCTGTCCCAAAAACGCTCGACGGAAAACTGGGTTTTTGGCTAATCCCAAGACCGGAAAGTCATACCGCCGCCACCTAAAAGTCACACCGGTCAACGAGTCAACGATCCAACTCGAGTCAACCGAGTCACCGCATGGTCAAAACGAGTCGAAGTGAATCAACTCGAATCAGATATTCAAGTGAGCTAACTGGGCTGACTTGGTTTGGTTGCCATGGTTTAAGCCACCTGCCAGGCCAACCCGCTGTTGCACAATGATTGTGCTCAGCCATGATGGCCCTGCTGCACCTAATTCATGCAACACTTAAGAGTTCTTTCCTGTTCAAGATCCTTGACTGTGGCAACAAATCTCCAACTGCAATCTGCATCTCTCATTCTGTCATAGGGTCATTCACAGCTCTGTCAATTCCATTGGAGCTCACTGCAACCATCTCAGTCTCCATACCTACACATATACCTACTTGCCTATAATTTCAGCTGCATAAAACCCTTGCACTGCGCCTTTGCCAGCCTACAATTCATTAGCAGCATCACATCACATAACCTGCTAAAGATCTACACCAGACTCAAGCCATTTACATTCCATAAAAATTGCCATATAAACCTCGACTTGTAGTTCTGCCACAGCCATTGCACACACCATTATAACCACCAATGCCTCAACCATATCCTTGAACAACTTCACATACGCCTTCATAGCCTCAGGCCAACCTCTCTGCAATCGGAAAGTGCACCTCCATAGCCAAAGAATATCCTGCCATTCTCCATAACATAACAGCATCACTTTGAAACTCCATCAATAAAACAGTTTCAGCTGCACTATTCCCTTCTTAGCACAACCAAGCCAACAACTCCAACTGCACTTCACAGCACTGCCAAACCCTTGTAGTAACCACAGTTCTCTCTTCTACAGACTCGTGACCACCACCAGTTCATCCAATTCTCTGTTTCTTGACCTGAGCTACCCAGTCACCTTGCCCCAGTAATAGTGCAACACCACAGCATCATCGCTTCACAGAATTCTTCGAACAACAAAAACCCATATTCCATATCCTTGATCTACTGCTACTAACCATTTCTTCATTTTAGCTTCAATTCCACCTCAGTTCGAGCCAGTTTGTGCAGCACTAAGCTACATCACCACCATGGACTTGACTGCAGCTGCTTCACTTGCTCCTGCAATTCGTAGTTGAAACCTAGGCATTCATCTAACCATTCTTGAGTCACCACCAGATCAATTTTGTACCACCATCAACTGCTAATTGCAGTCATCCATCAGCTCATAACAATATCAACAGGACTAGAACAAACCCATCTTCAATTTCTTCATCTGTTTCTCTGTATTGTCTATCTGCTTCATTCACAATCCCTAACATACATCTATTCAGTTTAAGCATCATTCCATCATTCCCTGTAACAGCAGCAACACCATCATTTATCTGAAATCAATTTCAACTTAAACATCATCAGTTCTTCATACCCTTTTCATGTAATTCGACCATCTTCTTTATTCAACAAAAATCATTATTTCCTCCTTGTATCTTCAATTCCATAAATCCATCTCCTCTTCACAGCATCAGTTGTTCACGACTTTCAATTCTAAGGCTCTGATCAAACCCCTTTCCTTCTATCGATTGCCACAAACAACAGCAGTATCACAGACAAACATCATCTACTAACCCATTTCGATCCATGACAGAAAGCAAAACCCCTAATTTCTTCGAACCCTAACTCTGAAATTATCAAATTCTCTCAAATTATTCATCAATTTCTTCTTCCCAGCTCTTAACAAACCCTTATGTCGATCTTTTCCAGAAAATCCATATTCCATTTCTCACTGTGTTCATTATCAATCTATCCTTCTCTCGGCTGTTTCAATACATCACCATATGAAATCCTAGCTTCATTAACCCTTGATTGTCACCAATAGCGACCATCACAACTCTCAATTCCTCGGTTTCTCGATCTGGTCTTGACTCAACAACATCGATTTCTCTCAACTCTCCTATCTCGATTTTGTGTTGCTATGCAGCCATTATCCTCAATTTCAGTAAAGAAATGATTAAGAGGATAACCTTCTTGATTTAGGGTTGTAGGAATGATTGGGTGGATTTAGACACCCCACTGTAGAACCACCCATGATGACATCCCTTAACCTCAGTTAACTTATGTTTAGCACTCCTCCATAAGAGTCGTCCCTCAACCTTTGGTTTGACTCCCGATAGTGTTCTCCCATAAAATGACATGTTTGCCCATTTTGCTCAATTCGCATGCTTTCTTCTTCTTTTCTTCCGTATAACTCCAAAGTACCTAATAACTTAAAAACACGCTTAAAATACATAATTTACAAGAAAAATAACAAAGAAAGCATAAACTCTAGATAGTAAATACGGTGTATTCTACACCTATCAAATTCCCCCACACTTAGACTTTGCTAGTCCTCGAGCAAATCAAATAAAACAATTTTAAAACATACATACAACTCCGTGACGCGATAAAACGGTTAATTTTAGCATAAATAACAAGCCTTTAAACCTCTAGGTGTCCCTAGTGGACGAGTTATAGTCTCGTCAGGGCTTACTAGAGATATACCCACAAAACCTACTCCAACTTCAAAGCGTTCCAATGTCCCAAGCATCCAAAGAGCTATGAGGACATAGAATTTCTGCATGCTAGTAATAAGAAGTTAGAAATACCAATGAACATATTCATTCTTAAATCTTGAGTGAGAAATAACCAAACCATAATGAGAGAACGCGTGTTTGAGAAACGATCAATAAGCATTTCGCCTCGACTTTTGCCTCACCAAAAAGGGTTTTATGAAATTGCACTCAAAAAGACGGTTTTTTTTATGGGTCTCACATGTGCGCAGGTAGGAATGAAGAGAGAATTCCTGCAACACGTTGAATGGTGGGAAGGACAACTTCCGAAATTTTGAAAAACCCACATCTTTTAATATTTTGAAAAACCATTTTTTTGACGATCTCTAAGAAAGGAAATCAACCACTTTTATCGAGGATGAGATTACTTACTCACCTTCACATCCGATTGCCAATTATGATAGAACCACTCTCACGGAATCCAATAGAAATGTCTTCCGCTCCTCTTCTTCATCTTCGGCTTCGGATTCAACTATTGATGATCAACTCTTGAACTTTGTAAATCCTTGATAATTTGTAACCTTTTTCCTTAAAATCCTTGTCGCTTGAAACTTCCTTATAGATTTTCCTTCCCCACGGCTTATTCAATAAATAAAAACAAAAACAAAACAATAATAGATATTTCTCTTGTCTCATTTTTTTTTTTTGAAGACAAGAGAAAAAAAATACAAAACAAAGTGAAACATAAAATAAACCATGGCCATGGAAAAGTACTTTACCGATTGATTCTTCACAATTTGTATCGTCTTGAAATCATAAACTTCAATAATTCTCACCTTTTGCTTTTCTTTGCTCTTGTAAATAAGTCTTCATACTTGATATAAAATTCCGCTCATTATATTGTAAGTCTTCAACACATATGTAAAAATCTGTTCATTGTATGTTGCTTTACTTGAATATGAAATTTGCTCTTTTCTTGTTCCGTTGTTGCTTGGAAAACTTGAACGTCTTCAACTTTCCTTGTAGATTTTGATGTCGCTCCTTGTTGATAATTATGGTGTTTCTATGGACCCGTTATTGTCGAGAGAGAGAATGGTGCTAACTGCAAATCGAACTACAAGAATGAGGCTTTCATCCATAGACGTCACCCTTATGATTGACAAAAATTAGCACTCAAGAGATCAAAAATAGTGCTGAAATTGGTGTGAAATTGGGTAGCTCACCATTCTACCCAGAATTAACGTACGGTGACACACACTCAAAAGAAGCTCTTTAGTCATGGAATAATTTCTGGTCGGTGCCTTGGTTGATATGAAAATGGGTAGGTAGTTTCCACTAATGATTGATCAGCAGCTCTAATAATGCATTTCTCCCTGCACCTAATTTGCATCACCGACATGATTAAATCCATTATTTAACACTCCAATTCATAAGAAATTCGAATGTAGTTCCCTAATACTTCCAAGTTCAGTTATGTCGGTCATAATTCTGTATGTAAACATACCTAGAAGGATGCTAGTGACTCTAAAATCTCTACAAGTTGAAGGTTTTATGCATTTTTTTTGAAAAATCGACTCAAAAAGGCTAAAAACTCTATATGCAAAACATCCAAACACTCCCCCACACTTAAACTTTACATTGTCCTCAATGTAATTGAATCTTCCTAGTAAAGTCAAGGTGGGAAATCCTAATATGATATGAAACAAGAAAAATAAATAAACGAAACAAAAACAAAAACAAAAAAAAAGGATAAGAGATACACAACCGGTGGGTTGCCTCCCACTTAGCTCTTGGTTTAAAGTCGTCAGCCCGACATGCGCCTTGTTCTCTAAGACTCCTCCAGAGGGAGTACTTCCACAAAGTTCACACTTTCCACAACTTTAGAAGTAAAGTTCTCATAATATGGTTTCAGCCGGTGTCCTTTCACTTTAAAATCCTTCCCTGTAGCAATACTACGAATTTCTACTACACCATGAGAAAACACATTAGTAACAATAAAAGGTCCAATCTAACGTGACCTTAGTTTACCTGGAAATAATTGCAAGCGAGAATTAAACAAAAGCACTTTCTGGCCAACACAAAATTGTTTTCTAGAAATCATAGAATCATGAAATGCCTTAGTTTTCTCCTTGTAAATACGCGAGCTTTCAAATGCATCATTGCGAAGCTCTTGGAGTTGCAATTTTCTTTGTTTTCCAGCACCATCTAGCTCCATATTGCATTGCTTAATAGCCCAAAACGCCTTATGTTCAATTTCAATGGGTAGGTGACTAGGTTTACCATACACAATCCTAAAGGGAGACATCCCAATAGGTGTCTTATACGCGGTTCTATAAGCCCACAAAGCATCATTAAGTCTCATGCTCCAACCTTTCCTTGTTGGATTCACCATCTTTTCTAGAATGGATTTTACATCTCGGTTAGACACCTCGGCTTGTCCATTTATTTGGGGATGATAAGGTGTTGCAATCTTAATCGACACATTGTACTTCTTCAACAATCCTTGTAAGAACTTGTTTTTGAAGTGAGAACCCCCATCGCTAATTATGGCTTTTGGAATTCCAAACCTTGCAAAAATGTTAGCTTGCACAAAATCTGAAACCACTTTAGAATCATTAGTTGGGGTGGCCTTAGCTTCCACCCATTTCGAGACATAATCAACAGCAGTAAGATATAAAAATTCCCATGGGAATTGACAAAAGGACCCATAAAATCAATACCCCATACATCAAAAACTTCAATAAATTGAATAAAAGTTTGTGGCATTTGATTTCGAGCACCTAGATTGCCTGTTCTTTGGAACCTATCACAAGTTGTGCAAAATATGTGTGCATCCTTAAACAAAGTTGGCCAATAGAAACCGCTTTCAAGTACCTTGTGAGCGGTTCTCTTACTCCCGAAATGTCCTCCGCAAGCATAGGAATGACAAAATGACAAGATAGAATTAAATTCAGATTCGGGAACGCACCTTCGTATCACTTGGTCTCTGCCATGTTTCCATATGTATGGATCATCCCATATATATTGTTTCCCTAACCTCTTAAGTTTGTCCCTCTCAGCACGAGACAAGTTCTTTGGGATTTGTTTAGTTACCAAGTAATTCACAATATCAGCATACCATGGTTCTCCAAATACAATTGAGAATAGTTGCTCATCCGGGAAACTTTCACGCAATGGGATAGGTTCCTTGTCCACAGCAAGACGGCTCAAGTGATCCGCAACGGTGTTCTCAATTCCTTTCTTGTCCTTGATTTCAATATCAAACTCTTGCAAGAGTAAAATCCATTGTATGAGCCTCGGTTTCGCCTCTTTTTTTTGTAAGCAAGTACCTAAGTGTTGTATGGTCAGAAAAAACAACAACTTTTGTACCAATTAGATAAGAGCGGAACTTTTCCAAAGCAAAAACAATAGCTAATAACTCTTTTTCAGTGGTTGTGTAGTTTTGTTGGGCTTCATTTAACGTTCTATAAGCATAGTAAATAGCATGAGGTATCTTCCCCACACGCTGCCCAAGCACCGCACCAACCGCATAGTCACTTGCATCACACATGAGCTCAAAAGGCTTGCTCCAATCTGGTGGTTTAATGATAGGGGATGAAATTAAAAGTTCTTTCAAACAATTGAATGCCGCCATACACTTTCCATCAAAGTTAAAAACCACATCTTTTTGCAATAAGTTACAAAGTGGTGATGCTATCTTGGAAAAATCCTTGATGAATCTATGATAAAAACCTGCATGACCAAGGAAAGAGTGTATCTCCCTCACCATAGTGGGAGGGGTTAGAGCACGAATAAGGTCTATCTTAGATTTATCAACTTTTAAGCCTTTAGAAGATATTATATGGCCTAAAACTATGCCATGAGTTACCATGAAATGGAACTTCTCCCAATTCAGCACAAGATTTGTTTCTACACATCGTTCAAGGATTAGTGACAAATTGTTCAAACAAAGGTCAAATGAATCACCAAAGACACTAAAGTCATCCATGAATACTTCGATTATGTTTTCAACATATTCTGAAAAAATACTTACCATACACCTTTGAAAGGTAGCTGGAGCATTGTCAAGCCAAAAGGCATCCTTCTATAAGCAAAAGTACCAAAAGGACAAGTGAAAGTGGTTTTCTCTTGATCCTCCGGCGCTATCACAATCTGATTATAACCCGAATAGCCATCAAGAAAACAATAATAAGAGTGTCCAGCTAAACGCTCAAGTATTTGATCAATGAAAGGCAATGAAAAGTGATATTTTCTAGTGGTAGCATTCAATTTACTGTAATCAATACAAACCCTCCAACCGGTTTGCACACGAGTTGGGACAAGTTCATTCTTATCATTATCCACCACGGTCACACCTGATTTCTTTGGTAAAACTTGTACCGGGCTCACCCACTTGCTGTCGGATATGGGGTAGATAACACCCACTTCCAAAAGCTTGAGTATCTCCTTTTTCACAACTTCCATCATTGGGGGATTCAAACGACGTTGCGCTTCCCTTGTAGGCTTTGCATCGTCCTTTAAATGGATTTTGTGCATACAAACGGCAGGGCTTATACCCTTGATATCGGCAATTGTCCATCCTATGGCCGTCTTGTACTTCCTTAGCACCCTTAGAAGTTTTTGCTCATGTAATTCACTAAGCTCGTTAGAAACAATCACAGGTAAATCTTCATTGTCACCCAAGTACAAGTACTTTAAGTGACTTGGAAGAGGTTTTAATTCCAATTTTGGAGATTTAACAATGTAAGGTAAAAGTTTTTCATCACTGCATGGTAAAGAAATAAAAGAGATATTATGAGTTTCCGGGCATCCTTGTAGTGAGTTGAGATCACCAAGGGCTTCTTTGACTTCATTTCCACACTCTACACCATTATCAATGGATGAAGTTAGAACGGTTTCCAAAGCATCATCACCATTCAATTCAAACATTTGTTGTGCCAATGTATCCATCACATCAACGAAGAAACAAGAGTGGACATCACTAGGATATCTCATCGTCCCGAAAATGTTGAAACGTATTATTTCTCCATCAAACTCCATAGTTAGCGTTCCCTTGTCTACATCAATAATGGTTTTCGCCGTTTTCATGAATGGACACCCAAGTAGCAATAGAAGAGACGAGTCCGGTGAACCTTCATCCATCTCTAAGACACAAAAATCTGCTGGAAATACTAGTTGATTAACCTGCACAAGAACATCCTCAACAATACTCATTGGGTAGACATTAGAACGATCGGCTAATTGCAACACAATTTCAGCCTTTTTGAGAGGACCTAAATTAAGTGAGTTATACATAGATGTAGGCATAACATTAACGGATGCACCTAAGTCTAACATTGCTTTGTTAAATGTAGTGTTACCAATTTTGACGGGAATGTCAAAGCTACCCGGGTCTTTGCATTTCAGTGGGAGTTTGTGTTGTAAGATGCCGAGGCATTCTCCCCCACACTTAGAACTTCATTACCTTTGAGCCTTTGCTTATTAGTACACAAGTCCTTCAACACCTTTGCATACTTTGGAACTTTCTTTATAGCATCAATGAGTGGTATGTTCACATGAATCTTCTTAAGAACGTCTAAAATCTCCTTTTCTAGTGCCTCCTTCTTGGAATTTGCAAATCTGAGAGGAAAAGGTAAAGGAGGAACATAAGTAGAAACCAGAGTTTTAGAGTTAGAAATAGGTACCTCAGGAGTTTGGGGAGAATCCTCATTCTTCTCCTCCAAAACAGGTTCCTTTGGTGTTTCCACCTTGCCCGAATCAGCAACTTCGGGTTGCACAAGTTGTGTACCACTTCTCAACGTAACAGCATTGACACCCTCTTTTGGGTTAATAGGTTGATAAGGGATTTTCCCACTATTTTGTGCCTTCAATTGGTTCAACTCGGTAGCCATAGAACCCATTTGTGTTTGCAACTCCTTGATCGCACTCTTGGTCTCTTGTTGGTTATCTTTAAACATAGAAGAAATGCCTTGCATTATTGTTTGAAGCTTTGAATCGATATCAGAACCTTGATTTTACATTGATTGTTGTGGTTGCTGAAATTATTGTTGTTGCGGTTGAAATCCACTTGAACGGTTGAAAGTAGGTTGTTGAACCGCTCCTTGCTTGTTCACATAGCTAAAATTGGGGTGATCTCTCCATCCCGGAATGTAAGTGTTTGAATATGGATCATAACGTCTTTGCTGATTTGGAAAGATCATATTAGCTTGTTCATTGGCTTCTTCATACCCTTGATGAGAATTTGGTATAACCGCGGCTGAAACTTGTTGCAGCATTGTTGTTATGTTACCCATTTGTTGACGAAGTTCCTCGACCTCGCTTACTTCATTTACTCTCCTAAGAAGCACATTTGAACCACGACTCAAGAATTGTTGGGAGTTCGCTGCCATGTTTTCAATCAACTCTCTAGCATGTGCCACCGTCTTGCTCACTAGTGCACCACCACCCGCTGCGTCAATAAGATTCCTATCACTTGATTGGAGTCCTTCATAGAAGTATTGGATGATCATAGCGTCGCTGAATTGGTGATGATGACAGCTTGCCACAATCTTTTGTATCGTTCCCAACAATAATATAAGGATTCTCCCACATTTTGCTTCATTCCACAAATCTCCTTGCGAATTTGAGTATCCTTAGATGCTGAAAAATATCTCTCTAAAAAGAGTTTCTTCAACCCATTCCAAGTTGTGACACTTCCGGGAGGCAAATAATATAACCAATCCTTAGCACTATCCGCCAAAGAGAATCGAAAAACTTTCAACATAGCACCATCGGCCTCCATATTCGCTGGAAGCATAGCCGTGACAATGGTGTGGAAGTCCATAAGATGCTTGTTTGGATCTTCATTCACCATGCCATGAAACTTTGGTAATTCTCTAAGCAATCCCGGCTTGATCTCAAAAGTAGAGTCGGTTTGAATACAACCTCGCTGTGTATCCAGCTTGTACGAAGCCAAGTCCTTGAGTGTACGATTTGCAGCATCACCTTGTAGGTGTTGAATATCGCAAGATTATTGGGTTAAAAACATTGCAACAAATACAAGAGAAAAGTGTCACAAGATAGTGCGATAATAGAAGAAGCACGGAGAAGTATGAAAGGTTTGCGAATATAAAATAGATTTACGAATATAAGTTGCGAAACTTCGCAAGCTAAATACAGTTGTACAAATTTCACTATAAATAGTAGTTCAAATGTTAAATTCGAGAGGTTCTTGGAAGGAGTGTAAGGAAAAATCTTAGGAGAGGGAACAGAGAAAGTTGTAACTGTTCCAATCCATTGATATATTTCCTTGTAACTAATTGAGAGCATTAATATAAAAATTGTCATTCTTCATCAAGAACATCTTAGAGTTTTATGAATTTTACTGAGGGTGTAGTTGTAAGATTTCTTGCAACTACATAATTGGCGCTAGAAACAGGGACTGAAGATTGTTATAGCAAAAATTTTAAGGAGTTTTGAAAACCTGAAATGGCTAGAATAAGAAATACATCAGAACCATTGACTGCAGTAAGAAGAAGTGTAAGACTCGCAGGTGGAGAAGCAAACATAACAGGAGAATCTAGTAGGAGAAGGAGCAATCGAAGAAATCAAGTTCAACAAACATCAGTAACACAAGGTAGAGCAATAGATCATGATCAAGTAAGTATATACACTTGGAGAACTGATACACCAGCTGAAACATATAGAGAACTGCAAATTAGAGAAAATGAGAGATTGATGGGAGGAACAATTCGTGAAAGAGAGATGGAGATAGTAGAAACATTGAGACAAGAAGTTCAAGAAGAAGGAAGGCTAGAAGCTGAAGAACGTGCCAATCTAACAAGACAGAATCAAGAATTAACAAGGGAAAATGAGATGTTACAAAAGAGGAAATCTCAAAGTGTTGTGAGATCAAGTGTTAGACCAGAGAGAGAAGAACAAAATTCGCCAACACTCAATAGTGAAAGTGCTATGCAAGAACAAGCATAGAATCAGGTTGAAAGAAATCGAGAGAATCGCTTCATTTTAGTACCAAATCACGAACAAAACGTGAAGAATTTACGAACAGAGCCATTTTCAAAGGAAAATAATCAGAATGGCGAAGAACATCAAGAGGAAGAGCGGCAACTCATGGAAGAAATTGAGAGACAACAAGCTATGCATCAAAACAATTACGAGGATGGAGTAAGAAGACGTGAACATGCTCGCAACAATCAAAATCTTGAGTATGGTAGAATTTGGAGGAGGATTGGAAATCAACGAGAAGAAATAGCAAGGAATGAACCAAATCTTTGAATCAGAGTTCAGGAAAATCAGGAAGAGATAAATCACAGAAGAAGGAGAAATGAAGAAGAAGAAGTTCCTGATAATTACATGAGAAGGATGAGAAGAATAGAAATGGAAGAACAAGAATTTCAAGATGCTCTGCAACAAAATAATTGTGACAACCTGGAAAGAAGATACTTTCAAAATTGTGCAAATGGAAACATTAATGAAGAATATGATAGAATACGAAGGATCGCAAGAGAAGAAATGCAAGAACGTAGAAGAAGAGAGGCTGCGTTGAAGAAACCAATGGAAGAGAATTCTGAAGCAAATGAACGGATCCTTCGAGAATTAGTGGAAATGAGAGGAATGATAAACAGTAGAGGAGGAGGAGATAGAAGGCACTTAGATGAAGCAATAGAAGAAGCTGCAAGGACACCTTTTTCTAGAGAAGTACAATTGGGAGGGATTCCACCAAAATGCAATCTGCCTACATTAACCAACATCTTTGACGGGACTTCGTGTGCTATTCAACACATTAAAGCATATGTAAGATGTATGTTACAATGGGAGAATCACGATGATGTATTATGCAAGTACTTCGCATCAAGCTTAACAGGAGAAGCTCTGAAATGGTTCGAAGGACTTCCGAAGAACACAATTACATCATTTAATCATCTACAAGTAACTTTCTTAGGAGCATATATCACAAATCATATCTCGCGACTTGGTATTGAAGATGTGTTTGGTTTAAAACAAAGAATTGGTGAGAGTTTGAAGCACTTGGTAAGGAGATGGAAAACTATGTGCAGTAACATGGCAGGGCGTGTGGATGAGAGATACTTGATTTTATCTTTCGTAAATGCGATGTTCGCAACTGAGCAATTATATGTTCAAATCTTTAGAAGAAAGAATTCCATTATGATGACAGAGTTGCGAGAGTTACAAGAGGATTACATTACATTAGAAGAAAAGCAAAACAATATGGAATCATATCCAGTGACAAACACTAACGCTCAAGATACAGGAGCAAACTTGCTTCCTAAAATAGTCAATGTCGCAGCAGGTACTTCACAGACATCTTCGCAAACATCTTCGCAGATATCAGAAGAAAAGAAAATTGACAATAGTCAACCAAAGATAGTAGCAATAAGTAGCAAGGATCAAGAAGAGTATGATAGAGAAAGGAATTTCTACAGCAGAGGAGGAAATAACCATATACCAAGATTAGATCAACAACAGGAAAATTATGGAGGACAAAGGCAGAATTATTTTGGACAAGGGAATCATAGACAAAACTATAACAATGGTCAGGGAAGTCAAAGAATGATAAGAGAGGAAATAAAGATGCCACCTTTGAATACAAGCGTAGATAAGATATGGCAAGCAATCATCTTGATGGAGAATGTACCAACACCATGGAACATGGGAAAAGAACCACCAATGGGTCCAAGAAGTCATGAATTTTGCGTGTACCATCACTTTCATGGACATTCTACAACTAATTGCAATAATATCAAAAGGATTATCTTGCGAATGATTGATCAAGGTAAGTTGGACCACTTCTTACTCAAGCAGGCACAGTCGCAACAACTACCGCAGGCTCTAGTGATAACTCGCATGGTGAACACAATACAAGAAAAGGGGAAGGAAATCTTACACATAGAAGTGGGACCAAAAGCAAGGAATGTCTTCTGCAATTCTATTTTTCACTCATATAAAACCATAGAAGATTTTCATGATAAAATATTAAGCAGGGTATATGCGAGAGATGGTGAAGGAAGGGAAATAATGAACATCGCAAAAATTTCACGGCTTGAAGATTGGCAGAAGCGTGAAATTTCTTTTGAAGCCACAGAAATTCCTGAAGGTTGCGAAGTACATGATAATCCATTGGTATTAAGATTAGAAATTTGTCTGAATATGGGAGAAAGCGAAGATGATACAGACGAAGAATCTTTTGGTCTTAATAGAATCTTAATTGATACTGGAAGTCCTGTCAATATTCTTTTTTATCCTGCTTACAAAAACATGGGGGGGAAAGACGCAGATCTAATACCTTCTACTTACAGGATTTATGGCTTTAATGGAACTGCTAGTAAACCTAAGGGAGAAGTAAGCATGCGAATTCCCTTAAGTGGAATGCGAACTGAAATTCTGTTCTGTGTTGTTGATGTCGAATCACCATACAATGCTTTAATAGGGAGACCTTGGCTTCATGGGATTATAGGCGTAGCTTCAACTCTTCACCAATGCATAAAATTTCCTCATCAAAAAGGTATTGGAGTTATCAAGGGTGATTGGGCAGAAGGGAAGAAATGTTACGATACAGAAGTAGAGGTCTGCGAAGGAAAAATTGTTGAAAAGGAAAGATGGAGAAAAAGAGCAAAGGCTGCAAAAAGAAGCGAAAATTTAATGGCAGAGGATTAAGGCATGAAGGAATAAAGTTACGATGTTAAGCATGCAAGAAATTTACGATGATAGAAAATGGATATGACTTGCGAAGGAAAGAGAATGAAGGAAAAAGGTAATGAAACAAAAAGGTAATCAATATACTTGTTTACAACATATAATGAGATGTATTTTGAAAAACAAGAAGATGAAATGAGATATTTCGCAACATGAAATACGAATTTTAAATAAAAACGATTTATTGCGATCAACTTTTATTAATAGAAAGATACAAAAATTTACTTGCGATCAACTTTCATAAAAGAAAGACGCAAACTGTGATCAGCTTTCAAAAAAGAAAGAAAGCCGCAGAAATTTTACACAGGCAAACCTTTGTGACGTACACCCTAGTTCGCGAAGCAACATTTCGCAAGAGGCAAAGTCCTAAAGTACGTCATTTAAGGGGGTACCTATAAGCATGGCTCAGGGAAACCGGAACACTACCAAGGAACCTGAGTACGTGGACATTACGGGGTACATAACCCAAAAGCGGGGTACCTATCCGAGTTAGACACCTTGGATTCTCAACCTAATCTTGCGATGTAACATGATTTAGGTTGGGCGACTAAGGCATACTGTCTTTCCAAAGAAGTGCAGAAAACGATCAAGGCGCCGAGGTACACAGTTGAGTCAAGAGTGCCGGATGGGTTTGAAGCACATCTGCCATTCTTGACAAGTCTTGGCAAATGATGCACTTGGCCCAAAGATACCCCATAGGGTGCAACTTCGTAACTATAAGCCCTATAGGCAAAAAGGATAAGAGGTTGCGATCAAAAGTTGGTTGTTGGCAGAACCGGATGGGAAGAGCTAACCTTGTATGGTCGATGTACGCTTCCTTGAAGGGGAAACCAAGGGGAAGATAAAGGGCAGCACCCTCCATTAGGGAGCTGATACGTGCTATAAGACGCAAATGTCATGAGGCTTTTTGTTTGCAAGAACATAAAGGCTTGTCATATTTGTGCAACAATCTAATTTCTGCGAGCCTTCTAAAAAAAAAAAAAAAAAAAAAAAGAACTCGCAGAACATAACAAAGAAGTTAAGATGAGATCAATAGGTTTTTGCATGAAAGTGGAAAGACGTCCTGCGATTTCATCGCAAGACGATAATGTCATGCGGCTTTATGTTCGCAAGAATATTTAGGCCTGTCATATTATCGCATGAAAAATATCCTGAAGAGGCTATAATACTAAGAGAAATGATAAGGCAAGATCAATGGGTCTCTACATGCGAATGTAAGGACGTCCTGCGATTTTGTCGTAAAAACAAAATCTCGTGGCTAAATAAGACCTTTACTTAGGAAGGCATAATAAGACCACATAAACTAATAAAGTCAATTCCATTAATACCATTGGAGAATCTTTATATATTTTCAACAACAATATACATCAAGAATTCCTACCTAAGAAGGAAATTTTATTCGTAAGCAAGGACGGATATTTTATACCAAATAAACTTTACGAAGATTGAATACTTCTTATACTTCTTCAAAGATATCTTATACTTCAAATACTTCTTCAAGGATATGTCATACTACTTTTACTTCTTCAAGGATGTTTCATAATTCTTCAAGGATGTTTCATACTTCTTATACTTCAAGGGGAAGATTTCTTGTTTACTTCGCAAGAATCAGAAACTTCGCAACTTAAAATGAGGCAGATATTCTAATACTTACAACAAGAATTGATCACCTGAAGATCAATAATAAGGGGAAAAGGAATACTAAGCCAGGTCTTCAGAATATATTATTTCTCTTCATATGATCAAGTTATGCAAATAAGGAAAGCGTTCAAGTAAAGAAAATCAAATCATCATCGCAAAATTAAGACATTGGTATTAATCAAGAAATCGCTGGTTGATTAAAAATGCAGAAAAGAAGAAACTATTGTACTCAAACAGACAAGACAATGAGAACTGAAGTAAATATACAGGAAGGAACAAAGCTACTTTGCAGGAGATTTATCTTCATCAAAATGATCTTCTCTTTCTTCTTCGGAGATATAATCTTCAGCTTCACTATCGAGAGATGTCCAAATGCAGGGTATCATCGTGATTTCTTCAGAAAGGAGCGTCTGATACTTAAGGAGAGAAATTTGATTGTCTTCACAAATTTTGCGAGTCATCATAGCTCGGAAGCGTTTGATGTTTAGTTCATAGTTGATTTGAGAAATTTGATGTTGAGACCTTAGATTAGAAATCTTCCGATTACGCGCAGCAAGAGTAACTTCCATCTCCTGATTACGTGCAGCAAGAGTAGCTTCCAGTTTTTCAATCTTCTTCGTATAATTTTCTTCAGCATTCACAAAGAAATAGGATAAGAAAGAAGTAGGAAAGTAAAAAGTAAGGGAATAAAATTAAAGAATTGATCAATAAAATATGAAATTGATGTGATCAAGATTTGCGAACTTACCTTCTAATTGCTTCATATCATTACGAAGGGAAGAGACTTCAAGCTCCAGTTGATTATTCTTCTCAAGGAGAGAAGAACTTCCAGATGCGATACTCGCAGATTGCGTATTATCTTCGCAGCGAGATTGTAGTTCCGCATCATCAATATTCAAATTCTCTATCTTTTGGAGAAGTTTTGCATTCTCAACCTCCAGCTTTTTACAACGACCTAAAGTTTTCTTCTCAGTAATTGCATGACGTCTTTCCCAGTCTGAAGCCGCTGCACATCTAACTCTCCCTACCTGAGAAAATGAGAGGGATTAGAAATCAATGAAGTAGGGGAAGTTAACAAGGAAAAGAAGAGAATCTTACCATACTCCCCAAAGAGTATAATGTAATAGGAGAAATAAATCTTGAAATTCCATTAAGGGAATTGTTGTTGATCACTGTGGGAACTTTACAAGCCTTTGCAATATGCTTACGAACATTCACAGTAGAAGAATTTCCTAATCCACGGGAAGAAATGAGAAAAGCCTCAGACAATCGATTCATTGCATATTTGTAAGTTTCCACACTGTTGTAGTCTTCACCTTCTTCATTATCATCATCATTACTTCTATCAGAATTAGTATCAGAATTAGAACTAAGAGCATTCTCAAAAAACTTATCATTTTCATCATCAACATCCTTGATGGAAGAGATCACATTGGAATGAGGATTGGATGGGAGTCTCTTTCTCTTCCTCGTAGAAACGCTATCTTTAAGTTTCCCCTTTCCTTTGCGAAGAGCATCATATTGACTGCTAGAAGTCTCAGTATTCTTCGCAGAGCGAAGTGTTCTTTGTCTCGCAGTTAATACTTCAGAAGAAGTCGAATTGTTGTTCCCACTCACAACAGCTTCAGGAAGATCAGGAAGAATCTACAAATTCAAATAAGGATAAGAAACAGAGGCAACAATATATTGTTTAAAATGCATATAAGAATGTTTCTTACCTCATTTGAAAATAATTGGAAAGCCTCACGAATATTGGATTTCCCAGTTTTAAGGTAACTTTCTTTGAGTTCATTCACCTGACAAATATTGCAAAGGAATTAATAAAAGAAAGTAACCAGAAGATAAGGAGATGGAGATACATACATCTTTATCTTTACTGGGCCAAGAAAAGACCCAAGGTTGGTAATTACGTTCACGAAGATTCGCAGGAAGATCTACTATACCAGAGATATAAGAACCCGATAATGCTAGAGGATAATTGTACCAATCTTCATCATGAGAACGACGAGGGGTTTGATTATTTCCAGAAGCATAATCAATATCGTGCATAAGAAGATCCTCTTCTGCAACATCAGTTTTATGATGAAGACGAACACCCCAACGCTTGTCTTCCTTCTTCGCAGGAATTAATGTGTAATTCTTAAAGAAATTCTCGACTGTATAATTTGCAGCGATAATTTCTACATCTCTAAATGCAGGTTTCCTAAGCTCAATTGGGTATAAAGATTTTCCAGTAGAAGCACGAGTTGCGAACTCAACAAGGATGCGAATACAATCCCCAGTCAATTGATAGATGGCTCGTGAAAAATTGGGGTGGGAGATAATCTCATAGAATAAAGGAAAATTGACATCATAAAGAGGAAGAGGAAGACCTGCGAGGATCTGGCCTTGTGAGATTAAAACTATTTGATCATCCCAATGGAGATCAGTAAAGAGTTCCATACAGAGAGAAGATTTATTGGTATGACTATTAATCTCAGAAAGAATGAGATCTCTATCAGCAAGCTCTACATTAAGTTGTTCTATAGTTTTCTTCTTTGGAGCCATCATATCAAGGATAGAAAATAGAGAAGAAAAGAGATAAAAGAGGAAAGAAGTAGTAGCAGAAGGAAAAAGGAAGAAATTACAGAAACAGATATAATGAGGAAGATGAAAACGATAAAAGAATAAAAGAAGGAATTAAAGATAGTATTTATAAGAAGGAGAGAATTTGATGAAGATAGAAATTCATCAATGCGATTAGACGTGAACGGTTGAAAAGAACGGTTACGAAAGAACGTGTCGAAAATTTAATAAAAGAGAAGATACGTGTTGCGAATCTAACAGGTGACGATAACTATATTAAATTTGTGAGAATAATGGTTCTCATGACATTTCTTCTTTGCAAAAATGACATGAGAAGAGGCAAGATGTAGGTGCTGAATATCGCAAGATTATTGGGTTACGAACATAGCAACAAATACAAGAGAAAAGTGTTACAAGATAGTGCGATAATAGAAGAAGCACAGAGAAGTATGAAAGGTTTGCGAATATAAAATAGATTTACGAATATAAGTTGCGAAACTTCGCAAGCTAAATACAGTTGTACAAATTTCACTATAAATAGTAGTTCAAATGTTAAATTCGAGAGGTTCTTGGAAGGAGTGTAAGGAAAAATCTTAGGAGAGAGAACAGAGAAAGTTGTAACTGTTCCAATCCATTGATATATTTCCTTGTAACTAATTGAGAGCATTAATAAAAATTGTCATTCTTCATCAAGAACATCTTAGAGTTTTATGAATTTTACTGAGGGTGTAGTTGTAAGATTTCTTGCAACTACACACCCATTGATTCTTCTTCTTCTAAAGGAATCTTGTGTTCTAGAACTTCTCCTTCTTGCTGAAGAGTTTCGTGTTCTACTTCCAAGTTTTATCCTTCCGTTGTGCCTTGCCTTAGTTGGAGTATTGTGCCTTTTCGAGTAGATATCCCGCACCTTGGATAATTCCAATCTCTAGAAGCCAGGGATTAGGTACCTGAAAACAATTCTCGCAAACAAGACAAGAAACGAAAAGCAAGAATGCAAGCAAAAAAATAATAAAAAGAAACTAAAAACTATATAACAAGCCGAATGCCTCCCCGGCAGCGGCGCCAAAATTTGATGCGTGTCGTATGCGTCAAAAATAATTCACTTCCTCACTCAACTAAATATAAATATAGTATTCGATAAGAAAGAGTTCGTATCCACAGAGAGGAGATTGTTGTTATGCAATTTTCAGATTCTTAAGTAACCAAAATAACCAAGAGTGTGTTTTGTTTTTATCAAAGTAATAAAACTAAATAAAGCAAAGCAAATAATTGGAATAATCAATAAGGAGAAGATATTGGTCACGGGATAGTATCATTCACAAGCATGTATTTTTCATCAATGATTAGAATTGGTAATTTTAATCTCACAATTATCAAAAGTCCTAGGATATCTCGCAAGAATATCCCGTTTATTTCCTGATTTTATCACAAACAACATTAAAAGATGCTATTGTGAAACCTTCTTAAAAAGCAACCTAAAGTGTAAAAGCACAATTAGGTTTAACTCCCTAAGAGAAATAAGTTCTATGAAATAAGACTAATCAATGTAAACAAACGTGTAAAAGCACTAATTCGTTTTAACAAAGGTTATGATTCATATTCGATTAAAAAGATGTATCACTACAAGTATTAAGATGCTACTAGAAATCAGAGATAACAACTTTTACGTATTGAAAACCCTAATATAGCTATAGAGATGAAAACAAATCCAATTGATTCCGGACTCAACCAAACTAGCATTCAAATCATGTGATAATGAAAACGATGAATCATAAACGATAGAATTGAGACAAAACTAATTCATAGAATCAAATAACATGCTTGAAGAAATCAACTTTATCCCATAACCATTAATAGTATTTAGTTACTCATATTGATGGAGTTCATCATCATAATAATCAAAGAAAGAAGATGAAACATAAAAGAAAACAAACCCTAGAAAAATAGTTTTCAAAAACTCAAAAAAGAATAAAATTGGTGTCCCAAAAGTTGTAGAAAACTTCCTTTTTATAGCTCTTCTTGTTCCAAAATTAGGTTTAGTCTTCAAAGTCCATTAGATGAAAATCCACCAAGCCCACAAGTGAGAAAAAACCGTGTAGAAAATCTGTCCCAAAAACGCTCGCAGGAAAACATGATTTTTTGGCCGGAATCCGGCACCGGAAAATCATACCGCCGGCCACCTGAAAAATCACACCGGTCAACGATCCAACTTGGAGTCAACTGAGTCACCGCCGGTTCAAAACGAGTCAGAAGCTGAATCAACTCGAATCAGATATTTAAGTGAGCTAACTGGGCTGACTTGGTTTGGTTGCCATGGCTTAAGCCATCTGCCAGGCCAACCCGCTGTTGCACAATGATTGTGCTCAGCCATGATGGCCCTTCTACACCTAATTCCTGCAACACTTAAGACTTCTTTCCTATTCAAGCTCCTCGACTGCGGCAACACATCTCCAACTGCAATATGCATCTCTCATTCTGTCAAAGGGTCATTCACAGCTCTGTCAATTCCATTGGAGCTCACTGCAACCATCTCAGTATCCATACCTACACATACACCTACTTGCCTGTAATTTTAGCTGCATAAAACTATTGCACTTCGCCTTTGCCAGCCTACAATTCATTAGCAGCATCATAGCACAGAACTTTCCAAAGATCTGCACCAGACTCAAGCCATTTACATTCCATAAAAATCACCATATAAACCTCGACCTGTAGTTCTGCCATAGCCATTACACATACCATTATAACCACCAATGCCTCAACCATATCCTTGAACAGCTTCACATACTCCTTCATAGCCTCAGGCCAACCTCTCTGCAATCGGCAAGTACACCTCCATAGCCAAAGAATATCCTGCCATTCTCCATAACATAACAGCATCACTATGAAACTCCATCAATACCACAGTTTCGGATGCACTATTCCCTTCTCAGCACAGCCAAGCCAACAAGTCCAACTATACTTCACAGCACTGCCAAACCCTTGTAGTAACCACAATTCTCTCTTCCACAGACTCGTGACCACCACCAGTTCATCCACTTCTCCGTTTCTTGACCTGAGCTACCCAATCATCTTGCCCCAGTAATAGAGCAACACCACAACAACATCGCTTCACATAATTCTTCGACCAACAAAAACCCATATTCCATATCCTTGTTCTACTGCTACTAACCATTTCTTCATTTCCGCTTCAATTCCACCTTAGTTCGAGCCAGTTTCTGCAGCACTAAACTACATCACCACCATGGACTTGACTGCAGTTGCTTCACTTGCTCCTGCAATTCGTAGTTAAAACCTAGGCATTCATATAACCATTCTTGAGTCACCACCATATCAATTTTGTACCACCATCAACTGCTAATTGCAATCATCCATCATCTCATAACAATAGCAACAGGACTAGAACAAACCCATCTTCAATATCTTCATTTGTTTCTCTGTATTGTCTGCTTGCTTCATTCACAATCCCTACCATATATCTATTCAGTTTAAGCATCATTCCATCATTCCCTGTAACAGCAACAACACCATCATTCATCTGAAATCAATTTCAACTTAAACATCATCAGTTCTTCATACCCTTTTCCTGTAATTCGACCATCTTCTTTATTCAACAGAAATCATTATTTCCTCCCTGTATCTTCAATTCCATAAACCTATCTCCTCTTCACAGCATCAGTTGTTCACCACTTTCAATCTCAGGCTCTGATCAAACCCCTTTCCTTCTAACGATTTCCACAAACAACAGCAGTAGCACAGACCAACATCATCTACTAACCCATTTCGATCCATGACAGAAAGCAAAACCCCCAATTTCTTCAAACCCTAACTCTGAAATTATCAAATTCTCTCAAAATATTCATCAATTTCTTCTTCCCAGCTCTTAACAAACCCTTATGTTGATCTTTTCCAGAAAAACCATCTTCCATTTCTCACTGTGTTCATTATCAATCTCTCATTCTCTCGGCTATTTCAATACATCACCATATGAAATCCTAGCTTCATTAACCCTTGATTGTCACCAATAGCGACCATCACAACTCTCAATTCCTCGGTTTCTCGATCTGGTCTTGATTCAACATCATCGATTTCTCTCAACTCTCCTTTCTCGATTTTGTGTTGCTGTGCAGCCATTATCCTCAATTTTAGTAAAGAAATGATTGAGAGTATAGCCTTCTTGATTTAGGGTTGTAGGAATGATTGGGTGGATTTAGACACCCCACTGTAGAACCACCCATGATGACATCCCTTAACCTCAGCTAACTTATGTTTAACACTCCTCCAAAAGAGTCGTCCCTCAACCTTTAGTTTGACTCCCGATAGTGTTCGCCCATAAAATTACATGTTTGCCCATTTTGCTCAATTCGCATGCTTTCTTCTTCTTTTCCTCCGTATAACTCCAAAGTACCTAATAACTCAAAAACACGCTTAAAATACATAATTTACAAGAAAAATAACAAACAAAGCATAAACTCTAGATAGTAAATACGGTGTATTCTACACCTATCACCTTCTCTGATAGTTCTTCCGTGAGAGTCTTCAGATGGTCCAATAATTTTTATTGTGTTGTAGCCATATCCGCCTGATTCTTTGCAAGAGTCTCTTGCATTTTGATGAGATCAGCCATGGTAGGTGGTGGATTTCCTCTGATTTCTACGGGACGTTGACCGAACAAAGGATGACCTTCCGCGTTGGCGTGAGGAGGAGTGATGTCACCACCATCAGTTTTAGTGGCCGGAACAGTTTCCGGGATGTCTTCATTGTTGCTAGTGCTAGCGATATTTGCATTAGGATTTTTAACCGATCCTGATCTAAGACCAACCATCTTGTGAAAATGAAAGATTGCAACCGTGAGATTAACCTCCCACTGTGGTCTCCAATCTGTTGATGGGGAAAAATGATTTGCTGGTTTTTACGGAGTTGAAGAGCCGACCGTGTGGAAACTCCTTGAACCGAGAGAAATGTTGAACCTCACACAGATGCACTGCAAAAAGGGAGTGCTTTTAGTTCGAGAGATCAATCTGTAAGACCCCGGCCTAAACCAAGAACAATGGACGTTCCAGAGTTAATTCGGTCACAAGAAAGGATGGGTTGATCTGTAGGAGGGAAGCTGAGAAATGTGTGAGATCAATGGTGATCTGAGATAGTAGGTGTGTTGTGAATTCAACGTGAAAATGCTCTGAATGATTGAATTTTGCCTGATTGAGAGTAATTTTTGTGAGTTCGTGTAGACGAAAGATTGTCTGTATAAACTTTGATGAGAAATTGCTCGTTTAGGAGAATGTTGTTTGAATGTTCGAATTGTTCGAATCTTGTTCAATGTTTTTTCCAATGTTGTTGTTTCAATCAGGATTCAGAGACATTTTATAATGCCAGAGTTGAAAACACCATGATCCCATGAAGTGTGACAGTTGCTGGAATCAGAGAGTGGGAAAGTGGGAAATCATGTTAAACCAATTACTCATCGTGCGAAGACTTGGTTAATTTTCCACCACTACTTTGCTGATTCTTCCAACTGATTGCACAACTTGCTCACATTCTCATTGTGGGTGAACAAACGTTCCGCAGACCGCCAGACCAAAACCCTATTTAATATCCCCCCTATTGTGACACGATTGAAATCTCGTGATTGTGGAGTCAGTTGCTGACTTTGTGGGACGATGAGTCCATGTAGTGCTGAGTTGAACACGTTTTATCAAATTTTCCGAAACTCATCAATTAAATGTATGTCTACTGAGACGAGGTACCATTATAACCTAAAATGAGCAAACTATATTGCTAAATTGTTGAATATTGATAGTTGAACCAATATTCTTCGATCCGAGCAAATATTGCTAGTCTGAGCGAATATTGCTAATTTGAGTGAATATTGCCGGTTCGAGCAAATATTTCCAGTTCGAGCAAATATTGCTCGTTTGATGAATTTATTGGCAGCAGGACCGAATAAAATAATAATTTAATTTACTGACTGCTGGGGCGAGCTAAATAAATAAGAATGTTGATCATGGAATCAACATAAAATTATTAGAGTGTTTGAATCTGCTCAGAATCATGTTTCTGTAGAGCTATGGATTCAAAACCCTAATTTTACCGAGATGATGATTTATTGCAAATTAACATGGGACCGGCTACATGGGATGACGGGTTCACCATATAACGCCCAAATGCTCAAATGAGCAAAAATACCAAAGTCTCTTGAGGACCAGTTGGTGACATAATGATTAAATGCTGGTTCAATCATTTACCGAAATAATGCATGTGTGAGCGACAAATAATAAAACCCGGTATTATGAAAACGTGAAAGACCGACCAAGAGGTCATGCGATTGGATCCTGGTGCGTGTAGGACCAGTGGATGGTCATTTGAGAAAACTTCCAATAGTTTGGAAAGAGTTTGAACCTAATATGAGCAGTTGAGCAAATTAAATTAAAATCATTAAAACATGCGAGACCAGCTGTTTGCAAGCCTCATGGTCACCCTTGGTCGGTCAAGCGGATATGGCCATGTCACCACAACGTCCGTGTTTCAGTCCTGAGAATTTTGATATTTTTTGGTGCACGTTTGAGCAACATTTGGAGAAAATATGCAAAATCCATGGTTTTGCTGAAACTGGAAAAAATACATGAGATGAGGGAAAAAAAAAAGGAATTACAAGGTGTGGGACCGGCCACGGCTATGGCATGGCTGGCCAGCTGACACGCGGTCCCACATGCTTTTCCCAATTTTATGTATTTTTCTTTGATTTAAGGGAAATTCCATGAAACTAGAGAGTTTGGCGAAATTAGGGAACTCCCATAAGGAGAGACAAAATAAAATAAGATAAAATAAGGAATGGGAGTGTGGGACTGGCAAAGGCCAAGGCATGGCCGGCCGGCCATGGGCGCGGGTCCCAAGACACTCTGCCTAATTTTATATAATTTTCATGATTTTAGGGAATTTTACATAAAATCAAAGGGATTTGTTGAAAATCAAGGTATTTTGTTAAAATCAGGGAGTTTTCATAAAATCATGAAACAAAACACCAAATAATAATAAAACAAGGGGCGTGTGGGACCGGCTAGGGCATGGCCGGCCGGCTAGAGCCCGGTCCCACAAGTTTTTTCTAATTTTTAATATTTTCTATGATTTTAGAGAAAATACATGAGATTAGGTAATTTTAGGAAAAATTCATGAAATCAAAAAAAAATCATAATTTTAGGAGAAATAATAAAATAATGGGGAAGTGAGGTGTGGGATCGGCCAAGGCATGACCGGCCGGCCGGCGGTCCCATGTCACCTTTTCCTAATTTTATTATTTTTTGATAAAATCATGTGATTTAGATAAAAATACATGAAATTAGGTAATTTTCATGATTTTAGAGAAAATTCATAAGAAACCAAGGAATTTTCATAACTTGAGAGAAATAATAAAATGAGGAAGTGAGGTGTGGGACCGGCCACGACCAGGGCATGACCGGCCGGCCGGCAGTCCCATGTCACCTTTCCCTAATTTTATTATTTTTGATAAAATCATGTGATTTAGATAAAAATACATGAAATTAGGTAATTTTCATGATTTTAGAGAAAATTCATAAGAAACCACGGAATTTTCATAACTTGAGAGAAATAATAAAATAATGAGGACTGTAGTTGCAGGAAATCCTACAACACACCCCCTATCAAATCTTGATAACAATTCCTAGATCTAAATATAAAAATGGTGATAAAAATACTAAATTATAAATAAACACCAAGATTTTTATGTGGTTCGATCAATGTGATCTACATCCACGGATCTTCACTATAATAATTTGTAACTACATTAATTTACATTTACAATCTCCATTAATGGAGTTCTTGGAAGAATTCTAGATCTAGTTTTGGGGAAGAAGATGATAAAGAAATTATATTTTCTCTCTCTAAAAACCCTCTCTGCAAAATAACTTTCTCTCTCCTCTCAAAATTATCTCTCCTCTTTCTCTCTCCTGCTCTCTTCTTTATATAGGTATTTACATTATGGATGACAGCTCATTGACAGCTCATATTTCCCCTAATTTCGGATCTGAACTCTTGCGGTAATATCGCAGCAACATCATTGTCATTTCTCGCAGGTTTCTATAATATCTCGCAGGATTTCTCTTGCTATATTTCTTGCGAGCTTTCTCTATTAAATCTTCACGTCTTTCTTCATTTTTGTCTTCCGTCCTTTGTTGTGTCGTTTTAGTAATCAATCTGCGACACTTTCCATGTGTGGCATAAATCCTTGCAAGAGCGTTGTTGTTGCGAGATTCTGCTCCTACATTTTGCCTCTTTTTTCTTAATATTGCTTGAAGAGCAATTTTTAAGAAAAAATCTGTTGTTGTAGTAGTCTCCGATCTTTGTTGATGAAGGGACGAGCGAAAGAATATCAAACCCAAAAAGTATATACTTGCCTCTATTCTTTTGCGAAGTTCTGAAGCTTTGAGAAGTAATTAGAAGTATCATCTTTTGAAGTATGCGATGTATGAAGTATGAAGTATGAGAAGTACTCAATCCTCGAAATATAAGAAGTAACTGCTCTTAAAGTCATAAGTACTACCTCTATTCATGTGAAATTATTTCTTCATTTTTAGTGAGAATTCTTGCCCATTTTAGAAATGATTCTTATTGAGAAGATAAAGAACATAAAATATTTTCTTGGTAATCCATAGTTGCCTCTGTTCTTTATCTGCGAAGGAGAATCCTTGAGAAAATGTTGAATGAGTAAATTGCTTCTTTATTCTTATGTTGCCTCTGCCTCAAGTAGTAATCACTTTATGAAAATAATCACACTCTGCGAAATAATCACAATTCCTGTGAAATTCTGGATAAATCTGCGAGTTTATGAATGAGTCTGCGTGATTATGAATAACCCTGCTAATTTCTGAAATTTTCTGTGAATTTCTGCGTATTATGAATAGTGTTCAAATAGTACTGCGAATTATGAATAGTTCTGCGAATAGTGCCGCAAATAGTGCTGCGAATAGTGCTACAACTATGAATAGTCCTTCGAAATTTCATGGTATTACTCTGTAAAATTTTCTTGCAACTATTTTCTGCGACAAATTGTTATTTTCTCCTCTTGTTATTGATCTGCAATATGAAAAATGAAATAAGACTAATATAAAGTCATTAGCAATCTGTTATATGCTTGTAGATATAACCTCTCTTGTGGTCTTATTTTGCCTTCCTAGTTAAAGGTCTTATTATGCCACTTTTTTGCGACAAGATCGCAGGACATTCTTACTTTTATATGTAATAATCCATTGATCTTGTCTTATCATTTATTTTGATCTCTGCGACAATATGATAAGTCTAAGCCATCTTGTGAGATTAATCTCTCTTTGCGATTTATATCCTCTTATTATTGATTTCATTTATCTCATCTTTTGATCTTATCGCAAAAACCCATTGATCTCATCTTAACATTTCTCTTTAGGCTTTTTGGCCAGTCACGCGGCAATATGACGGGCCTAAATATCCTTTCGAATATAAAGTCCCATGACATTGCTGTCTGTGTCACACGACAATATGACGGGCCTAAATATTCTTGCGATTATAAAGTCCCATGACATTGCCGTCTTTTTTGATACACAACTCCCTAATGGAGGGTATCGCCCTTATCTCTCCCCCCGGTTGCCCCTTCAAGGATTATACATCGGCCATACAAGACTAGCACTTTCCCATCCGGTTCTGCAAACAACCAGTTGGTTTGGCAGCCTTGTCCTTTATGCCTTTATATGGCTTATAGTTACAAGACTGCACCCTAAGTGGGGTTTTCTTTGGGCCGAACACATCGTAAGCCAAGACTTGCCGTGGATGGCCAGGGTAGGTTCATCCATCTCGGGCACCCACAGCTCAACCGTGTACCTCGGCGCCTTGATCATACGTTGCATTTCTTAGGAGAAACTCTCGGGCGCCCAACCAGGGTATAACCTTATATAGTTGGGAATCCAAGTTATCTCTCCCGGATGGATTTTCTATAATCCCAAATCTCCATGACTAGGTTCCAGCAGCGGTATAGCCTTTCCCATAGTCATGCAAAGAGATACCCCCCTTATGACGTACTTTAAGGACATTGCCTCTTACGGAATAGAATCCGCGAACTAGGGTGTACGCCACAAAGGTTCGTCCCATTCTTATATGTTTTTAGGCGATTTGCGCCCGTCTTATGCATTTGCATTTTTCTCTTGCGAAATTTTATTCACTTCTTTTGCGATAATTTCGCATTTCTTTATTCTTTCATTTCTTGCGATATTTCCGCCATCTTATGCAATTGCATTTCTTTCTTGCGAAATTGTATTCGCATTTCTTGCCATTATTTCACATTTCTTCATTCATTCTTTCATTCTTTCTTTCATTTCTGTCATTTCTTCTTTCATTCTCATAATATCATTTTTGAAGTAAATTCTCTGTAAAATATTTTGAAATCTTTGAAATCCTCTTTGAAACCTTTCGATTATATCGCGTCTTTAAATCAAAAATGTTCTATAGAAATATATAAATTTAATCTTCTCTGTTTTTTTTTTTGTAATTTTGAAATCTTTGAAATTTTTTGAGATCTTTAAATTTTTGCGATGAATTCTTTTTTGAATCTTGAGATTGTATCGCAATCTAAAAAATCTTTGTAATGTTTTGAAATCTTAGAAATTTTAGAAATCTTGCGATTATATATCGCTTTAGGTAAATAAAATAAAATAAAAAATCTTTTATCTTCTGTAAATAAAATATTCAAGGAAATGGTACTTATCTTTTTCGGCTTGCTGTTTTCTCTTGAGAAGTATATGATTTGCTTGAAGATTGAGAAGAAATGAGAAATGAAGGCTTGCAAAATGAACTCTTGATCTGCCTCTTGTATAATGTTGCGCCATATCAACTGTTCTAACTATTTTTTGCGAAATATGTCTGCGAAATAATCTCCCATTTTCTTCTTGCGAAATAACCAAAGATTTTGCGAAATAATGAAATACCAAATTTTTTGCCTCTGACCATTCTTGGTGAATTCTCTTATGTGAAATAAATGTATCCTACGGAAATTAGGCTTCATTTGCTCGCTTCTTAATTGTCTGCGTGAAGTAGTTTGGTTTGCTTTATTGGGCCTTTTAAAAAGTTGGGCCTAAACATGAACTAGCTTAGTTTGGGATTCCTTCGCAGCAACAAAAATTTAGTCGAGAGATGAGGATCGATCTTGTGCCTTCTTGCGTCTTTCATAGCTATTTGACTTGAAAATAACATCTATATCTTTAACTATCTTTTTTTTTTTAACCTTCTGCGAAATAATCCAAGCATCACTTGGGTTGTATGTTGACTCTGTTGTTAATATATTTGATTTGTTGTTGAAGTTCTGCGAAGTAATCTTTTGAGAAATTTTACCCTTTCTGCGAAATAAACTTTGTAGGAAATGTTCCCTTATCTACCGTAACGTTCTGCGAAGTAACTTTGCTATGAAATACGTTCAATGAAACTGCTGATTGTATCTCTCTATGCTTTTTTAAAATTTGGTTGTCCTGTGCAATGAATAGTTCTTAACACAAACTGTTCAAATTCTTCCGGTTCTCTGTGAAGATGTGTTGTAAAGTAAATCTGGCAAAACCTTTCTCATGCAGAATCTCTTCTTTCAGTTCTGCGAAGAAAAACCTCCCATGAAAACTGTCGTAGAAAAAGATCATACGCAATTTCTTGCATATACACAGGTTGGTTTTCTTTACTACGAAACTTATCACTCCGTTTGTTTGAATTTAATAATGTGCTTTGCTGAATCAATATTCTCCTGTGAAATTAAATGTTCGTTATGTAAATGAAATTCTGCGAAATATGCACTCTTGCTGAAAATGTTCGCTTGTTGATGAGATAGTCTTCCTCTCATTTCTTCCTTGAATTTTGCAAGAGTCGCTAGATTCTTAATATCTTGTTTAAACTTCCGTTCATGAAAAAGCTTAACGGTTCTTAATATTTCTTCAATATCATTAATGGCCCATGTTAATTAACTCTATCCATTCCTTCACTGGCATGACGTATCTTCGCAGAGACTAATGATTACTTCTTTGTGTTGTAGGTTTTGCGTGATATCACGCAGGAAGATTAGGGTTTAACGTCAGAAGATCACGCAGGGTCCAACTGGTTAAAAATAAGTTCTGAATCTCCAACCAATGCTTCTCAACTTCTTAGCGAATCCCATTGTTTTTGTTAATTCTTTATTTAGACCCACGAACTGATGTTGCGTCTCTATATTCCTTATTTTTCTGTAGTAGATTCTTTGATATGAAGTGGATATGCCTCCTCATCATAGATTGGTTTTCTGGACTTTTGATATTTTATTCTTTGTTATGAACTAACTCTTGGTACTTTCTTTTCTTTCACCATTCTTCGCTGGTATTTAATTCTCCGCAACTTTTTGTATCGCTGATAATGCAGCTGCTGTTGTAATCCATCTGTACTTCTCTTCTTATTTACGCAAGTACTTGGGAAAAATACTTCTCATGAGGACATCTGTATGAAGCAAACATTCATTATTCCCTTTATCTGCGAAACCAATTCATGTTGATCTGGAAATCGTTATATTTTCCTCTTGACCCTTCCACGCACATCTCTGCTTATCCATGTATTTTCACCCGCGAAAGAAAAGTTCATGCCCTGTAAACATTTAAGTTACAAATATTTTATGCAAAAGAAAAACTCTTTCCCAAGCAAACTGTTGTTGTTTTCTTCGCCCCTGGCATCACCCTCTTCTTTTGCCAGTAATTATGTATTGGCTTGAAGCTCTATCTTGTCGTTCTTAGGTTGGTGAATCAGCAGATTGGTTACGTCTTTTCCATTGTCAAGTATACTCTACTGTTGGTGAGTTTGATCTTTGAGTATCGTTTTGTATATCTCCTTGCCTTATTTGTTGTTGCTTCTGCCGCTGATGCGTTTTCTTTCTTTGCAAGAATGGTTGGGCCATCATTAGTCTCTCATTAGTTCATCATTAGTCGCAAGAATGGTTCGCAAGAATAGTAACGTGATTGTTGTAAACTCTCTGCCTAATGGGCCATCATTAATCTTTCATTTTCTTTATTGAAGCTAGTTGGACAATTAACTGATCGGCCCTCATTAGCTTTCATCGCAGCAAGTCATCACAAATGCTTTCACTATTTTTCCATACATGCTGATATTTAGAGAATATTTCAGTCATATATGCTGCAAATGATCAGTAAATTTGGTTAGCTTTATATAGATCATTAAGATGAGTAACATTTGCCTGTGAAGAATGAAAACTTTCCATGCATTCTACTTGTTTTTTGTTCTTGCGAAATGTAAATCTCTAAATCTCTAACCAACAAAAAATCTTAAAATTTGACTTTTTCAGAGATTCGTCAAAAAAATTCATAAAAAGAGGTTTGCTTTCTACAAATTTGTAGCAAAAATATTTTTAAATTCGAGACTTCCGTAATAAATCAAATTTCTTCAGAAAACAATTTTTAGGTTTTATAAAAATCATCTTTTCCAATTTTCGTTTTGGAATTCACAGATCTAAAAAATGAAACAAAGAATAAGAAAAGTGAGAAAAGATTTATCCTTTTTTTGACTCATAGTTGATGTGGATCTTGTTGATGTAGAAACTCATCCTTTTGACGTAACCTTGCATCTTCATCTTTTTCTTTTTCTTTAATTTATTTCATTGTGTTGTCAGGGTTTGTTGGAAGACACAACTTCTCCATTAGATAATTTCCTCTCAATTTTTTTAGATCTCACGAATTCTAAATCTTGCAGTAGCCAATTTTTTCAAATCTTCTTCAATCTAACAAATATCAGGTAGTGTTTCTAGTGCCAAAATGTAGTTGCAGGAAATCATACAACACACCCCCTATCAAATCTTGATAACAATTCCTAGATCTAAATATAAAAATGGTGATAAAAATACTAAATTATAAATAAACACCAAGATTTTTATGTGGTTCGATCAATGTGATCTACATCCACGGATCTTCACTATAATAATTTGTAACTACATTAATTTACATTTACAATCTCCATTAATGGAGTTCTTGGAAGAATTCTAGATCTAGTTTTGGGGAAGAAGATGATAAAGAAATTATATTTTCTCTCTCTAAAAACCCTCTCTGCAAAATAACTTTCTCTCTCCTCTCAAAATTATCTCTCCTCTTTCTCTCTCCTGCTCTCTTCTTTATATAGGTATTTACATTGTGGATGACATCTCATATTTCCCCTAATTTCGGATCTGAACTCTTGCGGTAATATCGCAGCAACATCATTGTCATTTCTCGCAGGTTTCTATAATATCTCGCAGGATTTCTCTTGCTATATTTCTTGCGAGCTTTCTCTATTAAATCTTCACGTCTTTCTTCATTTTTGTCTTCCATCCTTTGTTGTGTCGTTTTAGTAATCAATCTGCGACACTTTCCATGTGTGGCATAAATCCTTGCAAGAGCGTTGTTGTTGCGAGATTCTTCTCCTACAAGGACATGAGGTGTGCGACCGGCCACGGCCAGAGCATGAACGGCCGGCCGGCGGTCCCATGTCACCTTTCCCTAATTTTATTATTTTTGATAAAATCATGTGATTTAGATAAAAATACATGAAATTAGGTAATTCTCATGATTTTAGAGAAAATTCATAAGAAACCAAGGAATTTTCATAACTTGAGAGAAATAATAAAATAATGAGGACCTGAGGTGTGGGACCGGCCACGACCATGGCATGACCGGCCGGCCGGCGGTCCCATGTCACCTTTTCCTAATTTTATTACTTTTGATAAAATCATGTGATTTAGATAATTTCTTTGAAATAAAGAAAATTGCTCGAACGAGAGGATTTTCATGAGATCAGGAAAATAGCAAAAATATGATAAAATATAAAATTGGGCGCGGGACCGGTCACGGCATAACTGGCTGGCCGGTGAACCCAGTCCCCTGGCATTTTTGCTAATATTTTATTATTATTATTTTCCTTCCTATTTTGCATAGGTTCCTCGTTCGTTCATGCTGGTATGTGCATTATTTACTAATTACACTTGCACCATTTTTGTCAGGGCTTATTCGATACTCGGATGCTGTTTAAGTCGGATATTTATCACTAACCCGTGGCATTCTGCTGGGAAGAACCACGAATTGAAGTGACGAAATATAACAAAGAATCGTAAAATATTGCTGGATATTTAGACGATTAAAGATGGCTCGTAGAATATTGCTGGATATTCAGACGATGGTTCGTAGAATATTGCTGGATATTCAGACGATTTCAGATAATTAATCCGTGGCTCAATACTAGAAGGGCTTCCTGCCTAGGAACATTAATTATCTGAGGGTTTGAGAAATATGAACTTGCTGGGGTGACATATTCCTCTTGCATAGTCGGGGAAAACCGGTCGCATCCCGAAGACGTTGTCGCCCAATCTTTCGATTCTATACAGTATGAGATGTGCCGTGGTCTCAGCGGGGAAACTGCTCATTTGCATCTTCTCTGAGAGACTTTCTCCATCAGAGGGTTATGAGATGTGCCGTGGTCTCAGCTAGGAGACTGCACATCTGCATCTTCTCTGAGAGACTTTCTCCATCAGAGGCTTGTGAGATGTGCCGTGGTCTCAGCTGGGAGACTGCACATCTGCATCTTCTCCGAGAGACTTTCTCCATCAGAGGTGGCATGAGCTTTCATGCATAGAGACATGAGTCTCGATACTCATCCGATTGCCGGATCCGGAGTAATTACTGAAATTTCTCTGTATTCATGAGATGTGCCGTGGTTTCAGCTGGGAGACTACACATCTTCATGTACTCTGAGAGACAACCTTCTCAGTCAGAGATTTGTGGCATGAGCTTTCATGCTTTAATCGAGAGACATGAGCCTCAATACTCATCCGATTACCGAATCTGGAGTATAGTTTTACAATTCTACCCTTCGTCAAAAATCCACCATCTACACTTTGGTGGTCTTTTGTTCTTAGAGCTCTTCTTTAATGGCAGCAGCAGCATATTTTCAAACTCTCGATTCTTTGCTCTCCAATCTCCCCAAACTCTCCGTCCCCTTCTCTGCTACCTCAACAGACTATTTATACTCGATATCTCCCAGATATAATCTCGGTTTAATGCGAGAATATCTTCTCTTTACTATTTTTATTCTCACGGCAATATTCTACAAATATTTTATCTTCCACGTGTTCTCATCTGTCAAACATTCCTCATTTATCTTCTTCCACGCGTTCTTAGCCATTGAATCGCACTATAACCCCACCAAATGACGAACTGAAAATCTGCCAGTAGTGTGAATATTTTCCCGCAAAAACCAAAATTCAAAATTGTGAAGATGGTGTGCCCTGATCCAAAACACGGGCGCCTTTAACAGCTGGGGTGCCCTGAGGTGCCCTTATCCAAAATGAGGGTGCCTTTATCACTTTTCTCCGGGGGGGTCCAAAAATCACTTTTTGAGCAACTTTTTCCACACAAGTGTATTCCTCCAAAACACCTACACAAACATAAAAATACCATAATAAGTAAAAAAATCGAGACTAACAATAGAGACACTGGTGACAATTCAGACACAAAAATGTGTCTATCAAATACCCCCAAACTTATTATTTACTAGTCCCGAGCAAATCTAATCTAGAAAGTAAAATGACATGAGTAACCCTTGAAGAAACTTGTTGGGCCGCACGCCTATCCCTGTTGTTCATAGCGAGAAACTTGTTGTATTCGGAGAACAATTTCATAACATGAGTAACCCTTGAAGAAATGTGCGCACTATCATAGTTATGGCGTGGTTTTTTGTAGTTTTCTCCCATCTTCACAAAAGGATTTGACCAAGACATAGTCTCATCTTCATGTACTATGTCAAGATCCTTCAATATGTAGTAATTTTTGAGCCATTCAGTCTCTTTCTCCACTTGTTTCATCCTTTCCCTTAGATGAAATTGTTCTAGACCCCGTTTTTGGGCCTCGTGCATTTCTTCTTCTTCCTTCGTAGGATATGGTGATTTGGTGTATGATTTTTGGGGTGGTCGCATGCTTTTTTGCGTATCTTTTCTTTCATTGCCAAAATCGATTTGGTTGGACGTTTGCATCTTCAGAGTATGTCTTCAATAGGATTTCCAGTTGAAAAGGGAGTTTTCATTGAGAAATGATTTTGCAATGTTGTTTTCAATTGAGCCAGGGGAAAATCAATTGCTTCCTATGTATATAAAACACAATTCCAACGGCTATTTTTTTGGGGAAAAGTGTACACAAAAAAGATTCGTTGGGATTCTAAGCTGCATAGATAATAGAGTCGTCAGTTTTTATATATATACACGTTAACGACCCCCAGTTTCAATAACATCCAGGAGACAATTGAAATTTAGCCTTGAGAGTCGTTATACTTTATGTAGCTATACGCTAACAACGCTAAGGTGAAAACATATCCAAGAGACAATGCAGATTTAGCCTTGAGAGTCGTTAGGGTACATGAATATACTTGGTAACGACCCTAAGAGTCGTTCCCCACGGATTCCATATATGTTAACGACTCTACACTAACAAAAAGAATAAAATATAGAAAACCTTTATGCCGCAAGACTAAACACATTGTATTCATTAAGCATTCTTCAAAATACAACTATCCGGGTTCAAGATACAATGACTTACAAAAAGTATGCTTAAAAATGCAATGCAAAGGCAAAAATAAACGTCTTCACTCAAGATTCACCGCCCATGTCTAGGTAAATCGGGGTTGGATCCATAGCATTCCAAATGTTCATTCCATACTCATACTGGTTTGTCCACTCCTTGGTGTACTCTCCCCAATCACCATATACCACCCGCGGTAGAGGGAATTCTTCGTAAATCTTCAAACCTATGTAATGGTTATCGTTCACATGTGACATTACAATTCTTCTCTTCTTTATCGCCGCCTCACACTTAGTTCTTGAGGGTACGTACATACAAGAGCCTCCGGGGAAGCCTTTACTGAATACAATTACAACACAAGTGAATGTGTCTGCTAAAAGTTGACCACCAAAGGGCATTTGCATCCAAAAATTATAACTGGACTTCTTCGACCCATTCCTCCATTTCACATTAGATAAAAACTCCTTGAACTTCAGTTCTCTCTCTTTTGAATATCCTTCCATGATCATGGTTAAATAGAGTTGCTTGTCCTTGACAAGTGTAGCTGCCATTTTTGTTCTTGCATATTCGATTTGGGTTAGCTTTAGTTCGTCAGCCACCTCAAAATGCCCCAATTGTTCGGTTGCAACATTATAACCACAATTTCCATCCGCATCAACATCGTCGGTGGATATAAGGTGATCTAAGATGATGTATGGCAGTTGTGTGGTATACTCTTCGTACAAAATGTAAGCAACATGATGTGGTCTTCCTTGCGAATCCCTTGGTGTCCGCGAATTCCCTATTTTACCTCTTATCATCACTATTACACTCGATTGTCTTTGTTGAGTGTCGACCACATTCTCTCCCACATTCATGTCTCCCGTATTTATAACTTTGCTATCATTTTGTGTTAATTCTTGGTTTTTGGCCCGACTGCTTTTCTTGGGAAGGAAAGAATTCTCGTACTCCGTATATTCCGCTTGTACATAATCATGACATGAAGGGTTATTGGTGCATCTCTTCGCATCATTCACAGTTTGTCTAAACGACTTTTTAGTTGTTGGTCTTCCAGGTGGTTTTTGTTTCATTGGCTCTTCTTCTACTCCCAAGCACTTACGGGCAGCCGACCATAAATTAGAAACCAGTATTTGTCTTCTTGCATAAGTCTCTCTTCGATATTTCTCATTGATGTACTTTCAAATCTCCAAATCTCCAAATTGTTCATCAGAAGATCATGAGGGAGTTGGGTCAAGCGAAAGTTGCTTCCAAAAAGGATCAATATCTCTGAGAGGAATAAGCTCCTTATACCCTCCCAGCTTATGTCTACAAGGGAGACCAAGCCAAGTATCGGTTGTACAATTACATGTAAACACTTTTCCTTGGGAATCTTTCTCTCGGAATCTGAATAGTTCAGCCATCATATGCTTTATTCCCCACCATGACACTTGGTGTGCAACCCCCCTTAGCAAATCTTTGTCTGGTAGGTATTGCTTCAAAAAATGATCTTTACTATGCTCCATATGAGAATTAATCTTGTGAAGATCATTCTCGGCGTGCTCGTGAATAGCTTCTTGTACCGTAACCACCCCACCATTGTTGAGCTCAAGAATTTTTTTCAAATGCCCGTGAGACTGCTCAGCAATACTCGTTGACTCATTTTGGAAGTGCTTGTACTTATTGGTCCATGCATAAACAAACTTCTCCTTCTAAGGATTTAACCACGTATATAGGCAATAGTCGACCACCTCCTCATAATTCGTACTCCAACCATCAATAAACTTCTGCAATCTAGCATAATACTTCACCTCGGTTTTTGAATGAACCAAGTAGTCCCATTCTTTGCAGAAATCCTCCCATACATCCCCCTCTTCGTCGTATTTTCCTTATCTTTCTTTATCTCTGCCGCTCTCTCTTTTCTAGAAAGTTTACTTAGACGCTCGTCTTCCTCCTCAGAACGTTGATTACCCTTCGTTGGTTTGATTTTTTGGATCTGTTTCTTGCAATTTTGAAAAATATTTTGTTGGATGTGCCACGTACAAAGAAAATGTTGAGCTAGTGAAAAATCCTGACGAACGGCACTCATAACTGCAAATTCTCGATCCGTAAATATAACCTACGATGTTTGTTCGCCACAGTAGATCAACCTCACTTGTTCCAACACCCAAACATAGTCCTCTATTTCTTCCTTTTCCATAAAGACCCACGCCACGGTGAAAGATTGTTTATCTGAAGTATGACTAGCCACGTTCAACATCGGCATGTTATACATGTTGGTCTTATAAGTGAAATCTATGAACAATACTTGGTAGAAACATTGTGCCAATGCCACCATCCTAGGATGGTCAAGAAAAATATGAGTCACTTTGTCGCCCGGACCCACCCTTGTTTGCATGACATAATTAAGTTTTTCTTCCAACCACTCTGATTGTTGCATGATCAATCTACCATCCCATTCAATTTTCTTGAGGGTTGCTTTGGCAGCGTAAATAATGGAAATAGTTGACAAGTTAGACTTATCGGCCTTCTTAATTGCAGTAAGGATCTTAAGGGGACTAATTCCCTTCATATGCCGTACCATTTCCATTTGATGTGGTTTCAATCGGGCATATGCAGGGTGTCCCATTAGACTTTTTGGTGGAGGGTAATTGTGATAACCGTCGGGAATACTATACAAATACCATTGTTTAGTTTCAGAATTCATCTTTAACAAAATCCTGAAAGGGCATTTATTCTTCTTCGACTAAGTTTTATAGACCCTTGTCGTCTGCTTTACATACTTGTAATTCATTCCTTTATGACTTTCTTCCTTATCACCGGCTCTCTCGCATACCATATCCATTTCTTTCCAACTAACGTGCTTGCTTTTAACAACCACGTTCATCTTCTCTGTTGCCTTGGAAATAACCCATTGCCTTGCCTCTTCCTTATTTTCCCAAGTCTAAATTTAGCAAATAACACGTTCATGAGAACACTAAGTAAAAATATTTCCAAAACATATATATCCATTCAAACCATTAAAACTTACCAAATCAGTCATGTAGTGTTCAGAGGTATCCAGACCGATAGCAGAGACGGGTTCAGGTTGAGAGCTCTGTACAACCAACTACGAAAAATTGAAAAAAAGGGTCGTCAGCTTTAAAAATATATACCAACCGACTGTTGGGTTTTTATATTAGACATCACAAGAGTCGTCACATAATTTTTTTACAGACAACCGACTCTTACGGTCGTCAAGTATACTTTTCTACGAATGACTCTAAGGGTCGTCGTTTTGAAAATATTAAAACTAACGACCCTTGTGCAGTTATGAAAAACTACAGACCACCGACTCTTAGGGTTGGCACTGAATAAATAATCAAACCAACGACCCTAGGTGCAGTTATTGCAAAATTTGAAACAACGGTTGAATCCTAGGTGCAGTTATTGCATATTTAGAAAATAGGTAACCGTTTTGGTTTTCAAAAAATAGCCGTTTGCACGTTTTGTACTATAAAAAAACACCTATCCCTATCAAATTTATACACCCATCACTTTCAATCTTGTCAAATCAGTTCCCCATCACTTTAAAACACCAAAAATGGCTCAAACTCCATTCAAAAATCAAGAGGATGTTGCTATTTTCAGAGCACACATCACAGTCACAAAGCACGACTTTGAAAGAGAGCACTGGGTCTTCTCAAACCACGACGAAACTGGAGATCCCTACCTTAACATGGATCAAACATCCAATGATTGGTGGGAACGTGTGTTTATGATTTTCAAAGCACTTAACGGAAATCGTTATGGAAGGTCGCTCCAAGACATTAGGGAGAGATACAATTTACTCTACAAGGATTGCGAAGCGCTGAAAGATGAATTTGAAGCGAGACACAAGGCTCTTCCCAAAAAAGATAATATGACTAGAGTAAGTTTGTCAATCAATAAGGCCTCTCATAGGGTTATTTTCATTTAAAACACTAACTAATAATTAAATTTTATTCTCCAGTACACTTTGGGTTGCAGCCAATATGAAGAATAGTACGGCCACGAGTTTTCGCACGAAGATTGTTATCGTCTCTTGACAGAAAATTTCTGGCAATTCACCCAATATAGTTAAGTGTTCAACGACAAGTAGTGAACCAGATTTTATGTATTTTCCTTCTGTTTTATTTCGAATTACATGTACGTTTCTTTCCAATTCAATAAAAACAGTTCAACTTTTGATTATCAAAGCAGGGTCGTCAAGTTACAACTATTAAAACCGGATGACTCTTTGTTTTTCCAAACTGAGCACTAAGAGTCGTCTGTTTAGGAGAAATAAACACTAATGACTCTTGATGCTCAATAAATCAGATAGTTCCTGGTGGAGTCGTCATACTTTAAAATTCATACTCGATGACCCTCAATATCAGAAAGAGTCGTTGCTTTGTTAATATGGACACTGACGACCCTTAAAGCAGTAAATGCGAATTTTGAATTCACCAAATGTGGTTGAGTCCACCAACGGAAAAAAAATCAAAAAAGAGGCAATTGGGTCGTTCAACTCTATAAATAGAGACCCAAGACTCACCTCATACTCACACAACTCTTTCATTCTTAACCTTCACATACTATCTCATTCATTCATCATCCAAGAGGAAAAAAAGTGAAACACCATGACTCCCCACACTTCCGAAGAGAATTATGCCATTACGAGAGCTTGGTTGACGGTCACAAACCACTTTCAAACTGAAGGCAAAGTCATTGATGAAATATCAGATACTTGGTGTAACCGCGTATTCATCGTTTTTGTGGCGTTGGACAGAAATCGCAACTCAAGGTCTATAAAACAAGTCAAGGAACGATTCAAGGAGATAAAATTCGAGTGTGATATTTTGAAAAGAGAATTTGGGGCCGCAAGGGAAGCCTTTCCGGATATGCAGAGTACTATAAGAGTAAGTATTTAAAAAATAGGTAAAACTTATCCAAAGCTTTGATTGATACTAACTAATGATGTTTGCGTTTTCAGATTAACAGGGCGCATGGATATTATGAGGGGCTTCATGGGAAAAAGTTCGAGTTTGAAGATTGCTACTATATCTTGCATGGCACCACGTATAATTACATGCTTTATGATTGAGTGTAGACGTGCAAAGTTGTTATGTATTGTGTTTTATTTCCTTCAATGTAACCCTATGAAAGATGTATGCCTTTTACGATTCAATGAAATGATCTTATGAAATCAAAAATCTAAAAAAACAACACTAAGGGTCGTTAATATGTAACACTATCGATGTCAACGACTCTAGTGATAAATCTTAATGGTTGGTTAGGGTCGTCAGTTTAGATGAATAAAGGTGTGACGACCATAAACCCCCAAAAAAATATTTTGGCCAGAGACAAAGTGTTTAAGCATCGTTGCAGTGTAAACAAATCAAACAAATGACTCTTGTTGAAGTACCAAAGAGAGTCGTCAGTTTTTAGCACACCAAGCTGAGGATTCTTCATAACCTGAAAAAGTTGCAGGTTTGAGTCGTCAGGTTTGGTGTAAACAGACTGACGACTCTTTAGATCGTTAGTGAATAAAAAAAACCGCCACTAACGACCCTCACACTGGGTGTTTCAATGGTGACCATGAATCGACCACTTGGAGCATCTTTCACACGATTTCAAGAGTATATGAGGTTTACTTGATTGTTTTGAGCTTCGGGTTCTTCATTTTGAGTGTTGGTTCCTTCATTTGGAGCAATAAGATCTTCACTTGCACCATTATTCATGGCTTCCTCTATCAACATCTCTTCATCAAACATCCAATCCATATCATTAGTTGACACAATCATACCATCAACACAATCATTGTTGTTATTTGAATCTTCACCAACATCAATTCCTCCACTTGAATCACCCATTTCAAAAAACCCTAGTTTTTCTCTCAAAACTTCTTTTCTTCTTCTAAAAACACAAAAACTCAACAACAAAAAAAAACTCAAATTTCTTATCCATAAATCTGATTTTAATCTAACCTCACTTAAATCTAATTAACTTTAATCAAATATTAAGTCTAATCACTTAGGGGCATTTTAGCCATTTAAAAAGTATTTTTATAAGGGGTGACCCAAATTACTATTGAGAGACCTTTTTTGTCATCTAGTGATGGCCCCCATTTAATTTGAATGGCCCCCAATTAAACCAGGCTAATTATTTAGTTTTTTTTTTTTTTGAATTCACCTATTTACCACTTATACTTTTCCTATTTGTCACCTCTCAACATTTCTAAAGTAAATTTTACTTTTATTTCCTCTCTTCATAACGGTTTTTCCTAAATAATTGTCCAAAACTTCCTTTCTTCAACATTCTTCATCTCCAAACCTAGATGGGTAAATTTATTAAATACCCTTAGTTTTGACACCCAATAAATATACCCTTATACAACAATATAAATACCCCTATCATTTAAATACCTTATCCTTAAAAAATAGATTACCTTAATACCCTCACTTACAATATTATTTTCCATTTAAAAGTCTTATCCATTAAAAAATAGATTTTTCTATTATTTCTCATCCACCAGCAGCACCATTTCACCACCACCAAAAGCACCGCCACCACCACCACTCCACCACCACCACTTACTAAATACAACCACCAATAATATTCCACCACCGCCACACACCACGACCATTGTTGTTGTTTCCGCTGCCGCCATTGCCGCCGTCAATATTAGGTGTCAACAACTGAAGTTGATCCAAAAAATCAAAAGTTCAAAAATATTTGTCAAATTTGGTTGTTGATTCCCTTTTTCTATTGTTGATACACAAACATTGGTTGTTGACTCCCTAAACTAAGGTCAATTTCTATTGTTGATACACAAATATTGGTTGTTGATTCCATTTTTCCATTGTTGATACACAAACATTGGTTGTTGACTCCCTAAACTAAGGTCAATTTCTATTGTTGATACACAAATATTTGTTGTTGACTCCTTACACTAAGATCAATTTCTATTGTTGATACACAAATATAGGTTTGTTGATTCCATTTTTCTATTGTTTATACACAAACATTGGTTCTTGACTCCCTAAACTAAGGTCAATTTCTATTGTTGATACACAAATATTTGTTGTTGACTCCTTACACTAAGATCAATTTCTATTGTTGATACACAAATATTGGTTGTTGATTCCATTTTTCTATTGTTGATACACAAACATTGGTTGTTGACTCCCTAAACTAAGGTCAACTTCTATTGTTGATACACAAATATTGGTTGTTGACTACCGTTTCTATTGTTGATACACAAACATTGGTTGTTGACTCCCTAAAATAAAGTCAATTTCTATTGTTGATACACAAATATTTGGTGTTGACTCCTTACACTAAGATCAATTTATATTGTTGATACACAAATATTAGTGAAACTCAAGTGAACATCGTGAGCAAAATTTTACCCAATTTTCAACTACTTCAATTAAAATGTCACCAAATCGCATAAAAACATAATATAAATTCAGAAAAGTCTCAAATTGATTAGGGAATAAACTTGGAAAAAGATAGTTAGAAAAGAGCAGTACAAGTTTTACTAATAGCACCAACAATACCACCATCTACCAAGTTTTACTTTCCAATCCACCACCACCATACCACCACTAGGATTTGCAACACCACCTACTCCCCTTACTGGTTCTATTTGTGTACTCATTAATTTAGTTGAAATATAATCAACTCCACATTATGAATTTATATTACTAAATGCTAATCAACCCCACATTTACTTCAAACAGAACAGAACATGTTTAAATCCGCAAAATAGCTTATACATGCAAAATTTTAAGAAACCAAATCAACATAACAAATAATCTCATCAATCTTCAATACGAGTCGAATCAAGCTCAAACTATCACTTAATTAATACCAATCAACAGTAACCAACAGAAGAAAATGAAAAAGATACACTAAAGAACCATAGAACGGAAAGTAAACTGAATTTTCAATAGCTTCAAACCTAATCAAATCAAAACAAGATCAAATTCAAACAGATTTCAATAAAACTAATCAGTCGACTGAATATTTGAAGTTGATTCATAAAATCCAAGTAATATCTCTTACTAGTTAGTAACTTCGATTGAATTTACAACTAACTAAACATTTCATCCTCCATTAGCGTCGCCGCCACCACCACCACCATAATCAACTAGTGAAATATGGATTTGTGAAATCCAGTAAGAAGAATCATTCATATTAATTAATTAATAGATATTTGATGTCCACCACCACTAGCAGCATCATCATTAACAACGACGGAAAAAAGGTTGAAAAACGATGGTGGTGGTGGTTGTGGCGTCTGTTTTCGAGAGAGAAGAAGAGAAAAAGTCCAGATCTGAAAATGAAATAAGAAAAAGGAGAAACGATGCAGACATGGTTGATCTTCCTCAAGTAAACATTAGTTTTCACATTATATTATAACAACAAACTGATGAGGTGGTGGCGATGACAGAGGTGGTAGCGGCGACAATGAAGATGGTGGTGGTAGCTGTTGTTTGGGAGAGGAGGAGAGCGAGAACATTATAAAGAAGAAGATTGATTTTATGTGGCCGAAAACAATATAAGATATCTAATTTATTATACAGACATGGTAGAATAGGTATTCAATATTGATTTCATTTCATTTTAAACTGGGAAGTGTATTTTTATTGATGTATAAGGGCAATTTTGAAGCCCATAAAAAGTGAGGGTATTTATATAATTCCCACAACCTAGATTCGCTCTTAATATGAGATATCAGATTTTCTGGGTGGATTTGGGTTCAAGTAAATATTATTTAATGTTTTCAATAAACAAATCACAATTTTTGTGATTTAGGTTTTAGGTTTTTATCTTTCCGATTGATCTGATGACATATCTATGCTATCGATATTTGTGTATAATAGCCATAATGGCATTCTTTGGTGGTGCTGCATCATAATCAAGTATGTTTTGAAAGAAGACGATCTAATTCAGCAAATAACACCCATATCGATCGCTTAGATGCAATTGAGGCATATTATTTCTTTTTATGGAAGCATCTGAAATATATGATGTCAATGATCAAGATTCAAAATATCAAGAAACAAAGTGATTTAAAACCATTATCAAGATGTCCATTTCTTCAGCGGAATGTAATATCTTAGTACAACTTTCGTTTTTCGTTTCTTTAAGTTTCAAAATTTGTTATTTAGTACTAATTTTTGTGTCTTGTTTTTTTTTTATGTAATTGATCATGATGTAATAAAAATTTCACATTAATGAAATTATGTAGCATTTTCTTTTCCTTCAAAAAAAAAAAAAAGAAGTAAAATTTACTTTTCAGTTCCAAAAAGAGTAAAATTTTACATTTTACATTAAAAATAAATTTTATAATTTTTACTACTATTTACCATCATTAAAAATCAAATTAATTTTGATTGTAGCTACTATTACTTTTATTTATTATCTTCTTTAATGATTTAATTATTTTCTTCATCATCAATCTCCTTTTCCATTAAGGACTCATTAGAAAGCTATTGGCCCTAAATCAAAAATTTGTTTAATTGTAAAACATAATATTTTTTATTTTATTTTTTGAGAAATACATGTTTTTCATTTATTAAAATTTTAGTAAGACTCGTTAGGTCTGCCATTAACAGTGGTTATTTGGCCAGTAACCTCTAATTTGATTAGTGTCAACAGGTGTTTTGATTAGCATCAATAGGTGTTTAACTTGTTCGCATGGTGAAAAGATATCCCTCTGCTTATGTCGTGAACCAAATGTAAGTTTAATTACATCGACTCTGTAAATTAGGAAATTGTCCAATTCATTAATCAAGATAAGCATCGAAAAGGAAGAACAATCATAATTAATAAAAACATAGAGATCTTTGAACTTTGATTAGTCAAAGTATACTGTGTTTGTTTTATTTTATTAATTACAAAAAATATAATCAAAGTTTGAATTTATTAGTCATATATATGAATGATTAGATGATCGATATAACTTATAAGGAAAAATAGGGATTAAAAAAGGTATCGGTTGTGCAACAAGGGGATGATGATGGTGGCGTTAGGTTGGGAATGTAATAAGTTTTCTAGATGTAGGGTTGATAAAAGGAATATAGGGTGTGAAATATAAAGTCAAAATATATGAAGGTAATATTTAGGATATTTTAAAGTACATTTGGGTTGTAAATATGACTAGCCCTTAACCCTTGTTGTAACGGTACGTGCCATGATGTTGGTTCATTTTTAATATATCGTATAATTTGTGTCCCGAATACGTATCAACTCCTTATGATTTAATATTTGTTTGTCATAAAAATAGTTGGGATTTTCCTCTCTTTTTTTCTTTGTTTTTTCCTTTAATATTTTACCGCCGGAGATTTGCTCAAACGAAAGAAATTTAATCTTAACTTCCAAACACTTTTTTATTTAGGTTCATTGCTTATAATCAGATAATGCTCTACATGAACATGGAAGTTTAAATATTTTTTGGAAATACGTCGTCAGCAGCGCTCATCTCAGTGAAATCAACTAATCAATATCGTCTGTAAAAGTCTCCACATGCTCCTATTTCGCTCCAGCTGACTCATCTATCATGGTCATGTTGTCGATCCTCCAAATAGGCAGAGAATAGTATTTTTTTGCATCGAACGAATGATACAAACTATCCAATGTGACATGATTTTCCTGTAATTTTTCAACACCCATTAGATGACAATGTTTAAAATGTGTACCCATTACCTTTTCAAAGGGATTGTATATATGCGAACCTCTACCATTAAATCTTCAACAAACTATTGAACCCAGCAATTCGTCTTAACGAAGGCTTTGGTAACTTCAAAAGTCTTGGACATTTTTTCACTTCCGTATGTTCCTACCTTCACTTGGAATACAATCTGGCGACACATTACCTCATAAAGAACCTTGAACACATATTGTACTCCTTGATCCTATTTCAAATTAATAGGTTGACATATTTTATGTTGAATATTTATAAATATTTTTTATGGTATTGTGAATCGTTGCTTTCTAAGATTGTAGTTTTCAAAATTGGCCTCTTCAAGTCCACGGCTTTCTAAGTTTATATATCTTATTTGTTTTTAACATTTTATTTAGTCATATTATGTTTGTTACTAATATTAAACTTGATGTCATCTTCTACTGTGAACTTTATGTGATTTCAGAATCGAAATAGTTAAACCTCTTTCATTCGTATCAAGTAATCCGTTGTATATACCAACAATTCTTCTACAACAATTCCTTTCTTTTGCCATTTCCGGACCATCAGTATCCATTATTGTCAAACGCAATCTGTCTAATTTTTGTTGATGTTATGTATTTGCAATGTTCATTTTTCTTAAATAAATAGATTGTAGAAAAATAAAAAAAAAACATAAGTATTACATCGGGTTTAAGTTACTATATCCAAAATACTCCGAACACTGCTTCTGGTGCCTTGTTTCCTCAAATTCCTCGTTGCATTTTAGACAGTACATGCAACACCAATCATTTGCGAAGTGAGTTATTTGTGCAAGTATGGTCAATGTAAATGTATCCCTTGCCTGTAATAATAATAACAACATGTTAAAAAAAATTCAAGGCATCCAGTTGTAAATGGTATTAATCTAATAGATTTGAATTATACCTCAATCTTATATATCACCTTCTTCTCACATAACATAGCAATTGAGGAAGGACAAATCTTGACCACTCTTTACATAGGCAGAGTTATCCAAACTATGTTTTGCAATTGTCTTACGTGAAAATTATTATTAATCCATATTTTAGTCATCTCCTATCTAAGCCGATCTAATTAGTCCTATAGAAAGGTAATCTTAAATTTTTGACCTTATCTCTTGACCAAATTATTGAAGTATTCTCAGTCATGTTCTGCTTTGTGTGATCTACCCATCTATGTATACTCTACCTTCTAACCCAGTGAATGAAACCTACACATATTGATCCGTAATTTGATATTATTGATTTGTCATAAAGAGGTCGCATGATTTTAGAATGTAAAATATAAAAATATTCTATAAACATCATAGGCGAAATTTAGATTTATGATTTAGAGTTATTTATGATGATTTTGATAAAAAAACATAATTTTCAAACAAATATTTTAGAATGCAAATACATTTTCCCGATCAATAAGGTTTTATATCGGGAATTGATAAAAGTTGTTGTCTTTGTAGGTAGTTGTCGCGAAACAACTCGACATTGATGGTCTTTCAGGAAAAAGATATAATAGTACTTGAGAGAGCGATAATGTTCTCTTACATGGGTACACCAATTTCCTTTATATAATATGGGTGATCGAACAATCATGATCATATTGTCTTATACGTTCCGGTATCATCCTCGAAATATTTGGTTTTTGTCCTTATCAATCGTGCTAAAAACAACCAATTACATCTTTCACAATACAAAATACACCTTTATCAAAATCTGACATTCATCTTCTTAAACACAACTCCATGTAACCAACATTAGTACACATGATAAGATCCAAATTCTGATTCATTTTTAACATGTATAAATCTCTGTAATTATGTCCCACTTCACTTGTAGCAGCTCAAATATCCCCAAACATCACCAACAACTTCAGACCTAAGAACTAATTCCACCACACTCTCCATGTAACACAACTCAAAGACCCTGTATTAAACAAACCACCACCACCTGCAATATCAACTTTACCATCCCATGATAACAACTGTCATCCCGCTTCCTATCTACAACTCATACATTAACACTAATTCCCTTGTCCAATTTCTTATATTGACTTCATAAACAAATACATGAACTCAACAACACCAGTTTATACAACTTCCTAGATAAACCATCTACTTCCTATTAAGTAACAACTTCACCGTATCACTTACCACAAGCTCAGACCCAAACTTCATGAGTGACAATAATCAACCCAAGAGGTGATTCCAATTCAGTTCCCTTCAACAACACTCAAGATATCTCAACACAACATAAACCATACACCACCAGATACTATTATTTCACCTTGTAATACAATAATCTTCAACTCAATCTCTAGCAACACCAACATAGACTCAATAATCTTCATTCATCACCATTTAAATGATATAATCAAACTCAAGACCACAACAACAAGATAATAATCTTACTAAAGTTATAGATCAAGACAATAACCTCAATTCTGAAGTTGGAGTCCTTCTTAGTAACTGAATATGCAAATCAATACCATAAACTTCTTCTTTACCTTGATTCAGTTGAGCAACACATCACCATTCATCCAAAACTCACTAAACTTCAACACCATCAATAGTTCTGTGAAAACTCTAATTATTCTTTATCCTAAACCCGAATTCATTGAATATGTTAAAACCCATCTCAAATCCCCTTCTTAAGACATCAAATTCATCTTCTAATCGAACTTCTACACAGTCTTCTGCCAAATCCCAATTCTTCGATTCTTCTTCATAACAACTTCAAAACTGAAATTAAACCTCAACCCTCGCTTCATAATCTCACGTCAATTCTATTATTCATCTCTCGAGCTTAATCTTATAATCATCTTCACCTTCATCAATTTATAGAGAAACCCTAAATCCAGTTCATCTCAAATTCGAATTTGAACCAACAAAAAACACCATCACCATCTCCACCGAAAACTAAAATATCTTTTCCACTTTCTTCCGAACGCAGAACTTCACTTGATTCTCTCAAATCCGCAGAATCAAAAGAACAGGAGAAGAGGAAAGAGAATAAAGAAGAAAATAAAATAAAATAATGAAGAAGAATAAGAAATTATCTTCTCGGTGGATGAAGTAGATAATGCCGACCAGATTTTACCGAGGCACCCACGTTCTGGATAAGGGATTCCAAGGCGGCTAACTGCAAAATAACTATTTTTCCTTTAAACAAACGTGATGATATCTTCTTCTTTTTATATCTGATTGACACGTTCGAGTAGTCCATTTCGCGTAACTTTTCGAGACCTATTCAACGATATTAGTTTTGTATCTAGATCGTTGTTAAATTAATTTCTATTAATTAACATTCGTGTTAAACTAATCGAGTTATTATAGGCTAAGACGTCTCTTGTCTAGTCCAATAACGTTGACGAGCTTGAGGGTTTTTACAGTCTCAACTATACAAAGTTGGTTTATTTTGTATAGCGGCCTAATCCTGAGAGTATTAAATTCTGAACAAGGTCCCGGGGTTTTTCTGCATTTGCGGTTTCCTCGTTAATAAAATATTGCTGTGTCATTTACTTTATATTTCTACATTATAATTATTTTATTATAATTAAAGTAAATTGCACAAACGTTAATTCCTATTTACTTGATAAGCAATCCTATTGTGTTTGGCTAAGTCTGAACCTTTATATCACGTAAACACATTTCTTCGTTGTATTGTCTCGATCTCGTATCCATAGACAATCACACGAAGTGTGAACTGATTTGTTATATTGTCTTGACTCAGTCCATAGACAATCACTTTCTTAGAAAGGACTTATAGGAAGGATTTTTTTTAGCTTGAGGTATATTCAGGAACCCTCGCCTTTTCACAACGTACTATCACCACCATTATTCGTGACAAGCATTATAAATGACCCGACACCTTCTATGTATTCTCTGGACTTACGGGCACAATTCATCCATCTCTTGTCCATATCAGATGACATTAAACCCTTCAAGATACAGATTTTACAAGATTAAACTAAGTATCTCTAGTGGTATTAAGGGTTGACGAGGCCCTGATAGTTAACAATAGAACTCTCGTCTTATGTATGCGACAGAGTTATCTACAAGTAGCCATTATATAACCACTAGAACTAGTTAACCACAACATACTTAGGACTGTGAAACATACCGTATACCTAGTAACTGACTACAAGATAGCAAGGATACAATATTGAAACATCTTTCACCTAGTTTCGATTTGATTAGTTTTTTCAGTTTATAAAATCTTATTCTTTTGTTTGTATTTCAGAGAGTTTCATCTTGATTTTCTTAGTGTCTATGTGATCTTTTCATATTGAAAATAATTCAAGATCCAAAATAAACCAAATCTAAAACAACTTAACATAAAACACTTGTTGTATTTCATCAATCAAACACCCAAATCTTTAAAAAAAAAAAGTAAAGAGAGGTAGGGGGTACTTTCAGTGTTCTATTCCTTAAAGAAAGTTTTTAATCTTATTTTGTTTTATATTTCAGAGAGATGTATCTTCATACATCTCAATTCCTATTTGATTTTTTTTCTTATTTTGAAAAAAATCCTAATCAAAATTGAAAATAAACAAATACCTAAATCTATCAAACACCCAAATTGAAAACATCTTAACATAAAACCACATGCAACATCTGATTTCAACAAACACCAAATCTAACATACAAGTAACTATCAAACACCCAAATCTCAACTGACCTAAATTTCAATTTGAAAGAAAAACAAAAAGAATAAACTTCATACCTAAGATTATCACGATTAGTTGTTAGCTGATGCTGATGACTAGTTCTTCCAACTCCAACAGTACAACAAAGATAAGTTAGACCTAACAATTGAAAAAGTAAAACTAAAATCAAAATATGAATCTAAAAGAGGGTAAAGTGAGAGAGGGTTACACAGTGAGTGGGTGAGAATATGATTGCAGAAGTGAAGTCTCTTCTTCAATCAATTTCTAGATCTAGTTTAAAGGAGAGAGTAAAGAAAGAGAGACAGAAAGAGATAAATAACGAGTGCAGTAGAAGTTATCGTACATGGAAAAAAGAGGGGGAAAGGAAAGAGATTTCCCGCCAAAAGGTATTACGATAAAATATCTTGTTGTTGATGGTGGTTTTTAGCTTAGGGTTAAAATCGTAAAACACTAAACCCTAGCAGTTAGTGACATCCCAACATTTAAGTAGTAAAGCATTTACTAGGCACATTTACTGAAAACTTTAATGTGTCTCTGAAATAATTACCGGGGTATTTTTTCAAAATTAGGGTTGCGACAAGCCAAACTCTAGTTCCCACGTATGCCAATGGAAAATCATGACAGCCACACCTAGCCCAAGCTAGCCGCGCCATGCCAATCACACCATGCCATGGCCCTAGCTATGCTAGCCACATCTCGTTTGCTAATGGCAAATCATGCCAGCCACACCCAACCGCTCCAAAGCATGCCAACCATGCTAGCCGCACCCGTGTTCCAATGTCAAATCATGCCAGCCACACCTAGCCCAAGCTAGCCGTGCCATGCCAATCACACCATCACATGGCCCTACCTATGCTAGCCACATCTCGTGTGCCAATGGCAAATCATGCCAGCCACACCTAGCCCAAGATAGCCGAGCCATGCCAATCGCACCATGCCATGGCCCTAGCTATGCTAGCCACGCCATCCTATTGGCCTTCTCCTTACGACCACTAAAGTGAAGGCATGCAACAATCAACGGTTTCCCTTCAATCCTAGGAGAAAATCCTGGCCGTCTAAAGTCCCCTCACGACTTTAGGCCCAAAGCCCTAGCTTGGTCACGTACCTAGCCAAGCTAGCCGCGCCATGCCAAACACGTCTCACAATGGCCCCTCATGCCGCGCCACCATGCTGGCCTTTCCCATGCGGCTATTAAAGTGAATCCAGGCGACCATCAACGGTTTCCCTTCAATCCCAGGAGAAAATCCTGGCCGTCTAAAGTCCCCTCACGATTTTAGGCCCAAAACCCTAGCTTGGTCACGCACCTAGCCAAGCTAGCCACGCCATGCCAAACACGTCTCGCCATGGCCCCTCATGCCGCGCCACCATGCTGGCCTTTCCCATGCGGCTATTAAAGTGAAGCCAGGCGACCATCAACGGCTGCCCTTCAATCCCAGGATCAAATCCTGGCCGTCTAAAGTCCCCTCACGACTTTAGGCCCAAAACCCTAGCTTGGTCACGCACCTAGCCAAGCTAGCCACGCCATGCCAAACACGTCTCGCTATGGCCCCTCATGTCGCGCCACCATGCTGGCCTTTCCCATGCGGCTATTAAAGTGAAGCCAGATGACCATCAACAGTTGCCCTTCAATCCCAGGAAAAAATCTTGGCTGTCTAAAGTCCCCTCACGACTTTAGGACCAAAACCCTAGCTTGGTCACGTACCTAGCCAAGCCATGCCTTGTCCCTAGCCACGCTAGTCACGGCATGCCATGCCAACCTAATTGCGCCAAGGTATGCCATGTTAGCCTGGCCATGCCGCCATCCCTCCTGAATTCTTCTTGAGTTTTTATTTTGGTCTGTTTTATCCTCCCGAATGAGTTCAAAACCTAACTATCCTCGCGCTAGGAGATAGGAAATTCTTTTCCGGTTGATTTGAGGGGCGGACCGTCAAAATCCGAGTCCGTACTAGAATTCTACAACGATTCTAGTGAAGGGCGCTAATTAGGGTTTATAAAACAAAGGCGTGCGGCCATCAATGGACACCCTTCATTCCCAGGAGAAAATCATGGACGTCTAAAGTCTCCTCACGACGTTTTTCCCGAAAACCTAAGTTTGGCCACGCCAAACCACGCCATGCGCCCATGGCTACCCCTTGGCCCGACATGCCAAGCCAAACCAAACCTAGCCAAACTAGCCGCGCCATGCCAAACACACTTTGCCTTAGCCCTAGCCATGCTAGTCACATCATGCCAAGACAAGCGCCCTCGCCTTGGCCCTAGCCGTGCCACCCTCCTGGCCTTCCCCCACAGCTACTAAAGAGAAGGCATGCACCAATCAACGGTTGTCCTTCAAACCCAGGAGCAAATCCTGGCCACCCTGTAGGACCAGAATATCGCTACAACTATGTTCAAGCAACACCGCAATCTCTTCAACAACATTTTGCGAGTGTCGGAGGATAATTCAAAGAATGACTTAATAGACAACGACAACATAAAACATGAGAAAGATGTGAAGATTTTGTAGTTGGAGAGAATGCTCGCGAGAACAAGGCGGGAGCTCGCGAGAACAAGGCAGTAAATGAAGATTTTGTGGTTATAAAAGAGTTTCACGAGCACGATAGCAGATCTCGCGAGCACGATAGCAGAGCCTACAAGGAGCATAGCAAAAATCCTAAAAAATGGGAAATATGAATTGAATATGACCTGTCACCCATCATGAAGATACATATATAAAGAGAAGAGCAGGAGAGAGAAAGAGGAGGACATAATTTTAGGAGAGAGAGAGATATTTTGCAGAGAGATTTTTAGAGAGAGAATGCATTTTTCTTTATCATCTTCTTCCCCAAAACTAGATTTAGAACTCCATTAATGGAGATTATCAATGTAAAATCAAATATAAATTATAACAATCATAATGAAGAATCATGGATTTAGATCAAATTGATCGAACCATGTAAAAAATCTTGGTGTCCGTTTATAATTTTAGCAACTTTACTACCATTTTTATATGTAGATCTAGAAATTAATATCAAGATATGATAAGAGGTGTGTTGTGGGAAAACCTGCAACTACATTTTGGCGCTAGAAACACTACCTGCAGTGGATTAGATTGAAGAAAATAAAGAGAAGTTGTCAATTGTTAAGGGTGGATTAAAGAGAAAATTACGAAGGAAAAATTTGATCAACAGACAACAAGTGATGTTAGAAGTTTGGTGAAATTAAATAAAAGAGAATTATAAAGTACAAGATATGCTCATGACAATCAGTGGGGAAGATATTCAGCAAAGGGAGATTGGTCAAAATATACACCAATAATTGATTCATGAAGACCAATTCTAAAACTCCAGATCTTGTGATTTTAAAATGTTTTAGACAAAAAATTTCATGAATATTTGATTTTGGTATTCATCAAAATTTCATGGATATCTTAAAACTCCAGAAAACTTTGTTTACAAAAACCAATCAACTTATCTTGAAAACGTTAAATGTTGAAATTCGGATTTAATTTGAAGATTCAAATGGCAAATATTAGTTTTTTTTTTTTTTGGTTTGATGTTACAGTAAACAATTGAGAACAATCTCATAAAACAGGTCAAGATATCTCCATACTAGTGAAAATGTCAATCCCAGCGAGCAGATTCATCTAATTTGTAGAACTTCAAATTTGACAAATCAGTTAGCATAGAAGGGAAATATTTGAGAAATTCGCAAGAGGCATCTAACGTCAAATCAATCGCAGCAGCAATGACAACCTGAGAGCAACAACAATAGATCATTAATTAGTTAACATTTGCTAGCAATACATTTATCGTATCAACACACTTGCCAGAAACGATAACAACATTGAGTGAAGACCAACATCGGCAATAACGATAAAACAAATAAGATAGCAAATAAGGCCATGAGCCATCAGCAAGGGAGTTACTGCGAGGTGCTCGCTATTACTTTAGAAGAAATAATGATGTCTTTAGAGGAAGTCAATATAGTATGGCGAGAGGATCACTTTTGAAGAAACAAGATTTTGCGAAGAACGAAATTAACATCGAAGAAATACCATTCCAGCGAATAGAGGATATGAAAAGAAGCAGAGCTAAAGACAAAAGCGAACTGACAAATCAACTAAAATAATACTGAGGGCATCTTAACAAAAACAGCTCCAACAACATCAACTTAAATTGCAAAGCATTACCAACAAGACGAACAAATTAACAGTCCAAGGCGAACAAAACCAGATTCTCGTGATTAAAGTCAAAGACTAAGGAGGGAATAAAAATAAAGTTAATGAATTGAAGAGTATAAGACTCACTTTAGAAGAACACTGTAGCAAAATCGCCGAACAATAGGGAAGTGAACAGCGCGAAGACATTCGTAGGTGAAGCAATTAGCGTATATAGGAGGAAAATATCGTTATATCATTATTTTAGGAGTGCAGAGTATGGCCAAGGCGCCGAGGTACACGGTTGAGTCAAAGGTGCCCGGGGCACACGAAACTACCCTGGTCATCCTTGGCAAGTCTTGGCTATGATGCACTCGGCCTGAAGAAAATCCCACTTAGGGTGCAGTCTTGTAACTATAAGCCATATAGGCATAACGGACAAGAGGCTGCGAAAACAACTAGTTGTTGGTAAATCCGGATGGGAGGATCTAGTCTTGTATGGCCGATGTGCCCTCATTGAAGGGGCAACCAGGGGGAAGATAATGTCGGCACCCTCCATTAGGGAGCTGATAAGTGTCTAAAGACGGCAATGTCATGGGGCTTTATGATCGCAAGAACATTTAGACCTGTCATATTGTCGCGTGACAAAAATTATATAGAGGCAACAATCCATAAGAGAAAAAAGTTAAGATGAGATCAATGGGTTTTTACATGAAAGTGTAAAGACGTCATGCGATTTCATCGCAAGACGACAATGTCATAAGGTTTTGTTCTCGCAAGGGAACTTAGACTTGTCATATTGTCGCAGAGAAATTGACAAAATGCGGATAAGGCAAGATCAATGGGTTTTTACATGAAAATGTGAAGATATCCTGCGATTTTGTCGCAGATACAAAAGAAAAATTAGCAAAATAAGACCTTTAACTAGGAAGGCAAAATAAGACCAATAGAATAATCTCAAACATTAACTATTTTCTTTTAAGAATACATGAAAGATTTGTTCATCGCAAGAGAGATAACAAGTACTATTTAGAATCTCTCAGAAATACTATTCAGAATTTCTCAGAAGTATTATTCAGCGTCTCTCAGCAGCACTATTTCATAATCTCGCAGCACTATTTGAGGAGTACTATTTCATAATTTCGCAGCACTATTCAGCCACTATTCACGTCACTATTTCAGAAACTCGCAGACACATTCAAAATCTTGCAGACGCATTCAGAAACTTGCAGACTTATTCAGCATCTCGCGAACTCTTCCAGAATTTCGCAGGAGATGTGATTATATTTCGCAGAAAATGATAATTTTCTTAAATAGATTATCGCATGAGGCAGAGGCAAGATAAGAATAAAAAAAACAATTCACTCATTTAACATTTTCTCAAGGATTCTACCTTCATAGATAAAGAACAGAGGCAACTATGGATTACCAAGAAAACATTTTATGTTCTTTATCTTCTCGGCAAGAATCATTTCCAAAATGGACAAGGATTTTCACCAAAAATGAAGTAATAATTTCGCATGAACAGAGGCAATACTTATGATTTTTATCTAAGGACGGATACTTCTTATATTTCTTCAAGGATACTTCATACTTCGCATACTTAAAGAGTTAAATACTTCTTATTTACTTAGCAAAGATATGGAACTTCACAAAAGAATAGAGGCAAGTACGTACTTTTCAAGTCCAGTATTCTTTCGCTCGTTCCTTCATCAACAAAGATCAAAGACTACTACAACAATTGATTTTTCCTTAAAGATCGCTCTTCAAGCAATATTCAAGGAAAAAGAGGCAAGATGTAGGACCAGAATATCGCTACAACTATGTTCAAGCATCACCGCAACCTCTTCAACAACACTTTGCGAGTGTCGAAGAATAATTCAAAGAATGACGTAATAGACAACGACAGCATAAAACATGAGAAAGATGTGAAGATTTTGTAGTTGGAGAGAATGCTCGTGAGAACAAGGTGGGAGCTCGCGAGAACAATGCAGTAAAAGAAGATTTTATGGTTATAAAAGAGTCTCGCGAGCACGATAGCAGATCTCGCGAGCACGATAGCAGAGCCTGTAAGGAGCATAGTAAAAATCCTAAAATATGGGAAATATGAATTGAATATGAGCTGTCACCCACCATGAAGATACATATATAAAGAGAAGAGCAGGAGAGAGAAAGATGAGGATATAATTTTAGGAGAGAGAAAGATATTTTGCAGAGAGAGAATGTATTTTTCTTTATCATCTTCATCTCAAAAACTAGATTTAGAACTCCATTAATGGAGATTATCAATGTAAATTATAACAATCATAGTGAAGAATCATGGATGTAGATCAAATTGATCGAACCATGTAAAAAATCTTGGTGTCCGTTTATAATTTTAGCAACTTTACTACCATTTTTATATGTAGATCTAGAAATTAATATCAAGATATGATAAGGGGTGTGTTGTGGGAAAACCTGCAACTACACACCCAAAGTCACCTCATGACTTTGGCCCAAAATACCCTAGCTTGGTCACGCACCTGACCAAATCTATCTATTCCATGCGGCCATACAGACCATTTCCCCCCCGCGCCAAGTCTAAACAACACCCTGGTCGCACCTTCCATATGCGGCCACCAAAACAAAGGCATGTGGCCATCAATGGCCACCTTTCAAACCCAGGAGCGAATCCTGGCCGCCTAAAGTCATCTCATGACTTTTGGGTCTGAAAACCTAAGTTTGGCCACGCCAAACCATACCATGCCAACGGCATTCCAACCTAGTCGCGCCATCACGATGGCCCTCACTACCAAAACTAATGTGTGCAACGCACCTCTCGAGATGCAAAATATCGACCGTCGAAGGTCACCAGGCTAGCAAGTTCCCAGAGCTCGACTTTCCAAGCCACAACAACGTTTTACATGTTTTCCAAAACATTCGAGACATCAACACAAACAGGGGGATTCTCTTTGGGTATTGGTTTGGTGGTCTACAACGTGCGGCATACACTACGCCCCTCATAAGGAAGTGTCATAAGGGTGAGGCGCCTAGTAAATACATGAGTTATGTGGGAAACATTCATGGGACATAAAGGTGTGAGTTAACAAACTTTATGGAACATCAATTCCATAACGTTAACAGTTTCATGAAAACCAATTTCATGCGTTAACCACTTTATGGGACATCAAGTCCATGCATACGGTTACCACCTCCTCACATTTACTTCCCCACTCCTTAAAGAGACCAGGGTACGTTTCTACTACGACTTGTATAAATAAGTCTTTCCTATTTCCATTTGAACAACAAGTTCATTCGGACCACACAACACTCAAAAGTACTTACCTGCTAGCTCTCCTCGTGAGCTCTCATACTTCTTTAATAACAAGTCGTAGAAACCCAATTGCTCTCCCAGAATAAACTATTCTGGTCTCACACTCTCCTTGCTTCCCTCCCCAAAACCAACCTATTCTCCTCCTCTTTGTGACCGAAGAAAATCTAGAACGACCATTTCTTGGTTTAGGCCGGACTTGTACAGATTGATCTCTCGAACTTAAAGTACTCCCTTGCAGTATATTTGTTTAGGGTTTAAACAATTTCTCACCTTTCACACCCGTAATTACCAAAACTGGTAGAAACTATTTTCATCTATAAACACTTGTACACTAGCCTTTCGCATGATGGGCTAAACATGTGTTTAGAAGTGTAGGCAGCCACACGGTTTATTGGCACGCGTACAATAGGGTTTAGATGCAAATCGCAACATAATCAAACACTTGCTAGTTTAGTAACTGTTCTAAACAGTTGCGAAATTTTTGCAACTGGAATTTGCAACAGCTTATAAGCTGTTGCTAATCCCTGAAACATCTTTAGGTACGGTTACTCAAACCTAAATGAAAAGTGCATTTCATTTGTGTATGACAAGCTAAGTTTGATCTAACGGTCGAAAGATATTATCTCGAAGAGAATCAGGTTTTCATCTAACGGTGAATATTGAATTGTTTGTTACTAAGCTAACATTGATTGCAAACCATGATTTTAAAACTATATAAAGGAGAACTTTAACATCTAGGAAACCTAATCCCTAAACCTCCTGTGTGTTAGTAGTTGCATACGCTGGAGTCTATTTTCCTTTAACCTTAGGTTTTTCACGAAACCCTGTAGGTTAACGACTTGAAGACTTTAATGTGATTGTGAAGCCAGGACCAACTATTTTCTTTGTAATTGCATGTTTTGATCTTGCTCAATTCTATCGTTGAGTAATATCTTCTCTAAGATTTGCTCAAGATTTAATCTTCGATAGGTAAGATAAAAAGTAATCACAAACATCTTCGTTTCATCGTTTGTGATTCCACAACATCTTGTTTCATTTCCGTATGATTAAGATTATTGTGAGGTGATTGATAATACTAGGCTATTCTTCGGAAATATAAGTCTAGTTTATCAGTTGGTTCATGTTTATCTTGATTTATCAAAAGACGGAACAAAAACTCTTGGGTATTTATGTGGGAGACAGATTTATTCAATCTATAGACTTTTATGTGTGAGACGAATTTGTTTATCAAGTCTTCGACTTTGGGTCGTAGCAAATCTTGGTTGTGGGTGAGATCATCTAAGGGAATCAAGTGCGTAGCATCCTGCTAGGATCAGAGACGTAAGGAGCGCAACTATACCTTGAATCAGTGTGATATTGCTTAGGGTTCAACTATAGTCCAGTCCGAAGTTCATTGGTAGTAGGCTAGTGTCTGTAGCGGCTTAATATAGTGTGGTTTTAAAATCTGGACTAGGTCCCGGGGGTTTTCGGCATTTGTGGTTTCCTCGTTAACAAAACTTCTGGTGTTTGTGTTATTTCTTTTCTGCATTATATTTTGTTATATAATTGAAATATCATAGTTTGTGCATTGAATTTTTAAATCAATTAGGATATCCAACCTTTGGTTGTTGATTGAAATTGATTGATTCTTGAACATTGGTATATGGTACCGTTCAAGTTATATCTCTTATATTCAATCGGGCTCGCGAATTCTTGTTTGCTAATTGCAGATTGAAGTAAAGAGATGGAGAGATTAACTCTTTGATATACTTTTCTTATATTGAGTCTAACTGTCTAGTTGATTCTTTTGAAAGTATATAGGAGTTTGTCTATTCAGATTGTCGAACGAAATATTGGGTGTGGTTGTTAGACCCCCACTTTTTTAATTGGTATCAGAGCAGGCAAACATGTTAAGACCTTATAAGTCTGTGTTTGTAGCGATCTTAATATGGACAGTGGTGTTATCTCAATAAATGCACCACCCACTAGAGGAAAATGGAAGTAAAACCACTGCCAGGACAAGAAGTAATATCACTAAAAACGACTGTTTCCATCAGTTGGAATTTAGAAGTAGTTTTTTCCAAAACGACTGTTTCTGGCAAAGGTTGATTTCTTTAAAACAACTACTGTTTTTCACAGTTACTAATAGCCTACTGACAAACACAGTAGTTTTTATTGACGATAATTCAAAAAAAAAAAAAATTTGATTCAGCTGAATCCAAAGCTGATTCAACTGAATCAAAAACTAAAAACTGAATCACAAATTATAATAATCACTTTAAAACCGAATTTCACAAAATTAAATTGATAGGACTTTAAAACGGAATTGGTATTGAAAGTGCATTCAGTTTACAATTTCAACTAAATACTGCGAGTTCCAAGTCTGAAAAAAATATCTAACATAAGTTGGAAGACCTTAACGGCTTAACCCATGTTCCTATTACAAGCTTTACAACCATAAGTTTCAAAACATGAAGGCAAGAACAAAAATAAAGATAAAAATTCCACTTCAATGCCAAGATCAATAACCACATGATTCTGTGAAGAAAACAAAATGCCAAGTTCAACCTGTGAAGAAAAATGCCAAGTTCAACCTGTGAAAAAAAAATGCCAAGTTCAACCTGTGAAGACCACTTTGTTAAGGTTTGCCATCCTGAATTAGACCCTTTAATTGAAACAGATTGAACATCACCGGCACCGCCAACGTTGGTGATAAACACCAAGTTGAAGTAAGAGTGGTCGTTTATGGTAAACCTTATGCCTCCCATCTTTATACAAGACACCCTGTAGACAAACATCTCAGCTCGTAACACGACCCACAACTCAACCCATTGTTGAACAAAGCAGTGCTGAGTGATGCTGTATTAGTTCCATATCCTTGACTACTCAAATTTCCATACCCACAGGCTCCTCCTGCATTCATCTACATGCAACAAAAAAGATAAATCAACATACATTCCAAATCTGCATATAGTGTTGAATCATATAGTTAACTTACCCATTGTGCCTGATGCATCACCACCGCCATAAAACGTGGCGTGAGCACCCATCCAACCACCGCCATAATCTCCATAAACACAACTGAAACATAGGATGTCCACCGCCAAGATGAATAAGCAGAGAAGATGATATGAGATTTCGCGTACTGACACCATAACTATGAGATAAAGGCAGGGGAAAACAGGAGAAATGTGAATGAGTTTTCAGAATCGTCATACAAAATTCAGTTCCTATTATCCCACTCTTTGGGGTACTTACAGTGATCAGATTTATTTGAAATTTTTACAGCTGAATCATAACCACAATGGGATATTCATATCCAAAAATAAGACAATTCGATGCAGTTTAAGTGCCTCATTTTAAGTTCAAGAACTCTGCGTCGTTGTGCAAATTCTGTAGATACAGTTCTCTGTAATTCAATAGTTTCGGGAACCTTTCCTAACCTGATTATCCTGATATTTTAACCTAGTATTGCTAACATATCTTATGATAACATATTAACAATTCACTCAATTCTAACGGTTAGATTTCATTTTATGATCCCAGCAGTACCTACGTTTGAAATGTCAGAAAAACAGATTTGTAGTTTATTCTAAGGTTTCATCACCTACCTAAGTTTCCAACTAGTTCTAACATTGGAATCCAAATACAAATAATAATAAGTGATGGAGCAAGAGTATCTTACCTCCACTGATCCTTTACCCATCCATACATCTACGCTCTACAGATGGGAAACTGGGTATAATTAAGTTGGAACGAGATCAGAGGAACTATATCCTCATTTAGAGAATAAATCAAGGTAGTTCGCATACCTAAGTAATCTTTGAGTTACTAGATTCCCATTTAATCTTTGAGTTACTACCTAAGTAATCTAAATGAGACAGGTCTGACTCATACTGAATGTACAAAGGATATACAAATGAATTACCTTGGAGCTCCTCCACCTCATCACCACTGCTTGATTCTTTCACATCGCCAGTGTTAGAACCATCCTCATCATTGCTGCTTTTGTTTTCCATTGGTAAATTGCAGTGTTAGAAATTCCTATGGTAACTCTCTGATGAATATCTTTACGTCTGTTTGGGCTCATTACACTTTTTTTGTTTAGATTACAACCCCAAATGGTGAATTGCAGAGGTCTTGTTCTCCCTTTTGGACTTGCGTGTACCTGTCACATAACATCAGTATCAACATTTCTGGTTAACCATCTAGATAAAAGTTCGCAACACATTATAAAAGTTCGCAACACACCATGTCTATTACTGTGTACAGACTATGAAGCAGAAGTGTCTATAAGATGTAAACTGCCAACCTTTTGTTTTCTCAAATCATTAGGACTGGACAAGGCGAATCTGAACTGTCAGTAGCAAATTTTACAGGCTCACGAGGAAGAGTATATGTGGTTAAGTATGATTGGTCTATGTGTGTGTGTGTAAGAGAGAGAGAGAGAGAGAGAGAGAGATGACCTTTTGATGATCCCTATTGTTTGGATTTCAATATGACCACCAAATTTTGAGTAGTATAACTGCTCAATCGTTTGAATATGGCTCGCTATGCAAGAACATATCACTTCAACTGCAGCTTGGAGATCAACAATATCCCCAGTTAATGCCTTCCTTAAAATTGCTGCATCTCTTCCTGCTGGATCATGCATCCAAACCAAAACAGCAGTCTAGAATATGCATTACACTAATTAGTATGAAAGAGAGAAAAACAAACGGGTTTACAATTCAAATTAAGAACTGCTTAAGCGTTGCAGCAACTTTTCATCTACTGGAATCAGAAACAAACATGATTTCGAACCAACATCATGACAGAGTGAAACATGAGCTGCTTAAATATTTTACATATTCCAATACCTTGGTCTTGCTACTGAGTTAAGTGGGAAGACAACTAGTGAGTTCCTCATGATTTCCCTGAAGTATGCCACCTTCTTCCAACAACTAACCAGTAACCACACGGCTTTTGTTCCCTGACATTCCAACTCCAGTTCCATTTCGAACCAAGCCAAATTATATTCCCTGCACTAAGTTTGCCTCTTCATTTCACATCCGAGCTTCCCTTGTAAACTGGTCCATCTCGCTCGACAATAGAAACCCCAAGCTCAAATCCTTTCGATAACCACCTCCCATTGCAACCGGCTCAATCCACAGCCATACAACGACAACATCACTAGTCGTTCTTAGCCCCACTGTTGATGCTTTCATTTCTTCTTCTTTACAGCTTTGGTGTTGCTGGTCCATTCCTTCACAGCATCAACTACTCCCTGACCACCTCAAACAAATCCACCAGTAGCAACAGCTTATAACCATCACCAATTCTATTCCCGTCCACCTAGACATCAGCACCACTGCAGTAACTTCTTTACTGCCAACTCCAGTCGTGTCTGCTCTCAGAAATCACACAACCATCCAACCAACACCAGCTGCAACTAATGTCAGCCAACCCACTTCACTGTCCAGCATAAATATAGACCACAACTCTCGACCTTGCCCTGTGTTGTTACAAAGAACGTTGCAGTCGCGACCATTTCTAACAACCACCACTGCATGCCATCTCCGATTCACTTGGTGCTGCCAATGACTTATTACTTTCTCGGTCATGAATTCACACCAACAGACCCACTACCAGACTCTCAAAGTCAGATTATTCATCCATAACTCCGACCACAGCACCTTCTTCACGGTAGTAAACCGTTAACAGCTTCAACCCATAATACTTCTTCTTTCAGGCACATTGTCCACCGACTGAAGTGCAGTTTCTGTGCTGAATCCTTACTGAATTCTTCACCTGCCAACACGAGATTCATCTACACTATACATTCGTAATCATGCATAACCTCTAACAACAACATAATCTCAGTCGCATGCCAGCGACAAAGTGACTTCTCAGTGCTGTTTTACTGATTCAACAACTCCATACAAAACCGAATCTGGAAGCCAATACCCAAGTTCAATCATGCCACGAACTTAAACAACCCCACTGCTTCGATAACCCACAGCTAGGCATTAGTTTTGATTCAATATAAGCTCTCTACTCCACTAAGGGGCCATACCAGTGGAGAACTCGAGATCATGTACATCAAGAGTCAAAACTACACCTTATCAGTTTAGGTGACAAATATCCACATTACCATCAGGGTACACACGGTTAAATTGTATTTCTTTATTATAAACAACTAAGCTGGGGTTGTACTTGTAGACGAAAAAATTGAGGTGAACAGTTTCAAAATTTGAAAATATATCAAAGGTATGCATTTCATACACTTCCAAATTCATAAAATCAGCTTATAATATACATTTAGTAACACTTGAATCCTAAATTAAGTTGAAACCCATGATTTTTTTTCAGCTCTAATTCCTTGATTTTAACATAAAATTCAGAAACTATAAGTGTAAATTAGAGAAAAGAGAATACCTGCAAGAACCAAAACCACTGAAGCTGCAGAGGACTAAAAGGAAACCGAGAAGATGGATATGTTCAAATCGAGATGAACTGCTAAGAAGAAATTAAAAATTTCCACAAAGAATTTGAAGAGAAATATGTGATAGTGAGGATTTGAGTAGTTATGAGATCTAAGAGGAAGAATAATATTTCGGGAAGGCGATTTCCTTCGATAACCCACCGCTTCTATATGAACATGACGCTGTTGAGGTCGATTGAGAATATTCAACAGAACTACTACAAATCGAGCCTTCTTAACTCCATAACAAACTCAAATCAATCAACTAATTCTAGCCAATGCTAATTTCAGCTTCCATTCCATGATGACAGATTCATCTGCACCTAAAGTCTAAACAATATCAAAAATAAAGGAACTTCAATTAAACCCCTAACAAAAAAATTAAATAAAGGAATTGGATGTAATACTGAGGATTACCCGTAACCCAAAAAAATCCACCGATAATTCATAGTTCAAAAAAATATAAACCTTTTCATCACTGATTTTTGTTGTACTCTTCTTTAATATACTATTGACGATGAAATGAAAGGATTTGATTTCTTCTTTGGATACAGATCGAAGAAATTGAAGAAATTGAAAAAAGAAGAAAATGTTACGGATCGAAGCAATTGAAGAAATAATAAATGTTATAATCAAAGAAATCAAAGAAAGTATTACATATCGAAGAATCTGATGCAAATATCGAACGCATCTAGAGATATAGATAGAGATATGGAGAACGCATCTAGAGATATAGATAGAGATATGAAGAGAGAGGACTATACAAACTTCTTTCTCTCACAGTTGTATTTGTTTTTTGATACAAAGTGCTTTCTCTCACAGTCGTATTTCAAGTCCAATAAAATCTATTAGGGAGATGTGTATTTTGACTCAAATACCCTCTAAGAAAACAACTGTTTCGGAGACAAGTTTTAATAAAACAACTGTGACTCACAGCACCAATAGTTACAGCTGTCCTGTAGCAGTCGTTCTTATGAAACCCAGGAAGTTGTAAAAAACCAATAATCCACTAGTGACCAGATCCAGGGATTTCAGAATCTTCTTCCATGACTGATTTAATAAAGTTTGTAGAAGAAATTCTCTTTAAACCTCCTCCAGGTTTAAAATCCCTTGAAGTTTTTTCAAGGCTTGAAAAGAAACTGGAAAGCTTATCTCTTGATGTTGAGTTTTATCTCCAGAAAGAGCAAGAATCTCTTGATAGGATGAATCTAGTTATGATGAATATTGTTCATGTCGAGGTCGATATAGATGCCTTGATCAGCAAGAGCTGTGCTCATCCTCTGTGTAATCAAATGAGTTGTAACAAACTAGACACATTACAAGAAGAGTATGAGTCTGATGATTGCATCTACATTAAGCATGAATCAATTCATTGGTCAATTCATGTCAAGTCTTTTCAAGATAATTGTATTGATAATTAAATTTGGACATCTCTTCTAATCAAAAGAGTTTTCCTATGCAATACAAAAAATTTCGGGCAAAGAATCTTGTTCATAAGAAGAAAAATAAGAAATCAGAAAAATAATTTTTTTTGTGTCTTCCTAAAATTCTTTGAAGTTCTTATGAAATCAGTTCCTTGGGTTTTTCTCTACCTCGTAAGGTGTTGTAAGAGTTGTTGGAAAGAGACTCTTTCGTGGTGTCATGGTAAGCAAAATTCAATTGCTATGTGTCTGTCTCACCATAGGTTTCTCGTAACTATATTTGTAAAGTCTTGCTCCAGATATGGTTTGTTTTCTTACACAAATGAGACCTTGACATCACATGTATGGTTCACATACTCTGAACCTTGAACCAATCCGTGTCAAAACCTTGCTTCGGAACGTGGGTAACCGGATCGAGTACCACCGGTCGACAAATTAAAAGTGAAAGACCAACTTCGTTCTCTTCACTCTCTTCTTCTTCTCAATAGTTCGAGAATGAAAAGAAAGAAACACCCATAAACTGTTCGTGAACTATTGATTTTCTTAAAACTCATTTCTCAATCATTTTGTGTGTTCTTGAGTTCTTTTTATTCACAACAAAATTCTACTCCACGGGTTGGTGTTTGTTTCTCATCTCTTTATTGTACCGGTGTTCCACTATTAGCATCAGTTCTTGTACCAAGGAAATAAAATCAATTGTTCGCATACCAGGTAAGTTTTCTGGTATGGAAGTCAATGTTCTAGGGGTTTGGAAACACGTGTTCCGACAAGATCGTACTGAAGTTGTTTTACACTTCCATGTATAAAGTAAAAAACTGGGAACAATTGGTGAAATATCAAGACATAGGTCATGTACCATTCTCTTCATATTGATGTTATCTATAACGTATCCAAAATTCAACTTATTCAGATGAACGATCTAAGGGTTGTGGGTTAAACATTGGACATCATCACTACTGGAAATTTGTTGAAGTTCTCATGGAACTTTTCTATTTCGTTGATTTGAGCCCTCAAAGAATATCAAATTTCAAAAAACTTCTTTGAAATGAATAGTAATTTTTTTGGGCACGAAAAAATTGGGGTAGACCATCGAAAATGGACATTTGATGAAGATTTTATGGTGTTTTTACTAAAGTTGTCATTTCTGAAAACGAATTGCAATAGGATTTCTCATTCATTCACATGGGTTTTTGTTTATTTTAAGGTCAAGAAGTAAAACCCGTGTTATTTCAGAAGCATACTGTTAAAGTCTGCGGGCATCGAACTCAAAACCAATTGGCAATGAGTGGAGCGACCCCTTCCATATTATATTTTAAGTTAATTAAGTGGATTATAGCGATGTGGGACTATTGTCCTTGCACACGCCCCCTCACGTGTAAGGCCAGTCACTGGGCCTCACACGTGGACCTATGTACGAGTTACCAGTCCATCGGTAACAGGTGTACACAGTTGAGTGACTGAATCAAGGGGTAACACCTCGGCCAGTATCGGCACTGGCCTACACCCCGGGTGTACAAGTGACAAAATCAGTTAAACACTTCGGCCAGTAACTCGGCCTACACCCGGTATACACAGGTCTGGGGCTTAGCTTTGATACCATCTTAAAGTCTGCGGGCATCCAACTCAAAACCAATTGGCAATGAATGGAGCGGCCATTCCATATTATATTTTAAGTTAATTAAGCGGATTATAGCGATGTGGGACTATTGTCCTTTCACACATACAATGTTTCTTCATTTTCCTTTTACTCAAGTTGTCTGTAAAAACTTTCTGCCTAAGCATTTTTCTTCTATGATGAAACATTCTACTCTGTTGTCATGGATTAAAAGTTGTCATCTGCTGGGTCTCCTATAAACATTTATAACACCTTAAACTCTATTCATATTATTGTCTTCATTATGCACGTCATTTGGAGACAATGGGTTTAAAGTTATCTGTAGTTGTAGGATTTCCCACACTACACCCTTGTCAAGAATCTATGAAAACTAAGTTATAATTGTGGATGAATAACAACACTTTTATTAATTCACTTTCAGGAAGATTTACAAGAAATATTAAAACTCAGAAATACAACTTTCTTTCTGGAGTTTCTCTCTCCTCAAAATTCTCTCAGCTCTCAAAAGTACATCATCCTTTTCTGGATTTAGTTGAACCCTTTATATAGGAAAATACATAGTGGAAGACAGCTAAGATTTCCCCTTAATTCGGATCTATTCTGCGATCTCGTCGCCATAACTTTAGTCTTCACCATCGCCAGCTTTATAACCATCGTGAAGCAGACTTATTCTTCATATATCTTTAATCGTTAACTGTTACATCACTCTTTTATGACACTCGCTAAATGTTTTTGAAGAATCTTGCGACAATCTCGTCAAAGTGTTGTTAATACTTGTAGAAATGTTTGGGCTTCTCGAAGAAATGTTGTTAATATCGCGGGAATAGCGTTGTAGCGATATTCTGGTACTACATCTTGCCTCTTCTCATGTCTTTTCTGCGAAGAAGAGAAGATATGAGAATCTAAAATGCCATAATTGCTTATCTTTTCGGATTTCTTCGTCCTTCGCCAGCTGTTTTCAAGAATCCTTTCTTCTAATAATTTTTTGACACGTCTTCTGTAACCACTGCGATCTGACCACCCACGTCTCTTCTTTGCATTAATTGCCTTCATCTTCTTCGAGAAATTTCTTCTTCTATAAATACTCTTCTCATTCCTCTCCTTTTTCTCTTTTACTTTCTTCTTTCTTCTCTCCGTATTCTCTCTGCAATTTTTGTTGTTCATCCGCGAATTGCGCTTCTATAACAGCTGTGATTTATTCCTTCTTTTCAACTTTTTTTCTTTCATTCCCATACTCAAAAATGGTTGCTGCTGGTGCTAAAAATTTGAAGGCCTTCAATGCAATGCGCGAGAAATTCTGACTTAAAGATTTTAACTTATCTTTGATTCCAGATCAAGATTCCAAATCAGAACTTTCCCTTAAACTATTTACTGATGACCAATGTTCTCGCGAGAAAATCATAGTATCGCTAGGACAACTTGAAGATGGTCTTCCCATCCCTCTTTATGATCCCGAGCTTCCGCCGTTTTATCAAATAATTTCTGACGAGAGATTCTCACAAGCAATATACCAATTAGGTGGGGATTGCATCAGATTACTACTTCAATATGCTTCTCGTGGTGCTGGTAAAGGAACTCGCTACCCCAAAGCTCCAAAGAATCCTTTGTTCGCAGAGGTCCCCATTGTTTCTTGCGATTATACTGTGGACAACTTTTTTGTAAACTATAGTATTGTCCCTATGAAGAGGGATAGTACATGCTGGGGTATTCGTTTGAAGAAAGAGAAGGTCACTGGTAACAATGCTCTTATGATGGATATTGACTTCCATACATCTACTAACCAAGGTCCTCGCCATTCTAGAGACGATAAGTGGTTCATCTTCCCATTAAGTCTTGAAGGTCCTTATATATCTGGTTCTCGCGAACTTCCCGCGAATCTTGCAGAATATCAACCCTGGGTATTCAGCTGGCCTGAAAGATCTAAAGAAGTATATTCTCTCAACTTTTCATGTTATTATTATTTATTATCTTCTTTATATTCTCGCTAACTTTTTTGATTTTCTCAGATTGATAGAATGAAACTCAGCTATCAAAGTCTCAGGAAACCCAGCATTCTCTTGGCTTTGAGATCTTTTACAGATGAAGTAAGAAATATTTCTTCATAAATTTTAACAATATATTGTTGCCCCTATTTCTTATCTTCATCTGTGCTCGCAGGAAATCGAAGAATTAGAACCACTGCCTCCTCCAAAAATCAAGGAGAAATCTCCAAAGGAACCATCTGGGAAACCTATAAAGGAAAAGCCTACTACTTCTTCTAGGGGAAGATCTTCTGCCCCTCGTAATGATGAATCTAGCGATCCTCCACTAAAGAGAAGCAAAACTCAACCTTCTTCTTCTTTAACTCCTCAAATAATTCCAGAGAATCCCAGTATTGTTCTTGATAAGGATATTGACAAGGAGTTTAATGTTGACGATTTTCCTTCAATAAGAAATTCTTCTGATTCTGATTCTTCAATGACTCATCTATCTAGCATTTTTAGTGATATCTCCCACAGCATGACTTCTAATGACGAGGATGAAATGATTGAAAAGACATCTCAAGCTCTTGCTCAAGTTTGCGATGCCCCTATTTTAGTGGATAATGATTCTCTCCAAGGAATCTCAAGATCGCTGACTCCCAGTCTCTTGAACTCTCTTGGTGCCTTGGTATGTTTTCATTTCTTCAATTTGTTCATATTTTCTCTATTGCTAGATCTTAATATATTTCTTTTCCTCGTAGGTTGGAAGAGCTTCTTTTGCTGTTGCTTCTGACTTAGATAAAAGATGCATCAACGCTGAAGAAAAAGCAGCTAAAGTTCGCCAAGATAAGAAAAAACTAGAGTCTGAAAATATAGAGCTTCGCAAGAAGAATAAACAATTGGAGACAGAAGCTTCTGTTAATAAGCAAAAGATCATTAATCTTGAGAGGACTAACCAACAACTCTATGGTATGACTGATTTCCCATTTCTCTTAATTCCTTTTATCTTATCGCGGCTTATTCAAGCAATCACTTTTAACTTGCAGATGTTTATGGTCTTACTGACGAGGCTATAATCTTTCAAACTTTCCCTGAACCTATAGATGATCATACTCTTCTTACTATTCTCAATAATTCTTAAGTAATTTCTCAGATGATAAGATTAACTCCCTTCCCATAGACGAACTTAGATCCAAGTTTAATCTCTTAAAACTTGAACACAGATTCAATTTAGGCTTAACTGACAAATATAGGCGCCTTTATTTTGATTCAAAGAAAGAAATAGATAAATTAAGGCAGAAGAATAGCGATCTTATTGATGAGAAGGATCTTGCCATAAAAAAGGGATCTAAAACCTTAGCAGATTTTCATAAAACTCTCCTTGACGTTCAAATGGTCAGAGATAAACTTATCCGCTAGAATGAAGATCTTCTTGCGAGGGAGACTCAGATTCAATCTCGTCTCCTCATTAATAGCGATGATGAGTTTGCTTGGGCTGCGAAGGTTCTTGACAATGGAAGAAATTATTTAGGTGTAAATGTTAGCCTTTAAGTTGAACAGGCGGCTCTAATTAGAGATATGATTTCTAACAGAGAGGGTTATTAGCTAATCTTCTTCTCACTAGTATATTGTTTTTATTATTCTTCTTTATAAAATTTCTAACTTGTTGTCATATTCTTGTAGAAGCTGAGAAAGATTATCTTGAAAGAATCAAGGAGCTTGAAGAGGAGAAGGATCAACTCGCGAATACTCTTGTTGCTCGCAATAATAAATATTCACAGTTGAAGAAGCAATTTGGCATCACCACCGCGAACTTCAATAGATCTCTCATTGTTGTTCGCAATGATTCTATTAATTTGGTTTGCAATGGCCATGGGATTTCTTCTTCTATATATCCTGATCTTGCAAAAGAAGTACCCGAAGTGATTCCAAATCTTGACATCTCTGATAGTGAGGCTGAGGATTCTGACAAGGAAGAAAATGATAATAATGATGATGAAGGTGAAAAATCTGGCAAAGAAGAAGATTATGATGACAATGATGAAAGGAAAAAGTCTAATGATGGAGAGGAATCTGATAAAGAAGATGGCGATGGATCTAACTAGTTCTTCCTTTTCCTTATCTTTTTTCTGTAACATTGCTGTTAGTTTCTCTAAATTTGTAAATTTCTTTTGCCTCTTTGCTTCTACCTGTAAGAATCAGAAAACAACTCTTTTTCTGCAAGTTAATCAATCAATATAACTATTATTCTTTTAATTATCTGCGTGCCTGTTTCTATGCAATTTTTATATGATAAATGAATAATAATTTCATCGTTCTCATGCATTCCCATACTTGCCTCTATTATTCATTTGCAATATAAAAATTGATCAAAAGATTAAATAAAAATTTAAAATTTGCCTTAATATTGGCGATCTTACCGTCAATAATAATTGCGTGAAATCGCAATTCTCGTAACATCTGCGAGTATTATCGCAGTATTCTTGTGGTCTTATTGTGCCTTCCTAATTAAAGGTCTTACTTTGCCACGCTCTTTCTTTCTTCGACAAAATCGCAGGACGTCTTTACATTTGCATGTATTGACCCATTGATCTTGTCTTATCTTTATATCTTGATTGTATTGCGATAATATGACAAGTCTAAGTTCTCTCGCGAGATCAAAGCCTCATGACATTGTCATCTTGCGATGAAATCGCAGGACGTCTTTACATTTTCATGTAAAAACCCATTGATCTCATCTTAACATTGCTCTCGTGGTTTGTTGACTCTGCATCATTTACGTCACGCGACAATATGACAGGCCTAAATGTTCTTGCGATCTTAAAGCCCCATGACATTGCCGTCTTAAGACACTTATCAGCTCCCTAATGGAGGGTGCCGCCGTTATCTTCCCCCTGGTTGCCCATTCAAGGAGGGTACATCGGCCATACAAGACTAGATCCTCCCATCCAGATTTACCAACAACCAGCTGTTTTCGCAGCATCTTGTCCTTTATGCGTATATGGCTTATAGTTACAAGACTGCACCCTAGGTGGGGTTTTCTTCAGGCCAAGTGCATTGTAGCCAAGACTTACCAAGGATGGCAAGAGAGTTTCGTACGCTCCGGGCACCCTTGGCTCAACCGTGTACCTCGGCGCCTTGGTCATACTTTGCACTTCTTGGAAGAGACTCTCAGTCGTCCAACCAGGGTATAACCATATATAGTTGGAAATCCAATATCTCTCTCCCGGATAGGTTTTCTTTAACCCCAACATCTGCATGACTCAGGTTCCAGCAGCGGTATAACCTTATCGCTGAGTCGTGTCAAGAGATACCCCCTTTATAACGCACTATTATGTCTTACATTTGGCTCTTACGAAATTTTATTCGCGAACTAGGGTGCACGCCATAAAGGTTCGTCCCATTCTTATGTCTCTGCGAAATTTTATTTGCGCTTCTCGCGAGTATTGTAACTCTGATTGGATTTCATGACTTTGATCATTTTGGTAAAGTTTTTGCGATTCTTTTAAGCAGAATATTTTGTTCAATTACATATTTTCCAAACAAATTATTCGTAGAATTATCTATGGTTCATCATTTTACCTCTCTACTTACTATTTTCTGATTCTGCTTTTCTGCTGCGTTTTGCTATTGTCTCATTTTATGCGAGACGCTCGCCATCAGCTTTCACATCCTCTTTTCGTTCTATTGTATCAATCATTAACCTTTCACATTTCTGTCGTTGCTTGATTTTGCACTTCCAATTGCTATTCTTGTCAGCTCTTTCTTCGCAAGACTTCATATCGATTTCATAACATTTCTTGCTTTCTCCCCAGTCTCCTTTAATAACTCCAACACCTTTTGGATGAGGAAATTTGATACACTGGTGATAAGTAGATGCTACACCCAATATCCCGTGTAACCAAGGTCTTCATATCAAAGCATTGTAGGGTGATTCGATATATACCACACAGAATAAGATTTTTGAAGATATTCCTTTTAACGGTATTTGCATTTCAATTTCCCCTTTTGGCTTGTTAGTTGTACCGTTAAATCCATAGATTTTGTATGTTGATGGTATTAGATCTTCATCCTTTCCACCCATGGTTTTAAAGGTATGATAGAATAAGATATCAACTGAACTCCCTATATCTATTAAGACTCTGTTGATGGCCCGGGAATCTTCATTTTTAATATCATCTTCTTCATCGTCTTCTTATACTTGCTTGGGATTTATCTCTAACCTTACTACAATGGGTTATCATGTTGCTCACCAGGCTCTGGTACATCTTGTGCAGTGAAAGATATAATCTGTTTCTGCCACTCCTCTAATGGCGAGGCTCTCGCGATATTCAATATCTCTTTTCCATCTGTGTCTCTCGCGAAGACCCTTCTCATAATATTGTCATGGAAATCCTCTATAGTTCTGTGTGAATGTACTATAGAATTACAAAACAAATTTTTTGCTTTAGCCCCAACTTCTATTACGAATGTTTCTGCTCCTTTTACATCATTCACTCTGCGAGTTTCTGGTGCTGGCGGTAATTGTTGAGATTGTGGATGTCCTACTAGAAAATGATTTAACTTTCCTTGATCAATCATCCTCAAGATTATTCTCTTTACATTCCAACAATCGTTTACTGAGTGGCCATGAAAATGATGATAAGGATAGAATTCTTGACTTCGATTTTTTGGATGGGGTTCTTTTCCCATGTTCCACGGAGAAGGTATATTTTCCATCAAAATGATAGCTTCCCAAATATTTTCTATGCTGGTATTGAGAGCTGGCATCTTTATTTCTTCCCATATTATCCTCTGATTGCCTTGTCCTTTAAAATTATTCTTCCTTTGTCCACCATAAGTTTCTTGAGGTTGATCGAGTCTTTGAATTTTATTATTTCCACCACGATTGTAATAATTCTTCTCCCTTTCATATTCTTCCTGATCTCGACTGCCCATCGCTACTAGTTTTTGTTGGTTATCAATTACTACTTTCTCTTGTTGTGTTTGCGATGTGCTCGCCACATTATTTATCATTTTAGGGAGCAAACTTCCACTTGCCGCCAGCGAGCTGGTGTTCACGATTGGGTATGATTCTATTTCATTTTGTTTCTCCTCTAGAGCAATGTATTCTTCCTGTAGTTCTCTCAACTCTGTCATGGTGATTGTATTTTTGATTCTGAAAATCTGAATGTACAGTAGATTAGTCGCGAACATTGCATTAATGAAGGATAGGATCAGATATCTTTCATCCACTCTTCCAGCCATTTCGCTGCACATTGATTTCCATCTTATAGTTAAGTGCTTCAGACTCTCACCAACTCTCTGTTTTAGGCCAAACACATCTTCAATACCCGGCCGCGATGAATTGTTGCTAATATATGCTCCTAAAAATGTAGCTTGTAAATGATCAAAATAAGTTATTGTATTTTTTGGTAATCCCTCAAACCATTTCAGCGCCTCGCCAGTTAAGCTGGATGCAAAATACTTGCATAACACAGCATCATGATTCTCCCATTGTAGCATACATCTAACATAAGCTTTGACATGTTGAACAGCACAAGTAGTCCCATCAAAAATGCTGGTTAATGCTGGTAAATTGCATTTTGGAGGTATTCCTCTTAACTGTACTTCTTGAGTAAATGGAGTCCTCGCAGCTTCTTCAATAGCTTCATCAAGTTGCCTTCTACCTCCTTCTCTTCTATTGCTTATCATTCCTCGCATTTCTGCTAATTCTCTCAAAATTTGCTCATTCTCAGCTGAGTTTTGTTCAATTGGCCTTTTTAATGCAGCCTCCTTTCTTCTGCGTTCTTGTCTTTCTTGTCTTGCGATATTTTGCATATCTCCTTCTTCATCATCATATTGTCTTTCTCTGCGATTTTCTCTTTCATTATCCTCTTGAAATCGCAGTTGCCTATCTTCTTCTCTGTGAATTTCTTCATTTCTCCTCATTTATCTTCGCTGTCTCTCTATTCTCCTTTGTATCCTATCATACTCCTCTTGAATATTATCATTATAACGATTTTGTGTACGTCTTCTTTCTCGATTTTCATGGTTATTTTGTCGTACTGCCTCTCGAAATTCTTGCTCTTCTACTTCTGCTCTTAATCTTTCTCTCTCGCAAGCCAAGCGCGCTTGTTCAGCATAGTATCTCTCAATTTCTTCTTCAATTATTCTTTGATTTATTTGATTCTCTCGCCCATGCAATATCCTCCTACCTTCATCTGGATTCTCTTCTTCAATTTGGTTGTTTCTTCCCTCTTGATTTATGTTGTCACGCAGATTATAGCGATCGCCACTTATCTCTTCTTCTCCATGACGTTGTTCTCCATTTAAATTTTGCACTTCTTATCTAACATTTCTTATTGGGGAATTTCGCCTTTGCTCTTCTATGAATGATCTTGAATTTGATCTTACAGTACTTCTTGACCTCCTTCTTTGTAACCTCAAATTCTCCATTCTTAGTTCATGATTTTGTCTTGTTAAATTCGCACGTTCCTCCGCCTCTAATCTCCTTTCTTCCTGTGTTCTTTGCCTCAGATCATCTACTATCCCATTTTCACGCCCCACATGAACTAGTTCTCCAGCCATTCTTTGATTTCTTTCTCCTTCTTCTCCATTTCTTAATTGTCGACTTTCTGCTTCTTCCATTGAATCTGACCTCCAAGTGTGTACGCTCACTCTATCATAATCCTCATCCCTATCTTGCGTTTGTGCTTGTTGATTCGGCTGTTGATTTGAATTTTCTACTTCATTTCTTGTTCTATTTCTTCCTGATCTTATTATTAAAGATTTTTCTAATTCACATGTTCCTTCACCTGCAAGTCTTTTACTCCTCCTCACAGTTGTTGGTGGTTCTGATGTGTTTCTTCTTCTTCTAACCATTTCTTCAATTCTAACAATTTCTTCAAATTATCAAGTTGTAACTATAGATTTTTTTAACTTGATTCTCCCTGTTTCGGGCGCCAAAATGTAGTTGCAGGATTTCCCACACTACACCCTTGTCAAGAATCTATGAAAACTAATTCATAATTGTGGATGAACAACAACACTTTTATTAATTCACTTTCAGGAAGATTTACAAGAAATATTAAAACTCAGAAATACAACTTTCTTTCTGGAGTTTCTCTCTCCTCAAAATTCTCTCAGCTCTCAAAAGTACATCATCCTTTTCTGGATTTAGTTGAACCCTTTATATAGGAAAATACATAGTGGAAGACAGCTAAGATTTCCCCTTAATTCAGATCTATTCTGCGATCTCGTCGCCATAACTTTAGTCTTCACCATCGCCAGCTTTATAACCATCGTGAAGCAGACTTATTCTTCATATATCTTAATCGTTAACCGTTACATCACTCTTTTGTGACACTCGCTAAATGTTGTTGAAGAATCTTGCGACAATCTCGTCAAAGTGTTGTTAATACTTGTAGAAACGTTTGGGCTTCTCGCAGAAATGTTGTTAATATCGCGGGAATAGCGTTGTAGCGATATTCTGGTACTACATTATCTTTAGTAATTTGTTAGCAACTCAAATACAATCATCCATCAACTCAGTCGTTAGATTACTATGCATCATTTCGATACTTTTTCTATTGGTAGGTCAATCAAGGTCTAGATTAGGAAATCTAGTTGGTTAAGAAAACCAAATACTTGTGTCCTAAATATAGCAGCTTAATAGGTTTGTCTCTTAGAGCTAAGGTAGGAAACCCTGTATTTGTAGGAAAGTAATCCTTGTTAAGGAATGTGTCCAGTCCTATTGATGTGTATAAATACCCATAGAAGGAACTAGAGAAAACACACCAGAACTAAGTAAGATTTGTCTTTCTCTCGTCTAAGGCTTAGTATATTCCAACCTATACGGTGCTATATAAAATTGCTTATTCCTTCCCGAGGATTCAACCTCGTTAAATACTTGTTCTTCTTGTGTATGTGATTGTGTTCTTGGCGATATTGGGATACCTCGTGGTAGTGCAAACCTAACGCTTTCGCGGGCTTCGGCGCAATAATTGGTATCATAAAGAGGAGACACTCTTGGATACGGGTACTCAGGTTGAAGTTGAAGTGAAGATATTTTTCTTAAGATTGCTTGAGGTAATACTAATCTCAAAGGTTCTGTTTTTATTTATATTTGGTTATTTAAAAATAATGGTTGACGGGGATAAACCAGTTGATCCGAAAGATCCTTTAGGAGAACATTCGGAGTCCACAAGTAAAGATAAAAAAAATAAAAGAAGAAATACTTCATTCACATAGATCACAACTCAAGGTAGAAAAGTTTACAGGAATCAATAACTTTGGTTTATGGAGAACGGACATAATGGATGCTCTTGTTCATCTTGACCTAGAAGAAGCTCTAGAAGACCAGCCAGTTGAGATGTCTGAAAAACAGTGGAACAAGATGAATAAATTATGTCTTGCTTTGATACGAGGGTGTTTATTAACTGCAGTAAGAGTTAATTATCAGCACGAGACTTCAGCTAAGGATCTCTGGTAAAATCTAGAGAAAGAATACCTTGTGAAGAACGTGGCCTATATGATACATATTAAAAGGAATTTGTATCGCTATAACATGAAGAGAAGTGCAACCCTAACCGAGCACTAAGATTCATATAATAAACTACTTGCTGAGTTGGTTAACTACGATGAGAAGATCAACGACGAGGAACAAGCTTTGTGTCTGATAAACTCTCTTATTGAAAAGTATGAACCCGTGATTAAAGCACTAATGCACAGAAATAATAAGATGACATATGCTGAGGTCACTACATCATTGCGTGGTGAGGAGTTTAGGAATATGGATCGTGAAGACCTTGTAAGTGAAGCTAATAACGACTTGCTTCTTGTAAAAGGTCGTTCAACAGACAAGAGAAAGAATAATGGTGGTTATGGTAAAGGTAGAGGACGTTCTAAGAGTAGAACGCGACTGCAGAAAGATGAGTGTGCTTGTGATGTGAATCAATAATGTTGTTGTAGTAAAAGATTCGTGAGACTTGTTAAAGCAATAGATTTTAGACTTTTAAAAAAAAAAAAAAAAACTTAATTTAAGATTGATTTCAAAATATTAAAGATAACCAAGATACTAGAATCCGCTATTACACATGAATGAATGATGTTGAATATTTCATAATTCTAATTAGCCTTTAAATCCTTTAATTCTTAATTCACAAATAATCAGGCAAATTCTGAAAAATTAATTGTATCCCCTAAGCATAGATTATCTTAATACAAAGCATAACCTATCTAATTGAATCACAACTAATGAAGAAAATTATGCAAACAATTAAAAACTCTGCAAAAGCAATGATTGAGTGAATTATAATTAAATATTAGAGAAAATGAAATAGTTACCCATTATGCATGTGTAGATAGCTTCATCCATTGCCTTGGTTGTGAGAGAATTAGCCACTCATCATGTTTGAAACACACTCAAAAGTTGATTTCATTTATACTCAAAAGTGGTTACAAATGATGAATGATAGGTGTCTAAATCACCTAATTTTATATTTAGTATTTATGCTTCCTTTGCCATTTTTCGTGTGAATTATGTATCTTATGTTCGCTTTTGAGTTTCATAGGTGTTTTGGAGTCATTTACAGGAAAGACATGAAATAGATGCTCAATTATTTGCTCAGAGTCATTGGGCTATTGATTGATGTGGAGCGGGCTAGGTTGCGCAAGACGGAGGAGAAGAATGTATTGTCAGTTCCCCAGAACTGACAGTTGAGTTGAACAAAGATTTAAGTTGTCGGTTATTCGGAACCGACAAGCCTAATATTTCCGGATTTCCCTTATCCATCCTGGGGTGTCTAATAGTGGGGCATTTAAATCCATCTCTAAACACCCTAAATCGAGAACTGTTTGTCTCTTTATTTCCACACCCACATGAAACCGGCAGAGAAGAGTTATTGCTGCTGTTGGTCTGTCCAAAATATTGAGACGAAATTGAGAATAAATGATGAGATATCGAGCAGAATTGTGAAAGGAGATCAAGAATATAGACTAGCAGGGTGAAATTGAAGTTGATGTGGTTGATTTCAAAGGATGGATGTTGTTGAATCTGAGATGTATAAATGAGTTTTGCTGTTGGGAGATAGATTTCGATCTGAGTATGGAATATGCTAGGCAAATCAGTAAGAAAGAAGATGAAATTCACGGCAGAAGCAATGTTGTTGTAGATCTCAGAAAGGGTACTAGCTTTTTAGAGAGATTCGAGAAGATGGGGAATAATTGAGGTGTTGTTGCTGTTCAAATTGATGATAGAGAAGTGAGAAAACACAGTTGAAGATACAATGATGAAGCCGATGATTATTAGTGAGATTGCGGGGATTTTGAAGTCAAGAGGGAGATGGACATTGGGTACAAACTAATTGGCAGAAGACTGAACTGTTGCTGTGGAATTTGTTGGTGGATTTGAGGATTAGGGTTATGAGATGGAGGAATTAGGTCAAGAACAAATCTGCTGCTGCGAATTGGTAGACGTCTGTTGGAATTTTGAAGCTGAGAACAAAACAGAGAATGGGTCTGTGTTGGTTGAGTTACTACCATGAAATGGGGTATGTTGAGATTCAAGATTCAAGTGAATTGAAGGAAGAGCTAGGTTTGATTTCAGTGGATTTTCTTAGGTGAAGACTGGTGAATGGAGTAAGTTCAGGTTTCCTATGGTTTATGTGGTGAACATGGAAAGAGGGAATTGGAGATGCTATGCTTGACCTAAAGGGTTTAAATGGCGGAGATTATCATGGTGATGCTGTGGTTTTGAGGGTGTGTGACTCTGTTGTTGAGATTGAGAATCTGAGAAGGGTATACTGATGTAATGGGATGTATGAAGTGCAGTGACAATGGCTTGTGGTAACTGAGGATGAGAAGAATGAACAGGTTCAAGAGGATGGATGTTCTACTGATACTGAATTGTATGCTGGTGACAGAATGGAGTTGGAGCTTGCAGTTCTGTTGCAGAAGTAGTAGTGTTGCCACAATGCAGAGAAGAGCAGGAGCAGTGGTGGTTGTTGAATGGGTTTTGTAGAAGCAGATGGACTAGTTAATGGGTGTTGGTCATGAAATGTGTTGTGCTGTTGGGGTTCACTGAGAATTGTTAGCGAAATTACCTTAGCAATGTTATTATGGGTGTGTGAAGTGTTGTTACTTTGATAGCTGAAATGGAAGAGGTGAGAAGTTGATGATGGCATGAACTGAAATTTGGTGGAATTAAGTTCAATTGTGGAGATGAAATTAGTGGTTGTGATGCTAGGTGGCTTGTCTGAGTTGCAGTAACCAAATGCAGAGAGGGACTTGTTGTGTCGCTGAGCAATGGAACTGCAGGTGGTGATTTTGATTGTGGTACTTTTGTTGGTGCAGATCAAGGTTGCTGCAAGGAGTTAGAGCTTGGCAGTTGAATGGAGTTGTTGCTCTGAAATGGTGATTGTGACAGTAATGCGGTATCTGCGGAACTGATGGTATACAATGGGAGCTGTGGTGTTACGGGTTATGGAATTGGATATGGCGAGATTGCAAGTGAGATGAGCTGAGAAGGAATCTGTGTATGATATGGCAGTTGTGAAGTGATTGCAGATTGAGTCTGTGGTTGAATGCAAGGAGGTGATAGCTACAACTGAAGATGGAGGTTGCAGTTTTGTAGATTCTGAGTTGATTGGTTTGAGAACCAAATGGTTGTGCTAGGTGGTTGGTGGTTAAGCTGTGCAGCTGGAGTTATAGGTGTGCTGTTGCTGTACAAGAATGGACTGAACTGGGTTTTGCAACTGCAAGGAGGCAACGGGAGCTGTAAGCAACGGAAGCATTTTGAATGGATGTGTGAGCTATATGAGAAATGGTGGTGCGCAGCTTGAAGGATATTGCAGTTCCTGGGTGCTCGATTCCGATCAAGATGAAGTTGCAGGTTTTGAAAGAAGCAGTGGCACAGCCATCATGGCTGGAAGTGAAGCAATGAAACACAATGATAGTGCAACAGAAGATTTAGCCTGTGCAATGGATTAGGACTGACCTTACTCAGACCAGCTAGCCTAGTCAGTTCACCTGACTCATTTCTGACTAGGTTTTGACTCGGTGTTTACCCGAGTTGATTCAGTTGACCCGAATTGGATCATTTGACCGGTGACCAGTGCGACTTTTCCGGTGCCGGATTCCGGCCAAAAACCCAGTTTTCAGATGACAGTTTTTTTGGTATATTTTCTACATGGGTTTTCTCTTATGGGCTTGGTGGACGAATATGAGACGGGTGTTGAAGACTTAACCTAATTTTGGAAAAGTATCCTTTTGGGAGAAAAGCATATAAATAGAAAAGTCTTCTTCTAAACCGGGGGATATCTTATATCTTCTACTTTTGTTCTAGGGTTTAGACATGAAAACTCTTCTCTTTATTCTTGTTATGAACTCCTTGAGCATGAGTACTTAATTTTATTATTGGTTATGGATTAATTGGATTTCACATAATATGCTTTTTGATATGATAAATTAGTTTTGTCTCCATACTTTATCGTTTATGATTCACTATTTATATTGTTACATGATTTGAATGCTTGTTTGATCGATTCGCGAATCAGCTGAGTTTGTTTTCATCTCTATTGCTAGATTAGGGTTTTTTATACGCAAAAGTGATAGATTCCTGATTACAAGTAGCATAAATATGGTTATAGCTTGTAGTGATGCATCCTTATAATCATATGTGAACTGTAACCTTTGTTAAATCGGATTAGTGTGTTTTCCACGTTCGATTCCTTTGATTGGCCTCATTTCATAGAACTCAATGCATCTAGGGAATTAAACTTGATTAATGATTTTACACGTTAGGTTGTTCTCTTAGATAGAACTCATACTCGCATCTTTTAATGTGTTTGTTGATAACAAAAGGAGATTTGCGGGATATTCTTGCGATCAAGGTATCCTAGGGCTTTTGATAAAAGTTGAGATTAAAAATCAATTCTAGTTATTGTGAAAAGCATGTTTGCGAATGAAGATGAATCCTTAACTAATATCTCTTCTATTTGAATTTATTTGTTTGCTTTTACTTTTATTATTTGCATAAAAATCAGAAAACCCCCGGTGTTTTAAAAAGGAAACCGAATCAACTTGAAAACCTAGTCCTCTCTGTGGGAACGATCATTTCTTGCCCTTGCTTCATTATGTATTTTGAGTAGTAAGAAAGTGTAATTTTATTTTTGTGTCGGCTGACAACCGACCAAATTTTGGCGCCGCTGCCGGGGAGGCAGCGATTATCACTTGTTCTTGGTTTTTTTTTTTTTAGTTTTTTTTTAGTTTTATTTTCCGATTTTTAACCTTGTTTTGAGAATCGTGTTTCAGGTACCATTCGATGGACGGAGCATATTGGAATAATGGATATGGTTATCAACCTCAACAACAACATGACAACTATCACCCTTGCGGGGAATACAATCAAAACCAATCCTTTGGTTATGGTCAATATTCCACGTACCCTTTTAGTTACTCTCATACATAGCCTTCTTACGGTGGGTATGTAAGTGAGCAACCACAAGGAGGGGAGAATAGTTGTGCTTCTCTTAATATTTCCTCTAGTTTGGTATATGAAATGCAACGATTTATGGCCAGCATGGAGTCCGTTTGTAGACAACCAAGCATGGAACCAGTTTCATCGACCAAAAGTGCTCATAGTATGTTTGGCCCAATTTCTGATCGTAGTTATGATCCTTCACCCATTCAAAGGGAAGATAATTGGCCTAGCAATACTGAAGTAAGTAATTCTACATTTTCTTTGTCGAATGAGTTTTACCAACAAATGGAAACCTATTTTCAAAATTTGAATGGATCACTCCAAGAGCTTCAAAAATGTGTTTCCAATTTAAGACAAGGGATTGAAGAAGTCAAAGAGGACATGCAAAATTCTACGAAAGACCAATCTTTGGGAAGTGGTAGCCAATCTTATGATAACTATGATAGTGACGATGATTACGAAAATACATCGCCTGAACCAATTTATGGTGACAACCCCGAAGGTGAAGTTGAAAAGTAATATGATGACACTAGTGTAGCTTACTCAAGCATTGATCTTTATAACGATCAAGAACCTATTCAAAAGGTAGAGCTTAAGGATGATGCAATGAGTGCTCTAAAGAAATTCCTTATGGATAGACTTGAATCCGCAGTGGAGTATGTGCCTTACAACAAAGAGGAGTATGTTGAGAATGACACCGGTTTAACCAATATTGTGGAAGACCCAATTGAGCTTGCAAATGAATGTAATGATGATGTTGATGCCGTGATTTTGGTTAAGGCAGAAACGGACGAAGAATGGTTGCAAGGTTTGATAGAGGACCATGATATACAAGAGGTGAATAATTCACTTGAGTTTTTTAAGGATGAAGAGGATTCTATAATACAAGAGATTGTGCAAGGTTTGTCTAACCCTTTGCATATTGATTCTTCTCCTTTACCTCTTATTGGTTTGAATATATGTTCTTCGAGAATATTGTTGAATGATTTTGTTTCTCGATATCCTCCATTAGAGATACTTGATTCTCATACTATGCAGGTTTTGGAATAAGAAACCATAGAAGTACCTGACTTTTATATTCTTTACGCACTTCCAAGTGTGGACAAGAATAAGTGTGGGGGAAACTCTTATCAGTCAATAGCTTCGTTTCTGTTTTATATTGCTAATATTTGTGCGAACCTAGTGTTTGCAAAACAGGTGCTATGGGTGGATCCACAACTTTTCCGATTATTGGAATATGGGGAATTCAACTTGCATGTCGGACTGACGACTTTAAACCAAGCGCTAATGGGAGGCAACCCACTGGTTTTGTGTATCTATCTCTATCTTTTTATTTATTTTTAAGTCTTTTATCTTTATTTTCTTATTTTGGATATTTGCATATCAAAACTCCAACTTTTACAGATTTGTGAACAATCTAGAATAAACACTTGCCTTTCTAAGTAGATGGAATTTTTGCTTAACGATGAGGTGTATATATTGGCTGAGTTAGGATTAGATGCCAACTAAATAGCTTGTTTAGTGTTTATCCTCTATTGTTCTGAAATAGCTATGAGTTGGAGTAATGAGTTTTTATCATGCATTTTATTTTCTTATTTTGTATATATATATCATGTTATGGATTTCCCACCTTGACTTTATTTGGACGATTCAATTTACATTGAGGACAATGTAAAGTTTAAGTGTGGGGGAGTGTTCTCATATAGAGTTTTTAGCCTTGTTAGTTTTCCCTTGTGTTCATATAAAAAATAAGAAAAAAAAATAAGAAAAAATAGAAGAAAAAAATTTCTTTATACACTCCGAAACCTAGAAATATGTGCCTTTAGGATGACACTATCAATCTAAATGGATGGAACCATCTTGGCTGGAGGAGTTGAGGAACCCATTAACTAAAAGGGACAGAATTATTCAAGTGTTAGAAATTATATGATAGTTGTTACCATATCTCGGAATATCACCATATCACGTTCTATTTTTATTTTTCCATATTTATCTATTGTTCTCTAAGTGCTTTGGTGGGTCACTAAACATCGACTTGTTATTACTGCTAGGATGAAATAGAATGATTGAGTTGCTAAAAAAAAAAAAAAAAAAAAAAAGACCGACCAAGTAGACCAAACGGAATAACAATGACAATTGGATAGTAGTATATGTGAAACGTTGTCCCTGTCTTCGTCGTCTAAACAAGCGTGGAATACAGGATCCATGCGCTTGGATCCAAAAGATCTAATCAAAATATTATTGTGTTGAATAAAGTTGACTCCTGGTTCCCTTGTATATGCCGGTTGAGTTGATGTAGAATTAAGATTGTTGAGCGCTGGTTCCCTTGTATATGCCGGTGTGTTGACACTAGAATTCAGACCAGTAGCTCAATCCAATAGGATGCATAAGTTCATCTTGGCGGTGACCTTCAGACAGATATGGGAAACATCGATCACTTGTTAACATTCGCCAACATCTACTTCTATATCCATTTTCTTAATCTATTCATGTGTGATTGTGGTTAGTCAGATTGCGAGTATTGTGGTTTGTTCAACTTTCTGAGTAGAGCTTAATTTATAATATATATTAATTTGGATTCACATATGGGTACCTCCTCCAATAGCCATTTTGGATTCGTTCATAGATTTGTCACAGGTAGCTGGAGTTGGAAATATAGGTTTTGTAGGTAGACCTCTTGTAAACCTTCACGAGACTATAACTCGTCCACTAGGGACACCTAGGGGTTTAAAGGCTTGTTATTTATGCTAAAAGTGACCGTAGCCTCGATGATACAGAGTTGTATGTATGTTTTAAAATTGTTTTGTTTGATTTTCTTGAGGACTAGCAAAGTCTAAGTGTGGGGGAATTTGATAGGTGTCAAAAACACCTAATTTTATATTTAGTATTTATGCTTCCTTTGCTATTTTTCATGTGAATTATGTATCTTATGTTCGCTTTTGAGTTTCATAGGTGTTTTGGAGTCATTTACAGGAAAGACATGAAATAGACGCTCAATTCGTTGCTCGGAGTCATTGGGATGTTGATTGATGTGGAGCGGGCTAGGTTGCGCAAGACGGAGGAGAAGAATGTATTGTCAGTTCCCCAGAACTGACCGTTGAGTTGAACAAAGATTTAAGTTGTCGGTTATTCGGAACCGACAAGCCTAATATTTCCGGATTTCCCTTATCCATCCTGGGGTGTCTAATAGTGGGGCATTTAAATCCATCTCTAAACACTCTAAATCGAGAACTGGTTGTCTCTTTATTTCCACACCCACCTGAAACCGAGAGAGAAGAGTTATTGCTGCTGTTGGTCTGTCCAAGAGATTGAGACGAAATTGAGAATAAATGATGAGAGATCGAGCAGAATTTTGAAAGGAGATCAAGAACAGAGACTAGCAGGGTGAAATTGAAGCTGTTGTGGTTGATTGCAAAGGATGGCTGTTGTTGAATCTGAGATGTATAAATGAGTTTTGCTGTTGGGAGATAGATTTCGATCTGAGTATGGAATTGGCTAGGCAAATTAGCAAGAAAGAAGATGAAATTCACGGCAGAAGCAATGTTGCTGTAGATCTCAGAAAGGGTACTAGCTTTTTAGAGAGATTCGAGAAGATGGGGAATAATTGAGGTGTTGTTGCTATTCAAATTGATGATAGAGAAGTGAGAAAACACAGTTGAAGATGCAATGATGAAGCCAATGATTATTAGTGAAATTGCGGGGATTTTGAAGTCAAGAGGGAGATGGACATTGGGTACAAACTAATTGGCAGAAGACTGAACTGTTGCTGTGGAATTTTGTTGATGGATTTGAGGATTAGGGTTATGAGATGGAGGAATTAGGTCAAGAACAAATCTGCTGCTGCGAATTGGTAGACGTCTGTTGGAATTTTGAAGCTGAGAACAAAACAGAGAATGGGTCTGTGTTGGTTGAGTTACTGCCATGAAATGGGGTATGTTGAGATTCAAGATTCAAGTGAATTGAAGGAAGAGCTAGGTTTGATTTCAGTGGATTTTCTTAGGTGAAGACTGGTGAATGGAGTAAGTTCAGGTTTCCTATGGTTTATGTGGTGAACAGGGAAAGAGGGAATTGGAGATGCTAAGCTTAACCTAAAGGGTTTAAATGGCGGAGATTATCATGGTGATGATGTGGTTTTGAGGGTGTGTGACTCTGTTGTTGAGATTGAGAATATGAGAAGGGTATACTGATATAATGGGATGTATGAAGTGCAGTGACAATGGCTTGTGGTAACTGAGGATGAGAAGAATGAACAGGTTCAAGAGGATGGATGTTCTAATGATACTGAATTGTATGCTGGTGACATAATGGAGTTGGAGCTTGCAGTTCTGTTGCAAAAGTAGTAGTGTTGCTGCAATGCAGAAAAGAGCAGGAGCAGTGGTGGTTGTTGAATGGGTTTTGTAGAAGCAGATGAACTAGTTAATGGGTGTTGGTCATGAAATGTGTTGTGCTGCTGGGGTTAACTGAGAATTGGTAGAGATATCATCTGAGTAATGTTATTATAGGCGTGTGAAGTGTTGTTACTTTGATAGCTGAAATGGAAGAGGTGAGAAGTTGATGATGGCATGAACTGAAATTTGGTGGAATTCAGTTCAATTATGGAGATGAAACTGGTGGTTGTGATGCTAGGTGGCTTGTCTGAGTTGCAGTAACCAATTGCAGAGAGGGACTTGTTGTGTCACAGAGCAATGGAACTGTAGGTGGTAATCTTGATTGTGGTACTGTTGTTGGTGCAGAACAAGGTTACTGCAAGGAGTTAGAGCTTGGCAGTTGAATGGAGCTGTTGCTCTGAAATGGTGATTGTGATAGTAATGCGGTATCTGCGGAACTGATGGTCTGCAATGGGAGCTGTGGTGTTACGGGTTATGGAATTGGATATGGCGAGATTGCAAGTGAGATGAGCTGAGAAGGAATCTGTGTATGATATGGCAGCTGTGAAGTGATTGCAGATTGAGACTGTGGTTGAATGCAAGGAGGTGATAGCTACAACTGAAGATGGAGGTTGCAGTTTTGTAGATTCTGACTTGATGGGTTTGAGAACCAAATGGTTGTGCTAGGTGGTTGGTGGTTAAGATGTGCAACTGGAGTTACAGGTGTGATGTTGCTGTACAAGAATGGAATGAACTGGGTTTTGCAACTGCAAGGAGTCAATGGGAGATGTAAGCAACGAGAGCAGTTTGAATGGATGTGTGAGCTATATGAGAAATGGTGGTGCGCAGCTTGAAGGATATTGCAGTTCCTGGGTGCTCGATTCGGATCAAGATGAAGTTGCAGGTTTTGAAAGAAGCAGTGCACAGCCATCATGGCTGGCAGTGAAGCGATGAAACACAATGATAGTGCAGCATAAGATTTAACCTGTGCAATGGCTTAAGACTGACCTTACTCAGACCAGCTAGCCTAGTCAGTTCACCTGACTCATTTCTGACTAGGTTTTGACTCGGTGTTTACCCGAGTTGATTCAGTTGACCCGAGTTGGATCATTTGACCGGTGGCCAGTGCGACTTTTTCGGTGCCAGATTCCGGCCAAAAACCCAGTTTTTCCGGCGACAATGTTTTGGGTATATTTTCTACATGGGTTTTCTCTTATGGGCTTGGTGGCCGAATTTTAGACGGGTTTTGAAGACTTAACCTAATTTTGGAAAAGTATCCTTTTGGGAGAAAAGCATATAAATAGAAAAGTCTTCTTCTAAACCGGGGGATATCTTATATCTTCTACTTTTGTTCTAGGGTTTAGATATGAAAACTCTTCTCTTTATTCTTGTTATGAACTCCTTGAGCATGAATACTTAATTCTATTATTGGTTATGGATTAATTGGATTTCACATAATATGCTTTTTGATATGATAAATTAGTTTTGTCTCCATACTTTATCGTTTATGATTCACTATTTATATTGTTACATGATTTGAATGCTTGTTTGATCGAGTCGCGAATCGGTTGAGTTTGTTTTCATCTATATTGCTAGATTAGGGTTTGTTATACGCAAAAGTGATAGATTCCTGATTACAAGTAGCATAAATATGGTTATAGCTTGTAGTGATGCATCCTTATAATCATATGTGAACCGTAACCTTTGTTAAATCAGATTAGTGCGTTTTCCACGTTCGATTCCTTTGATTAGCCTGATTTCATAGAACCTAATGCATCTAGGGAATTAAACTTGATTAGTGATTTTAAACGTTAGGTTGTTCTCTTAGATAGAACTCATACTCGCATCTTTTAATGTGTTTGTTGAAAACAAAAGGAGATTTGCGGGATATTCTTGAGATCAAGGTATCCTAGGGCTTTTGATAAAAGTTGATATTAAAAATCAATTCTAGTTATTGTGAAAAGCATGTTTGCGAATGAAGATGAATCCTTAACCAATATCTCTTCTATTTGGATTTATTTGTTTATTTCTTTGTTTGCTTTTACTTTTATTATTTGCATAAAAATCAGAAAACCCCCGGTGTTTTAAAAAGGAAACCGAAACAACTTGACAACCTAGTCCACTCTGTGGGAACGATCTTTTCTTTCCCTTGCTTCATTATATATTTTTAGTAAGAAAGTGTAATTTTATTTTTGTGTCGGCTGACAACCGACCAAATTTTGGCGTCGTTGCCGGGGAGGCAGCGGTTGTCACTTGTTCTTGGGTTTTTTTTTTTAGTTTTTTTGTTTGTTTTATGTCTGGTTTTTAACCTTGTTTTGAGAATCGTGTTTCAGGTACCATTCGATGGACGGAGCATATTGTAACAATGGATACGGTTATCAACCTCAACAACAACATGACAACTATCACCCTTGCGGGGAATACAATCAAAACCAATCCTTTGGTTATGGTCAATATTCCGCGTACCCTTTTAGTTACTCTTATACATTCCAACCTTCTTACGGTGGGTATGTAAGTGAGCAACCACAAGGAGGGGAGAATAGTTGTGCTTCTCTTAATATTTCCTCTAGTTTGGTAGATGAAATGCAACGATTTATGGCCAGCATGGAGTCCGTTTGTAGACAACCAAGCATGGAACCAGTTTCATCGACCGAAAGTGCTCATAGTATGTTTGGCCCAATTTCTGATCGTAGTTATGACCCTTCACCCATTCAAAGGGAAGATAATTGGCCTACCAATACTGAAGTAAGTAATTCTACTTTTTCTTTGTCGAATGAGTTTTACCAACAAATGGAAACCTATTTTCAAAATTTGAATGGATCACTCCAAGAGCTTCAAAAAGGTCCACCCTAAAACTTCCTTGTTGTTTTGAAGGACGGTCACTAGCCTACTTTCCTAATCACTATCCAAGCAATAATTACAGGTAAAGTTTCAGATGAGACTAAAAACACATACTTCAGGGTATCTGGCAATGGTTTTAGGTCCAACTTAGGAGGCTTTTCTAACGAAGGAACTAGGGTAGACTTAGAAAATGGTAGAGGTTCGAACTTAGGTTTCCAGCCATTACTATTATCTATCAAAGGTGTTTAATGTAACAAAGCATTCACCTCATTCATCACATCATCATCATCAAAATCAATCCCAAAGTGAGCTAGGCATTTCTCTAATGGATCTTTTAACAAAGTGTTTGGTAATGACTCCTCGACTAATATTCCTATCATGTTCACCTCTTCTATGCTCGAGTCATCTAGTTCAGAGGGTAGCTTACTAATATGAAAGATGTTCAGCTCAATAGTCATATTACCAAAAGACAAATTCATAATACCAGTTAGACAGTTAATGATCGCATTGGATGTAGCTAAAAACGGGCGACCTGAAATTACCGGTATCTGGTTCTCTGGGTCAGGGACAGGTTGGGTATCTAGGATAACAAAATCCACTGGATAAATAAACTTGTCGACCTCTATAAGAACATCCTCGATCACACGACGAGGAATTTTTACGGACCTATTAGCTAACTGAAGAGTCATCTGGGTGGGTTTCATCTTACCAAGTCCTAGCTTAAGGTACACATGGTATGGGAGTAAGTTCACACTAGCTCCTAAGTCAAGCAATGCTTTCTCAACACGATATTTACTTATTGTGCAAGCAATGGTAGGGGACCCTGGGTCTTTGTACTAAGGAGTAGTGGTGTTCTAAATAATAGAACTCACGCGACTAGCTAGGAAGGCTTTCTTTTGAACACTAAGCTTACGCTTTCATGTACACAAGTCCTTAAGAAACTTGGCATAAGCGGGAATATGCTTAATCGCATCTAACAATGGGAGGTTGATAGTAACCTGCTTAAAAACCTCCAATATATCATTAAAGTTGGACTCCCTCTTAGTTGGAACTAGCATCTTGGGGAACGGGGCTCTAGGAACAAAGGATGGCTCAATATGACCCTCATTGGTCTCTTTAGAGACTCTATCAGTCTCCTCATCATTTTCTGGCTCAAAAGGGTGAACTATAGCATGTTCAATATCAGGCATGGTTACCTTGTTGTCTATCACTCTACCACTCCTAAGGTTTTTAATAGCATTCACATGTTCTGATGGTCTTCCACCTACTTCATGAACTCCTCTAGGATTGGGTTGAGTTTGACTAGGAAACTTACCTTTTTCCCTCAAAGACTCATTTATATGACTAACCTTGGTTTTCAATTCGGAAATAGCCTGAGAGTTAGCATAACCTATACTCTTACTTTCTTCTATCCCTTGCGCAACCATTTGGTTGATCTTTTCAGAGATTTTAATAAACGAGGCGAGAGTCTCCTCTAGACTTGTGATCTTTTTATCCGAATGGTTCTGGAACTGGGGTTGACCTGAAGAGTTCTTAGCATAACCAAAACTTGGGGAAGGCTGAGAATTACTAGACTGACCTTGATTCTGGCCCTTAGACCAAGAAAAATTAGGGTGGTTTCTCCAACCAGGATTATAGGTATCTGAGTATGGGTCAAACTTCTGACGGTTCTCAAACTTAGCATTGTTATACACAGCATGAGCTTGCTCTTCACTAACCTGACCTTCCCAAAATGAGTTATTGGGCTCTATTCCACAACTAGAGACTTGAGAGGTTCTATTAGGTTCAACAAGGGACCTATTTTTATATTGACCCATTTCTAAAGCTTCTAACCTTCTAGACAAAGCAACAAACTTAGCATCTGATGCCAAACTCATATCTACCATATTGGTGCTACTTCTATTAACCAAGAGTCTTTTAGGGGGTTCAACACAAGACTCCCACTATTGGGATTTCTCAGCAACAACTCATAAGAAGGTAAAGGCATCCTCAACACTTTTACTAGTGAAATCACCATCGCACATAGACTCAACCATGGCTTTGGTCGAATAGTCTAAACCATCATAAATAATCTATACGAGTTTCATTTTATCAAATCCATGGTGAGGACACTGAGATAGGAGATCATTGAATCTCTCTAAAAACCTATAAAGAGACTCTCTCTCTCTCTCTTGTTGCACACTAGCACTAATTTTCTGCCTAACAGCGGCAGATTTATGCTTAGGGTAGAATTTCATATAGAAAGCAGCAATAAGCTCCTGCCATGTTTCAATGGATTCAGATGGTAGGTTGTTCAGCCAGGTCTTGGCTTTATCTCTCAAGGAGAAGGGAAACATCTTAAGTTTCAAGACTTCATCAGTAAGGTCTTTTATTCTAACTGTCCCACAAATTTCCTCAAAGTCCCTAATATGGAAATAAGGGTTCTCATCATCTTTTCCTAAGAATCTAGGGATCATCTGAAGAATACTAGGTTTTATCTCAAAATTAGCCATATTGGCTGGCAATTTAATGCACGAAGCTCGGTTGGTCCTAGTTTGGAACATGTAATCTTTCAAAGTAGTAATTGTTGGCATGGATGAAATACTAGGGGTACTTTCTTCACGAATATACAGATTCTCAAAACTGAAGTTTCCAAAAACGGGGATCTCAAAAAAAGAGTCTTCGAGATCCCCGACTTCACAAGAATAACTACTAGGTTTGTCACTAATCAAACGACCTAGAGTGTTTCTTTTCCAATCCCGTTCTTTAATGACCTCAGGCATACACTAGAAAAAGAAAATAAAAAGAAAAAGAAAAAAACCTAAAAGGAAGGGAAGTTCTATTCAAACACAAACAAGGCTGACTCCACCAAAGCAAACCTAGAGATTTCTAGCAAACAAAAATCATGATGGATCCACTTAGATTGTTTTCTAGACCAGCTTCTAATCCTTCGAAAGGGAATTCCTTACAATCTAAGCAAACCCCTCTGGAATCAATCTGAGTTTAAGTAAGTTGAATAGAGGCGAGGGAAGCTGCGTGGAGCTTTGATACCCAAGGCCTCACCGCATTACAAGGCGGCGCAGTCACGCATTCAACTCACAGAAACCATCATGAACTTCGAAGTATGCTTAAAGAGTAACCAATATTTTTCGAATGACTTTCCTAGTAAGCTTGTTACCCTATCGGTCTCGTTCTATTCCAAATTTTAAGCTTAGTTTCGCGTTTGGTATCGTTTTCCTAAGGCGCGCAAGAAGGGAATGGTGATGAAATCCGAACCCTTATCTTATATGGCCAGTCCTTGCCCTTTACTAGGAATTTAAAACAGCCGTATTCAAGTCCTCAGCATATATGCAAACGAAGGAATACAATAACTCGCTAATAGGGGATTCGCGAGTGTTTCGACAAACTTACCTCCCGTTCCAGACGAGAGATAAACCAATTTAGTCGACTTGGGCCACGACTCATATGTCATGTACGAACCCGAGGGGCCGAGGTGATATCGTAATCACCGTCCTTCTCTGCAAACAATTTAATATTTAATACTACCCTTCTGTAGGGTTTAAAAATAAAAGAATGTCCAAGTGTCCAAGTCCAAAGTCCAAAGAGTAAAGTGCAAAAGAAAAAGAAAATTACAAGAATAAAGAAATCCTAATACAATCTAAAAAATAAATAAACTCTCTCTTTTTTGTTCTCTTTTTTATAAAAAAATAATCTTCTCCTTTCGCTTTGCCTTTTACTCCAAGTCTTTAAGTATTCACCAAAAGCTTTGGCACAACTTTCTTTCGCTCCAAATTCCAAATTCTGTAAGGAAAAGACAAAAATAAAACGTAAAGAAGAACAAATAAAAACCTAAAAAAAAGAAAACAAAAAAAAAAATCTAAAAACTCTAGCCTAAAGACAAGTCCGTGTCGATGACGCCAAAAATTGATGTGAATCAATAATTATGTTGTAGTAAAAGATTCGTGAGACTTGTGAAAGCAATAGATTTTAGACTTAAAAAATAAAATAAAGAAAACTTAATTTAAGATTGATTTCAAAATATTAAAGATAACCAAGACACTAGAATCCACTATTACACATGAATGAATGATGTTGAATATTTCATAATTCTAATTAGCCTTTAAATCCTTTAATTCTTAATTCACAACTAATCAGGCAAATTCTCAAAAATTAATTGTATCCCCTAAGCATAGATTATCTTAATACAAAGCATAACCTATCTAATTGAATCACAACTAATGAAGAAAATTATGCAAACAATTAAAAACTCTGCAAAAGCAGTGATTGAGTGAATTATAATTAAATATTAGAGAAAATCAAATAGTTACCCATTATGCATGTGTAGATAGCTTCATCCATTGCCTTGGTTGTGAGAGAATTAGCCACTCATCATGTTGGAAACACACTCAAAAGTTGATTTCATTTATGCTCAAAAGTGGTTACAAATGATGAAAAATGGGAGAAAATGATTAAAACCGGGTTTTTGTAAATGTTATAATTGTTGCAAATCAGTGTTACAAAGAACGATAAAACAGTAGCGTCACTGTCACTGTATCGCTACGACCCTGCTCTAATTGTCGTTGTTACTGTTGATAAAAATGACTGCCTTTGGTGGTCTTTTGTTCTTCTAGCTCTTCTTTAATGGCAGCAGCAGCAGATTCTCAAACTCTCGATTCTTTGCTCTCCAATCTCCCCAAACTCTCCGTCCCCTTCTCTGCTACCTCAACAGACTATTTATACTCGACAGCTCCAAAATAATCTCGGTTTAATGCGAGAATATCTTCTCTTTACTATTTTTATTCGCACGGCAATATTCTCCAAATATTTGATCTTCCACGCGTTCTCAGCTGTCAAACATTCCTCATTTATCTTCTTCACGCTCCTAGTACACGTCTGAATTTGCTTTAATCCCGTGATTATCATTTCCAACCACGTACTCCCTGTTTTCTTCCACACGATTATCTAGCCAAATTTGTCCGACGAAATCACTCATACCATGCCTGTTAAGACTAGGCACGTCACCCCATAAAATTTTAGCCATTGAATCGCACTATAACCCCTCCAAATGACGTACTGAAAATCTCGCAGTAGTGTGAATATTTTGACCGCAAAAACCAAAGTTCAAAATGGTGAAGATGGTGTGCCCTGATCCAAAACACGGGCGCCTTTAACACCTGGGGTGCCCTTATCCAAAATGATGGTTCCTTTATCACTTTTTGAGCAACTTTTCCACACAAGTGTATTCCTCCAAAAACAGCTACACAAACATAAAAACCCCATAATAAGTAAAAAAAATCGAGACTAACAAAAGAGACACTGATGACAATTCATACCCAAAAATGTGTATATCAGCTTGGTGCCATGGCTCTGGTCATTGGGCTAAGGATTGTACCAAGCGTAAGGCAAGAGAAATAGATAATAGTAATACCGAGGTGAACATTGATAAAGGTAATGAAGAATCAGTTGATGCTTCTGATTTCTCGCTGACTGTGGCACCATCAGCTTGTACTATTACAGATGGTACATGGGTATTAGATACTGGAGCAATGTATCATATATGTCCATATCGGGACTGGTTCTCAAGTTTTGAAGAGCTTGATGGAGAAATACATATGGGAAACAATCATACCTGCAGGGTGATTGGGATTGGTAGTATTCGTAGCAAGATGCATGATGGTATGGTTAGAGAACTGAAGGAGGTAAGATTTGTACCTGCCATAAAGAAGAATCTGATTTCGCTCGGAACTTTGGAAGCTAAGGGCTACAAGTTAGTCGCTGAAAATGGTGTTCTAAAGATAATCTCTGGATCTATGGTAATCATGAAGGGCACACGTCATCATAACTTGTATTACTTGATTAGGAGTACAACAACAGGGGATGTGTCTATTTCTGAACACATCGGGAGTGCAGCTACCGAGAAGACGAAGTTATGGAACATGAGACTTGCACATCCAGGTGAGAAGTCGTTGCATAGGTTGATTCAACAAGACTTGTTGAAAGGTGTTATCGCCTGCAAGTTAGCATTTTGTGAGCATTGTGTTAAGGGCAAGAAGACAAGAAAAATCTTTGGCACATCTATCTACAATACTAGTAGAGTTCTTGACTATGTTCACTCAGATGTTTGGGGTCCTTCCAAGAATGCATCATTGGGAGGGAAACATTGGTTTGTGTTGTTCATTGATGACTATTCTAGGCGTGTATGGGTGTACATCATGAGGCATAAGAATGAAGTCCTAGAAGTCTTTGTGAGGTGGAAGAAGGCAACTGAGACTCAAACTGTCAGAAAGATCAAGTACTACGTTCGGACAATGGTGGAGAGTACAAGAGTAATCCATTCTTGCAAGTATGTCATGATGAGGGGATAAAGAGTCACTTCATAGTTAAGAATACACCGCAAAAAAATGTGGTAGCTGAACGCATGAATCGTACTTTGCTGGAGAAGGTACGATGTATGTTATCTAATGCTGGATTAGGTAAGGCATTTTGGGCCGAGGCAGTTACATATGCGTGCTTCCTCATTAATAGGTTGCCATCAACTGCATTAGAAGGTAAAACTCCTATGGAGAAGTGGTTTGGTAAACCATCTTATGATTATGACTCAATTCATATATTTGGTTGTCCTGCGTGGTATCATGTTAGTGAAAATAAGCTTGATAACCGTGCTATGAAAGGAATCTTTGTGGGTATGAAGAATGGAGTAAAAGGGTTCAAGATTTGGAATCCATTTGAGAAGAAGATAGTCATGAGTAGAGATGTCACATTTGACGAGATGTCTATTGTAAAGTATTGGGGTTCTCGGCAGGTAGAGGACATACGCACTAGTACTAGTGAGCCTTTGCAGCAGGTGGAGATTGATGCAACTCCACTAATTCCAGCTAAGTCTATATCTGTTCAGAATACTTTTGAAGACATTGGGTCTACAAGAGAGGTAACTACTGAAGTTCCAAATGATAGTGACACTGTTGAGGAAGAGGAACAAGAGTCAGTAGAAGATACAGAAGCTACGGTCATGGAGACCATAGCAACCAGCAAACCAAGAATATCAACCAGGAAGCTTGGTTGGATGAATGATTACGTTGCTATGCATTACCAGTTATAGAAGATGGTACTCATACTTCCTATTTAGAAGTTATACGTAGTGCAGAGTGTAAAGAATGGGAAGGTGCAATACAAGACGAGGTGGAGTCTCTTTATAAGAATGGCACATGGATTCTTATGAAGCTTTCGAACGGTAAGAAGGCCATTGGGTGCAAATGGGTATATGCTAAGAAAAAAGGATCTCAGGTGAATCAAGTATGCTACAAGGCAAGGTTAGTTGCAAAAGGTTATGCTCAAAGAGAAGGGATTGACTACAGTGAGGTGTTCTCTCCAGTTGTGTTGCACTCATCAATTCGAATTTTATTGGCCTTGGTAGTACAATATGATTTAGACCTAGTTCAGCTAGATATTAAGACAACATTCTTACATGGTGATCTAGAAGAGGAGATCTATATGACTCAGTCGAGTGGGTTCAAGGTTGCTGGAAAATAAGATTGTGTATGTAAACTAAAGAGATCGTTGTACGGGATGAAGCAGTCTCCAAGACAATGGTACAAGCGATTTGATCAGTTTATGATAGGCCAAACATACACAAGAAGTCAATATGACCATTGTGTATACTTTAAGAAGTTACGTGATAGATCTTTCATATATTTGCTCTTGTATGTCGAGGATATGCTGATTGCATCGAATAACAAGAAAGAGATTGATAAATTGAAGTGCAAGTTGTCATCTGAGTTTGAGATGAAAGATCTGGGAGACGCTAAGAAGATTCTTGGTATGGAGATTCAACGTGACAGAAAGAAGGGTAAGGTTTGTTTGTCTCATAAGGCATATTTGAAGAAAGTGTTACAGAAGTTTGGTGTCTACGAAGGAACTAAATCTGTAAGTACTCCCCTTGGTGCTCATTTTAAGTTGAATGCTCGTATGTCTCCCACTACTGAAGTAGAGCGAAAGTATATGGCCCAAGTCCCATATGTTGAGGCTGTTGGTAGCTTGATGTATATGATGGTATGTACAAGGCCGGTCATTTCACATGCAGTTAGTATGGTCAGCCGTTATATGCATTGTCCTGGCAAGGAACATTGGCAAGCTGTGAAATGGGTTTTGAGGTATCTTTATGGTACAATTGATGTTGGCTTGGAGTTTGTGAAGGGTAAAAGTAATAATCAGTTGTGTGTTGGGTATGTGGATTCTGACTATGCTGGTGATTTGGACAAGAGACGTTCAACTACAGGGTATGTTTTACCATAGCAGGAGCACCAGTAAGTTGGAGATCAATCTTATAGTCTATTGTGGCGCTTTCAACTACGGAGGCAGAGTATATGGCAGTGACTGAGGCATTTAAGGAGGCTATATGGTTACAAGGTTTACTAGATGACTTAGGAGTTGTGCAAGACCAACTGCATGTGCATTGTGATAGTCTAAGCGCAATTTATTTGGATAAGAATCAAGTGCATCATGCTAGAACTAAACATATAGACGTACGATTTCACTTTGTGAGATAAATTCTTGAAGAATAAGATATTCTACTTTTGAAGATCGATACCAAAGACAATCCAGCTGATATGTTGACTAAATTAGTTTATGGGATCAAATTTAGACATTGTTTGAATTTGATCAACATCCTTCCGGTTTGGTGAAAGGCCCTTTTTGGGGTAGAGGCTCTTAGGAACCTGGTGGAGGTATTCTAGCAAGGCAATTTGAGAGAACTACGGTCGGGTTTGATTCCTATTGAGGATACGTAGGCAACCAGTGATGGTTCAATCGACGTTGGAAGATGGAGGTGATTTTATCTATTGATCTTCTCATGCATGAATGCATGATCCGAGGTGGAGAATTATTGGTAGTTCGGTCAAGGACTAGATTAGGAAATCTAGTTGGTTAAGGAAACCAATTACTTGTGTCCTAAGTATAGCAGCTTAAGAGGTTTGTCTCTTAGAGCTAAGTTAGGAAACCCTATACTTGTAGGAAAGTAATCCTTGTTAAGGAATGTGTCCAGTCCTATTGATGTGTATAAATAGTTATAGAGAGAACTAGAGAAAACACACCAGAACTAAGAAAGAGTTCTCTTCTTCTCGTCTAAAGCTTTGTATATTCCAACCTATACGGTGATATATGAAATTGCTTATTCCTTCCCGAGGATTCAACATCGTTAAATACTTGTTATTCTTGTGTGTGTGATTATGTTCTTGGAGATATTGAGATACCTCGTAATAGTACAAAACTAACGCTTCCGCAGGCTTTGGCACAACAGTTTCTGATAACAATCATACTCTGCATCATTCAATTAGAGTTATAAATACTATGAATAATATTTGGCAGCCTCCTCCTATGAATGTTTACACAATTAAGATTGATGCTTTCTTCAGTCCTCATTATTTACTAGATGGAATTGATCTTATGTAAATCATACAAGAAAATATATGGTGGGAAAATGAGCAGTAAAAAGGGCAATCAATTTGCATTAAGCTGAAGCCTGGGCATTATTAGAAGATGTGGAAATGACAGCTACATATGGATGGACTCAGGTTATTTTTGAAACTAAAAACCTTAATATAAGTTCTTATCTGAAGAATATGTTGGATCTGTAATATTTATTAGGGAGTTAATAATGAATCAAAAAAAAGTAAACACAACAAAAAAAATGATTCAGAGATATAACACGACTACAAGAGAATATATTAGAGGTGGGGAGATCGGCTGGTTTTCTTGACATGGAAATTTGTTAGCAGAAGCTTGGGTTTTTTATACAAAACGAAAAACGAACGTTTTCTACCCACTCTGCCTAATATTTCTCCCACTCCTAGAGAAGTGGTACAAACCATAACAAATCAATCCCAGATCCAACCACCACTAAAAGATACGTTATAGTGAATGGGTTATGCCCGTTGGAGGATTAGACCAAGTCTTTCCCACATTCACTTGATGCACCCAAATCAAGTCCCATGTCTACTGACTTGGTAGCATCTAGATGACCATCTAACAACACACTTATATGTACCGCTACACATATATTGTGTGCACATGCCAGATGACTTTTGATAAAACAATGCATATATTATTTTATATAGTATAGTAGTAGAAAAGAATGCAAGTGGTGTGTGTAAAGAGTGTCTACAATATTTGTGGTACTTTACCCGATGGTGTGAGGCTTGACATTGATAGCCGGCTTTGTCCATCAACACCATGGTTATCTACCGTTAGGCCGATTGGCCACTCGGTCCAACATCTCCCACTTGGCCATTCGGCTAGTCTTGAATAAGACCCATGGAGATAGCATGTATTTTGAAATCTTCTATAGCTATAGCTTTCGTCAAAGGATCAGCAATCATATCCTCTGTTCTCAAATAACTCATTGTTATTTTCTTCTTCTTCACAATATCAAGCACATAGCAATATTTTCTCTCAATATGCTTCTTTACGGGATCACCACTGAGCTCATCATTGGCAATGGTGCATAATGCTGCTTGATTATCACAAAAAATGTTAATTGGTTTATCAGGAATTAATTTCAAATTAAGCAAGAAACCTTTGATCCATACAACTTCGCTGGCTTCATGGTTACCAGCAATATACTCAGCTTCCATTGTAAACTTCGCTACACGTGATTGTTTCTTGCTGGACCATGATATTGCAGCACCTCCTACGGTAAATACGTAACCACTGGTAGACTTTAATCAGTCTGCGTCTCCTGAAAAATCTGCATCACTATACCCTTGAACAAGTAAAGATTTAGTACGGTAAGTCAATTTATATCCCTTTGTCTTTTGGATATACCGCAATATACGTTTTACTGCTATCCAGTGAGCGATACCGGGATTACTTTGAAATCTACTTACCAATCCTACGACAAAACTCAAATCAGGTCGGGTACACAACATGGCTGTAGTTGCAGGAATTCCTACACTACACCCTTGATAAGAATCTATGGAAATTGAATTATTTTGAAGATGAATAATAACACTTTTCTTATTTTAATTTTAGAATTCTTTACAAAAAATGTAAGAACTAAGAAGTACAACTTTCCTTCTAGAGTTTCTCTCTCCTCAAGATCTATTCAACTCTCAAAAAAGCATCATCCTTCTCCTGGTCCTCTCGAGTCCTTTATATAGGGATTTACATAGTGGATGACATCTAAGTTTTCCTCCTATTTCGGATATACTTTGCGATCTCATCGCGATTGCTATAATATTCTCTCTCACAAAATTGATAACCATCGCGGGATAAACATACTCTCTTTGTATTTCTTCTATCGTCAGCTTCTTTTGGATTTTTCTGTAACGCTCGTGAAATGTTGTTAAAGAATCTTCTGTGACGCTCGCAAAAGTGTTGTTAATATCGCAGAAATAGTGTTGTAGCGATATTCTGGTCCTACATCTTGCCTCTTCTCATATCTTTTCTGCGAAGAAGATAAGATCATGAGAACCTTTTGAAACTGCCTCATGCCGTAACTGCCTATCCTCTCAGACTTCTCTGTTCTGACACGTTTCTGTGTCCTTCGCCAGCTGTTTTCATGTATTCTTTCTTTTAATAAACTTTTGACACGTAACTTCTAACTGCTGCGATCTGACCATCCACGTCTTTTCTTTGCATTAATTGACTTCATCTTTTTCGAGAAATTTCTCCTTCTATAAATACTTCTCTCATTCTTTTCTTTTTCTCTTTTACTTTCTTCTTCTCTCTCTCCATAACCTCTCTGCAAATTTACTGTTCTTCCGCGAATTGCGCTTCTGTTATCGCTGTGATTTCTTTCTTATCTTTTAATCCCTTTTCTTCATTCCCATACTTGAAAAATGGTTATCGCTTTGGTGCTAAAAACTTGATTGCTTTTGGTGAGATGCAAGGAAAACTCAGAAGCAAAGGTTTTACTCTATCTAAAATTCCAAATTAGGATTCTAGATCTGAACTTACTCTTAAATTATTTACTGATGATCAATGTTCTCGCGAGAAAATTATAGTATCGCTAGGACAACTTGAATCTGGTCTTCCCATTCCTCTCTATGACCCAGAACTTCCGCTATTTTATCAAATAATTTCTGACAAAAGGTTTTCGCGAGCGATATATCAATTGGGTGGAGAATGTATCCGATTATTGCTTGAATATGCCTCTCGCGGAGCTGGCAAAGGATCTCGCTACCCTGAAGATGCGAAGAATCCACAATTTAAAGATGTCCCCATTGTTTCTGCGGATTATATTGTGGACAACTTCTTTGTAAATTATAGCATAGTCCCTATGAAGAGGGATAGCACCTGCTGGGGTGTTCGTTTGAAAAAAGAGAAGGTCGCTGGTGACAAAGCTCTTATGCTGGACATTGATTTTCATACATCTACTAACCAAGGTCCTCGACATTCTAGCGATGACAAGTGGTTCATATTTCCATTATATCTTGAAGGTCCTTATATATCTGGTTCTCTCTCATTACCTGAAAATCTCCTAGAGTATGAGACATGGGTCTTCAACTGGCCTGAAAGATCTAAAGAAGTATATTCTCTTAACTTTTTACATTATTATCATTTACTGTCTTCTTTATATTCTCGCTAACTATTTTGATCTTTCTCAGATTGATAGAATGAAACTCAGCTATCAAACTCTTAGGAAACCCAGCACTTTCTTAGCTCTTAAATCTTTCACGGATGAAGTAAGAAATATTTCCTCATAAATTTTAACAATATATTGTTGCCCCTATTTCTTATCTTCATCTGTGCTCGCAGGAAATTGAAGAACTACCGCCAATAAAACCCATGAGAACTAAGGAGAAGCCTTCAAAGGATAAATTTGTTGTTCCTCCTAAAGGAAAATCTTCTGCCCCTCGCGGTGGAGAATCTGGCGATCAGGATAAATCTATTGTTCCTCCCAAAGGGAAACCTTCTTCCCCTTGTGGTGAAGATTTTAGCGATCCTCCTTTGAAGAAAAGGAAAACCCGATCCTCTTCTTCTTCAACTCCTCAACCTATTCCAGAAAACCTAAATGTTGAATTTGATAAGGATAAATATGATGAATATTTTAACAATAATGATAGCAGATTCCCTTCTATAAAGAACTCTTCTTCATCTGATTCTTCAATGGCCCATTTATCCAGAATTTTTAGCGATATTTCCCACATCATAGCTTGTAATGACGAGGATGAAATTATTAACAAAACATCCCAAGCTCTCGTCAATGTCTGCGATGCTCCCATACCGGTGGATAATGATTCTCTCCAAGGAGTCTCACGATCGTTGACTCCTAGCCTCTTAAATTCTCTTGGTACCTTGGTATGTTTTCATTTCTTCAATTTGTTTATATATTTTCTCTCTCGGTAGATCTTAATTTATATTATTCTTTCGCAGGTTGGAAGGGCTTCTTTTGTTGTTGCTTCTGATTTAGATAAAAGACGTGCCAACTTTGAAAAGAAGGCTGCTAAACTTCGCCAGGATAAAGAAAAATTAGAATCTGAAGTTATTGAGCTTCGCAAGAAGAATAAACAGCTGGAGACTGAAGCTTCAGTTTATAAGCAAAAGATCTCTGATCTTGATAGAGCTAACCAACAACTCTATGGTATGACTGATTTCCCTTCTTTCTTAATTCTTCTTACTCTATCGCGGCTTATTCAAGCAACCACTTTTAACTTGCAGATATTTATGGTCTTACTGACGAGGCTACACTCTTTCAATCCTTCCCTGAACCTGTAGATGATAATACTCTTCTTGCTTTCCTTAATAATTCTTTAAGTAATTTCTCAGATGATAAGATTAAATCCCTCTCCATAGATGAACTTAGATCCAAACTTAATCTCTTAAAAATTGAACACAGGTTCAATTTAGGTTTGGCTGACAAATATAAGCGATTTTATCTTGATTCAAAGAAATAAATAAATAGATTAAGAAAGAGGAATATCGATCTTATTGACGAGAAAGATCTTGCTATTAAAAATGGTTCCAAGACTCTAGCCGATTTCCATAAGACTCTTCTTAACGTTCAAATGGAAAGAGATAAACTTGTTCGTGAGAATGAAGATCTTCTTGCGAGGGAAATTCAAGTTCGATCTCGTCTCCTTATAAATAGCGATGATGAGTTTTCTTGGGCTGCGAAGGTTCTTGATAATGCCAGAAATGACTTAGGTGTAAATGTTAGCCTTCAAGTTGAACAAGCGGCCTTAATTAGAGATATGATTTCTGAAAGAGAAGGTTGTTAGTTGTTCTTCTTCTCGCTAGTTTCTTGTTTTTGTTATTCCTCTTTACAAAATTTCTAACTTGTTGTCATATTCTCAGAGAGCTTGAAAAAAGATATCTTGAAAGAATTGGGGAACTTGAAAATGAGAAGAATCACTTTCGAAATACTCTTGCTGCTCGCAATAATAAATATTCACGATTGAAAGAGCAGTTTGACATTACCACCGCGAATTTCAATAGATCTCTCATTCTTGTTCGTAATGATTCCGTTAAGTTGGCCTGCAATGATCATGGAATTTATCCTTCTATATATCCTGATCTTGCAAAGGAAATCCCCGCAATAATTCCAAATCTTAACATCTGTAATAGCGAAGATGAGGATTCTGACGAAGATGAAAATAATAATGATAATGACGAAGGAGAAAAATCTGGTGGAGGTGAAGAATATGATAAGAATGAAGATAGTGATGATAATGATGAAAGGGAGAAATCTGGCAATGAAGAGAAGTCTGATAAAGAGGATGGCGATGGATCTAGCTAGTTCTTCTTCCTTCTATCGTCTTTGTATATTTATTTTCTTATTTCTGTAACATTGATGTGAGTTTCTCCAATTCTGTAAAATTCTTTTGCTTCTATCTGTATGAATTAGAAAACAATTCTTTTTCTGCAAATTATTCAATCAATATAATTAATATCTTTTAATTATCTGTGCAAACATATCATTTAATAATCTCTATGCAATTTTATATGATGGATGAATAATAATTTCATCGTTCTTATGCATTCCCATACTTGCCTCTATTATTCATCTGCAATATGAAAAAAAAAATTGAATAGAGATTAGATATAAGCTTTAAATAAAATTTGCCTCTTTGTTGGCGATGTTATCGTTAGCAACAACTGCGTGAAATCGCAATTCTCATAAAATCCGCAAGTATTATTGCAGTAATCTTGCGGTCTTATTATGCCTTCCTAATTAAAGGTCTTACTATGCCACACCTTTTTTTTCTGCGACAAAATCGCAGGACGTCGTTACATTTGCATGTATTGACCCGTTGATCTTGCCTTATCTTTATTTTTTGATTGTATTGCGACAATATGACAAGTCTAAGTTCCCTCGCGAGATCAAAGCTTCATGACATTGCCGTCTTGCGATGAAATCGCAGGACGTCTTAACACTTTCATGTAAAACCCATTGATCTCATCTTAACATTTCTCTTGTGGCTTGTTGCCTCTGTATAATTTACGTCACGCGACAATATGACGGGCCTAAATGTTCTTGCGATCATAAAGCCCCATGACATTGCCGTCTTAAGACACTTATCAGCTCCCTAATGGAGGGTGCCGCTGTTATCTTCCCCCCTGGTTGCCCCTTCAAGGAGGGCACATCGGCCATACAAGACTAGCTCCTCCCATCCAGATTTACCAGCAACCACCTGTTTTCGCAGCCTCTTATCCTTTATGCCTATATGGCTTATAGTTACAAGACTGCACCCTAAGTGGGGTTTTCTTCAGGCCAAGTGCATCATGGCCAAGACTTACCAAGAATGGCAAGGGAGTTTCGTACGCCCCGGGCACTCTTGGCTCAACCGTGTACCTCGGCGCCTTGGTCATACTTTGAACTTCTTGGAAGAGATTCTCAGTCTTCCAACCAGGGTATAACCTTATATAGTTGGAAATCCAAGATCTCTCTCCCGGATAGGTTTTCTTTAACCCCAACATCTGCATGACTCAGATCCAAGAATGGTATAACCTTACCCCTGAATCATGTCAAGAGATACCCCCTCCTATGACGTGCTATTAGGTATTACATTTGCCTCTTGCGAAATTTTATTCGCGAACTAGGGTGCACGCCATAAAGGTTCGTCCCATTCTATTAATCTTTGTGAAATTTTATTCGCGCTTCTTGTGAGTATTGTAACTCTGATAAAATTTCACAACTTTGATCTTCTTTCTTTTTGTAAAATCTTGTAATTTTTTCAAGTAGAATACCCTGTTCAATTACATATTCTTCGAACAAATCATTCATTAAGTCTTCTAAAGTTCATCATATTACCTTTCTACTTACTATTCTCTGCTACGTTTTGTTGTTGTTTCTTCATCTGCGAGACGCTCGCCATAAACTTCTTCTTGTCGCTCTATTGTATCAATCATTAACCTTTCACTTCTCTGTCGTTGTTTGATTTTGTTCTTCCAATTGCTATTCTTCTCAGCTCTTTCTTCGCAAGATTTCATATCAATTTCATAACACTTCTTACTTTCTCCCCTATCTCCTTTAATTACTCCAACACCATTAGGATGAGGAAATTTAACGCACTGGTGGAAAGTAGATGCTACACCTAATATTCCGTGTAGCCATGGTCGACCAATTAGAGCATTGTAAGGTGATTCAATGTCAACAACACAGAACATGATCTTGGAAGTTATCCCATTCAAGGGAATCCGCATCTCAATTTCCCCTTTTGGTTTTTTTGTCATGCCATTAAAACCATAGACTTTATATGTTGAGGGAATTAGATCTTCGTCTCTTCCACTCATTTTTTTATAGGTATGATAAAATAGTATGTCAACAGAGCTGCCTGTGTCTATTAGAACTCTATTGATAGCCCAATAATCTTCATTTTCATCACCATTTTCTTCATCTTCTTCCTCCATTTGCTTTGGGTTTATCTCTAGTCTTACTACCAACGGGTTATCATGTTGCTCGCCAGGTTCTAGTATTTCTTGTATACTGAAAGATATAGTTTGCTTTTGCCATTCTTTTAATGGCGAGGCTCTCGCTATATTCATTATCTCTCTTCCATCTGTGTCTCTCGCGAAGACTCTGCTTAGAACATTATCATGGAAATCCTCTATTGTTCTATGTGAATTTACAATGGAATTACAAAACAAATTCTTTGCTTTAGCTCCAACTTCTATTACGAATGATTCAGCTCCTTATACAGTAGTTACCCTGCGAATTTCTGGTGTTGGAGGCAATCGCTGAGATTGTGGATGTCCTACTAAAAAGTGATTTAGCTTTCCTTGTTCAATCATCCTTAAAATTATTCTCTTTACATTCCTGCAGTCATTTACTGTGTGGCCATGAAAATGATGGTAAGGACAAAATTCTTGACTGCGATTATTAGGATGTGGTTCTTTTCCCATGTTCCATGGAGATGGTATATTTTCCATTAAAATGATAGCTTCCCAAATTTTTTCTATACTAGCATTGAGAGGAGGCATCTTAATTTCTTCCCATATGATCTTCTGATTCCCTTGACTTCTGAAATTGTTTTGCCTCTGTCCGCCATAAGTTTCTTGCGGCTGATCAAGCCTTTGAATCTTATTATTTCCACCACGATTGTAATAATTCTTCTCCCTTTCATACTCTTCTTGATCTTTACTGCCCATAGCTACCAACTTTTGCTGGTTATCAGTCTCTACCTTCTCTTGTTGCACTTGCGAGCTGCTCGCCACATTGTTTATCATTTTAGGAAGTAAACTCCCATTTGTTTCTCCAGAATTGGTGTTCGCGATGGGATATGATTCCATCTCATTTTGTTTCTCATCCAAAGCAATGTATTCTTCCCGTAGTTTTCGTAGTTCAGTCATAGTGATTGTATTCTTGACTCTGAAAATTTGTATGTATAGTAGATTGGTCGCGAACATTGCATTGATAAAAGACAAGATAAGGTATCTCTCGTCAACTCTTCCTGCCATCTCACTGCACATTGTCTTCCATCTTATGGTTAAATGTTTCAGACTCTCGCCAACCCTCTGTTTTAACCCAAACACATCTTCAATACCTGGTCGCGATGAATTGTTGCTAATGTAAGCTCCTAGAAATGTAGCTTGTAAATGATCAAAAGAAGTTATGGTGTTTTTTGGCAATCCCTCGAACCATTTTAATGCCTCGCCAGTTAAGCTAGACGCAAAATATTTGCATAGTAAAGCATCATGGTTTTCCCATTGTAGCATACATCTAACATAAGCCTTGACGTGTTGAACAGCACAAGTAGTCCCATCAAAGATGTCAAGTTAATGCTGGTAAGTTGCATTTTGGAGGTATTCCTCTTAATTGTACTTCTTGAGTAAATGGAGTTCTCACAGCTTCTTCAATAGCTTCATCGAGCTGCCTTCTTCCTCCTTCTCTTCTATTGCTTATTATTCCTCGCATTTCTGCTAATTCTCTCAATATTTGCTCATTCTCATTTGAGTTTTGCTTCATTGGCCTTTTTAATGCAACTTCCCTTCTTCTGCGCTCTTGCCTTTCTTGTCTTGCGAGATTTTGTGTGTCTTATTTTTCATTGTCATCCCGTCTTTCTCTGCGATTTTCTCTTTCACCTTCCTCTTGAAATCGCAATTGTCTACTTTCTTCTCTGCGGATTTCTTCATTTTTCCTCATTTCTCTTCACTGCCTTTCTAATCTCCTCTGTATTCTATCATACTCCTCTTGAATATTATCATTGTAGCGATTTTGTGTACGTCTCCTTTCTCGATTTTCATGGTTATTTTGTCGTACTGCCTCTCGAAATTCTTGGTCTTCTATTTCTGCCCTTAATCTTTCTCTTTCGCAAGCCAGACGTGCTTGTTCGGCGTAATGTCTCTTAATTTCTTCTTCAATTATTCTTTGATTCCTTTGATTCTCTCGCCCATGTAATATCCTCCTACCTTCTTCTGGATTTTCTTCTTCATTTTAGTTGTTTCTTACTCCTTGATTTCTATTATTGCGTCTATTATCCAATGCTTCGCATGCGGATTATAGCGATCTCCAATTATCTCTTTTTCTATATGACATTGTACTCCATTTAAATTTTGCACTTCTTCTCTAACATTTCTCATTGAGGAATTTTACCTTGGTTCTTCTCTGAGTGATCTTGAATTTGATCTAACAGTACTTCTTGATCTCCTTCTTTGTAACCTCAAATTCTCCATTCTTAGCTCATGATTTTGTCTTGTTAAATTCGCACGCTCTTCTGCCTCTAATCTTCTTTCTTCCTGTATTCTTTGTCTCAAATCATCTACTATTTCATTTTCACGTCCTTCATGAATTAATCCTCCACCTATTTCTTGATTTCTTTCCCCTTCTTCATTTCTTAATTGTCGATTTTCTGCTTCTTCCATCGAATCCGACCTCCAAGTATGCACACTCACTCTATCATAATCCACATTCCTATCTCGTGTTTGTGCTTGTTGATTCGGTTGTTGAATTGAACTTTCTGCTTCATTTCTTATTCTATTTCTCCCTGATCTTATTCTTAAAGATTCTTCTAATTCACCTGTTCCCTCTCCTGCAAGTCTTTTACTTCTCCTCACAGTTGTCGGTGGTTCTGATGTATTTCTTCTCCTTCTAGCCATTTCTTCAACCCTAACAATTTCTTCAAATCTTCAAGTTGTAATTAGAGATTTCTTAGCTTGATTCTCCCTGTTTCTGGGCGCCAAAATGTAGTTGCAGGAATTCCTACACTACACCCTTGATAAGAATCTATGGAAATTGGATTATTTTGAAGATGAATAACAACACTTTTCTTATTTTAATTTTATAATTCTTTACAAAAAATGTAAGAACTCAGAAGTACAACTTTCCTTCTAGAGTTTCTCTCTCCTCAAGATCTATTCAACTCTCAAAAAAGCATCATCCTTCTCCTGGTCCTCTCGAGTCCTTTATATAGGGATTTACATAGTGGATGACAGCTAAGTTTTCCTCCTATTTCGGATATACTTTGCAATCTCATCGCGATTGTTATAATATTCTCTCTCGCAAAATTGATAACCATCGCGGGATAAACATACTCTCTTTGTATTTCTTCTATCGTCAGCTTCTTTTGGATTCTTCTGTAACACTCGCGAAATGTTGTTAAAGAATCTTCTGTGACGCTCGCAAAAGTGTTGTTAATATCGCAAAAATAGTGTTGTAGAGATATTCTGGTCCTACAATGGCATACATTAAAATTCCAACTACCTGTGCATATGGTTTTGAATTCATTTCAATTCGTTCTTTTTCATTTGCATGGGCCATTTTCTTAGATAATTTGGTTCCTCTACAGATGGGTGTATCAACAGGACCACAATGTCCATTTTATATTTCTTTAGAACACTATCTAAGTATGCTTCTTGAGACAACTGAATTGTCTTATGCAATATATCTCTAGTTATCTTGATGCCTAATATAAAACTAGCTTCACCCATATCTTTCATCTCAAAACGAGATTTAAGCCAAGTTTTAATTTTTACAATCGAATTCAAATCATTACCTAACAATAATATATCATCAACATAAAGAGATAGCATAACAAAAGTACTCCCACTGTTCAAAACATAGATACAAGGATCATAAGCATTAGCTACAAAACCGTAATTAGTGATAGCATCATGAAAAGTTAAATATCATTGACGAGATGATTGTTTCAGCCCATAAAGAGATTTGTTTAACTTATAAACTTTATCTCTATTATTTTCATTTATGTAACCTTCAGGTTGCTCCATGTATATGTCTTCTTTTAAGTCTCCATTTAGGAATGCTGTCTTAACATCCATTTGGTGTATTTCTAAATCTAAGTGAGCAGCAATAGCTAACAAGATTCTTATGGATGTAAATTTAGCTACAGGAGAATATGTTTCTGAATAATCTATATCCTTTTCTTGTGTGAAGCCTTTCGCTACTAGTCTAGCCTTATATTTGTCTAGTGACCCATCATCCTTAAACTTCTTTTTCAAAATCCATTTACAACCTATAACATTCTTGTTTTCAGGTAAATCAACAAACTTCCATACATCATTTTCATTAATTGATTTTATTTCTTCATCTGTAGCATATTTCCATTTATGAGCATCAGGCAATTTCATAGCTTGTTTAAAGTTTAAAGGATCAACATCAGATGTGTTCTCATCACAAGAAAAATGTTCATCATCAAAAAATTCATTCTCATCCAAAACAACTGCATAATCTTTCAAATAAGAAGGTGGATTCCTACTTCTAACAATCTTAGTAATTGTATCTTGCACCGGAGGAGACTGAATCAAATTTTCATTATCTAAAGAAGGTGTCTTGTCTTTAGGAATTTCAAACAAATTAACCATACAATTATTAGACATTGGTTCCAAGTTTTCTTCAATGAAATATGCATCTCTACTTTCAATTACACCTATAGATCCATCAGCATGGTGAACAACAAATCTATAACCTTTAGAATGATCAGCATAACCAATAAAAATGCATTTAACAGTCTTAGGGTCTAATTTAGATCTGTTTTTATCTAACACTCTAACATGTGCATTTGTTCCCCAAATTCTAAAATGACTTAAGTCAGGTTTTCTACCACTCCACAATTCATAAGGTGTGTTAGTCACAGATTTAGATGGCAATCTATTCAAAATGTAAACAGCAGTAGACAAAGCTTCTCCCCAAAAATGAGTACCCAATTTTGAATGACTAAGCATGCTCCTAGTCATATCAAAAAGAGTTCGATTTCTACGTTCAGCCACACCATTTTGTTGTGGCGTATCAGGCATAGTAAATTGATGAATAATACCACGGTCCTTACAAAAATCACCAAAAATTTCAGAATTATATTCACCACCTCTATCACTACGAAGAACTTTAATTTTTCTGCCTAACTGATTTTCTACTTCATTTTTATATGCGATAAAAATATCCAAAGCATCAGATTTTTTAGACAACAAATAAACATAACCAAAACGAGAATAGTCATCGGTAAATGTAATAAAATACGTCATACCTCTATGAGTTTTAACATTCAAAGGACCACATATATCACTGTGAATGATATTTAACAAATCATTTGATCTAATAGCTTTACCAAAAGGTTCCCTAGACATTTTACCCATCACACATGGTTCACATAAATTAAAATCAATTTTAATTTTAGGAATTAAACCATTACTAGACATGCGAGATAGTTTATCTTTATTAACATGACCCAATCTCATATGCCACATAAGAGAATCGGAAAGATCAAGATAATTAGAACACTCATAGGAATAAGCAGAAGAATTAACAACTTTATTAAAATCAGAGGATTTCTGGTTCAAGCGATACAGACCATCAACTTTAGTGCCCCAAAATAAAATTCTACCATGCTTACCTACAGACACTTTTCCGGATCGAATTCTAACCTCATAGCTCTTATCATCAAGACACGGTACAGACACCTAGTTTCGCCTCATATTAGGAGCGAACAACACATCAGTAAGGACTAAGTTATTTTGACCAGGCAAAGACAATTTCACAGTTCTGATGCCTAAGACATCACAGTAGGTAGTATTACCCATATAAACTCTGTGCTCGCCGGTTTTAATCTCCTTAATGTTAACAAAACATTCCCTAGACTTTGTCACATGTCTTGATGAAGCTGAATCGATCCACCATGCATCTGTATCACAATCAGCTAGAAGAGATTCTGAGACAACACAAACAATATCCTTAGACCCACTACCACTAGACTTAGAGTTGTTCTTCTTTTCTTTGCATTAGAATTCTTCTTCTTGTTAAAGTTTTTCTTAAAAGGCTTCTTATTGGGTCCAGAATTCTTGTTCTTGTTTGGTTTGGCTACTTCTTCAGTGACATGAGATTGAGATGATTCACCTCTTTTTTCACGACGTTGAGCTCCAACACCCAGCAATATAGGTAAAGTAATCATATTAACATCTCTACCAGACATATTAAGAGCTACCACTACAGATTCCCATGAATGAGGAAGACTATGCAACAGAGTGGAAACTTGCATCCTATCAGGTATGGGGTTTCCTGCAGCAGCTAGTTCATTTGCAATCACAGTCATATGACTACAATGATCAATGACATACTCATTTTCTTTCATACGGGTAGTATTAAACTTCTCAATCAACAACTGAATATACGTCTCAGACTGTCCCCCATAGGATTAAGTGACAACCTCAAACATAGCTTTTGTTGTTTGATAACCTTCATAGATAATTTCTAAATCCGGATTCATAAAGGTTAACATGGTTGATCTAGCTATCTTATCATCCTCCAAAAAACGATCATAACTACGTCTAACAGCAGGACTGAATATACGTCTCAATCAACAACTGAATACAATGATCAATGACAGACTCATTTTCTTTCATACGGGTAGTATTAAACTTCTCAATCAACAACTGAATATACGTCTCAGACTGTCCCCCATAGGATTGAGTGACAGCCTCAAACATAGCTTTTGATGTTTGATAACCTTCATAGATAATTTCTAAATCCGGATCCATAAAGGTTAACATGGTTGATCTAGCTATCTTATCATCCTCCAAAAAACGATCATAACTACGTCTAACAGCAGGACTGAGATTAGCAGGTTCTTCAGGGGTAGGAACATCAATCATATTCTACTTTTTCATGAAACAGTATATGCCTAATGCGTCTTTTCCAAGTAGAAAAATTAGAACCATTCAAACGCTCGGTTTTTCTCAATTCATGACTTACTGCCTTAGATGCCATTGAACACTAAACAGGTAATAAAGCAGCACAAAAAAAGTCTTAATCACCAATAAAGTTTCCAATGGGTACTGACCTTTAATTTGGAAGTAAACGAATAAGGGAAGCAAACCCCCAAATTGAAGTAGATAAGAGATTAGTGAAATCCCCAAATTGAAGAAGTAATTAATTTGTACGCCTGACTCCAATTGATCGGTGCGAGCAAGAAGTAAACAAGCAGGACCCAACTTGAAGTTTTCAATCACCCTTCCGTAGAATGAAAAGTGTGAACGCTGGAAAAAATAAAAATCACTTTCCCCTTTTCTGATCAGTACTCGTCTTGCCAAAATTAATTGAAACCCAAATCACAAATCCCCTTTTCTGATCACTAGCATATGACTAACAAAAAATCAATTATTAATTGATCTTGTCTTTGATTCACTCATAACTGTTCTCTCAAATATCAATTGATTGGCTAATTGTTTTCACTCAAAAACTTCTCCTAATCTGACCTAGCTCTTGATACCAATGCTGGATCTGTAATATTGATTAGGGAGTAATGAAACAAAAAAAGGAAACACAGCAAAAAAAAATGATTCAGAGAGATAACAAGATTACAAGAGAATATATTAGAGGTGGGGAGATCGGCTGGTTTTCTTGACATGGTGATTTGTTAGCAGAAGCTTGGGTTTTTTATACAAAACGAAAAACGACCGTTTTCTACCCACTCTGCCTAATATTTCTCCCACTCCTAGAGAACTGGTACAAACCATAACAAATCAATCCCAGATCCAACCACCACTAAAAGATACGTTATAGTGAATGGGTTATGCCCGTTGGAGGATTAGACCAAGTCTTTCCCACATTCACTTGATGCACCCAAATCAAGTTCCATGTCTACTGACTTGGTAGCATCTAGATGACCAGAAAGATGACCATCTAACAACACACTCATTTGTACCACTACACATATATTGTGTGCACATGCCAGATGACTTTTGATAAAACAATGCATATATTATTTGGAGAGTTCTAAACGAACCGAGCTCCCCGAACTACACCAAAACAACAAGTGAAAAGCTCTCACATTTTTTACGGTGGGTCCCGGTGGGCCCCGTCGGAGGACAGCAGGGGGCCATTTATGGTGGGGCCAATAAGGTAGTTTTTTCATTGTTTGAACCTTTCAGTTCATAGAGAATTTTTGATATTATTTTATATAATATAGTAGTAGAAAAAAATGCAAGTGGTGTGTGCAAACAGTGTCTACAATATTTGTGATACTTTACCCGTTGGTGTGAGGCTTGACATTGATAGCCGACTTTGTCCATCAACACCATGGTTATCTACCGTTAGGCCGATTGGCCACTCGGTCCAACAGAATACTTCTTCTCTTCCTCCTTAGCGGAGTGTTCCTATCCATAGAAAATATGTAAATCAATGTACCGTTAACTCTGTTTGGTCTTGTCAGTTTGTTTATAAAGTTTGGAATAAAGCTACTGATGCATTAGCAAAAGCTGCGAAAAAATGTAATCTTGGTGGAAAATAGTGGTTACGTCGACCTGAATTCTTAATTCGCTCATAGATAATGATGTAAGATTAAGTTATGTTTAATATGATTCTTTTTGGTGTTCATAAAAGCTCGTAGGCTTAATTAATTTAGTGAACCCTACGTTTCAAACTTAGTATGTATTATGGAAAATCAACCAGTTGCATCTTCTCCTTCCGTCACTGAAATGTTAAGGTTTATTTTAACCCGGTTAAATTTTCGTTTTATACTGATATCATTTATACAATGTCTTCATATGCAGTGCATAATAGACCAAGTCCGATATAATTTTCTCTTTGTTTATGAATAACATAATTTGTAGGAGCGGAATATGACAACAAATGATAACTTACGAAATTGTGGAGAGAAAAGAAATCTTGCGAACAAAGAACATTTTGCGAGCAAAGGAAATCACGAGGAAAGCAAAAGAAGTTCGCGAAGTGAACTTACGAAGATTCGCAAGATAATTCTCAAATCCGAAATGGCGGGATAACACAACTGTCATCTTTTGTAAGATCATATAAATAGCCATTTAGGCATGAGAAGAAGGGGGGATAATTTTTAGAGAGAGGAATAATTTTAGGAGGAGAGAGAAAATGTTAGGAGAGATTTTATTTTCTTGATCATCTTCTTCCCCAAAATTCTAGAGCTCCAAATATTCATTAATGGAGTCTCAATTGTAAAATCATGTAATTACATACAATCACTAGTGAAGCACCGTGGATGTAGATCACATTGATCGAACCACGTAAAAATCTATGTGTCTCTTTTTATAATTTTAGTACTTTAATTCTTAGTTTCATATCAAATTAGTTAGATTTAGGAATCATTTTAATGGATTCTTATGAGGGTGTAGTTGTGAGATAATCCGCAACTACATAATTGGCGCTAGAAACAGGGAGAGATTAAAAGGATTTATCCTTCCTGTAAATTTTTGATTCAAGAAGTTCTCACGAAGATTAGCTATTGTTCATGATCTTAAAAGTTTCAGGAGCAAAAATGGAAATTTCATGGAAGAAGATACGCTTTCAGGGAGTGAATCAACATCAATAAAAGACGAATCCTCTTTCTTAACTCATTTCTTTTATGATTACTATTTTCTTTCAGATTTATAGATTTATAAAAGAAAAATGTGAATTTTATTCCTATTATATGATTTTAGTCTTCATATCTATTGATCTAATCTAATGATTTTACTTCGCGGTAAAGAAATACGTATCAGTTGAAGCAGATCATACTTTAACATCACCATCAGCAAACAGTTAGAACAGCTCATGCTTTCTTACCTTGTCTGCCCACATTACTAACGAATATAAATTCTTTTTCTTTGCTTCGCAGATGTTTACCTTACTTCGCAAATTATCATAAAGTACAATAAGTTTTCTTTCCCAACTATCGAACCTGTGGTGTGCTGAATAACTTCGTGGAAGATGAATTATCAACGAAGGAACTTGTGAAGTAACATTAATCCAATAGCCTCAAACAGTTACTTCTTCGCAATAATTAGGTTTGCGGCTAGACAATCTTGTCTACAACCTGAAACCTGCGAAAACATTCATCTTGGATTATGTACCAGTAAGAAAGGGAGGTACTCAAGCTGACGACCAGCGAAGATAAAAGAAGTTTCTAGGGCGCAAAGAAAATTCGAAGACGAGGCTGTGCGCAGATGAGCATAAGCAGAATGCCCAACTGAAGATGATGAGGCCAAACCGAATATGAACGGAGTGAAGAATAGGGATATTGAGAGCTGTATTATAATTCCAGAGAAGCTATAAGGGTCAAACATTAATAGTTAATTCACACCAGAGGTTTCAAATTCAACGCAACAAATCAGTCTGCATCCCAGCTCATTTCAAGTCAATATCAGTTCACATCAACAGTACCAGTGAGATAACAATTCCGGGGATGGAGAACCTCCGTCATTGCGAACTTACAAAGTGACTTGATCAAAATTGCCTGCGAAGAAGAAGAAAAATAGAAGATGATAGGGGTACAAAAGACATTTAAATGAGAGTTAATCAAACTAATCATGGTATTCCAACACAAACAGATGCTAGCTCAGATGGTCAGAAGTAAAGTAAAGGAGTTTGATGTCTATGGTTCAAATCCCCCCATTCGCAAAAAAGTTTTGCACTTCGCAGATGTTTGCCATGCGAATATTCGCAACACAAACAATTCTACTCTTTGCACTTTGCAAATATTTACCTTGCTAACATTCGCAGCATGAATTTATATCGTAAATATTTCCTTCGCAAATGTTAACTTCGTGTAAATCATTACTTCGCAGATGATCGATTACTTTGAGCAAATTATTACTTCGCAAGATTTTTGATATTTCGTAAGAAGAAAGTGGGAGATTATTTCACAAGAAATGGCAAGTCATATACTTTGCAAGAGACAACAACAAGCCGTAAAAGGTAAGTACCATTTCCTTGAATACTTTATTTACTGAAGACAAAAGAATTTTGATTTTATTTACTAAAACCGATATACTCGCAAAATTTCTACAATTTCTAAGATTTCAAAACATTTCAAAGATTTTTTAGATTGGTGAAAAGTGATACAATCGCAAGATTCAAAAATGAGTTTATCGCAAAAATTTAAAGATCTCAAAATTTTTCAAAGACTTCAAAATTACAAAAAACAGAGAAAATTAAATTCATATATTTCTATAGAATAATTTTGATTTAAAGATATGATATGAATACTTCTCATACTTCTTATACTAAACATTTTATGAAAACATTCAACATTTTATGTCTATGAAAAATTTACGATGACTTTTTAAAAGGCGAAAAAATACCGCCAAAAATCAATTGCGAAGAAAAGACCGCAATTTGCGAATAAAAGACCGCAATCTGTGATCAGCCTCCAAAAAAGAAAGAGAGCCGCAGAAAATTTTATACAGGCAAACCTTTGTGGCGTACAACCTAGTTTGCGAAGCTATATTTCGTAAGAGGCAAAGTCCTAAAGTACGTCATTTAAGGGGGTACCTATAAACGTGGCTAAGGGTAACCGGAACACCACCAAGGGCCCTTAGTACATGGTAAAATTTTAGGGGTACAACCCAATAATGGGGTACCTATCCGGGTTAGACACCTTGGATTCTCACCTAATCTAGCGACATTACGCAATATAAAATGCGGTGTAAGAGGATTTAGGTTGGGCGACTAAGGCATACTGTCTTTCCCAAGAAGTGCAAAAACGATCAAGGCGCCGAGGTACACGGTTGAGTCAAGAGTGCCGGGTGAGGTTGAACCACATCTGCCATTTTTGACAAGTCTTGGCAAATGATGCACTTGGCCCAAAGATACCCCATTGGGTGCAACCTCGTAACTATAAGCCCTATAGGCAAAAAGGATAAGAGGTTGCGATCAAAGGCTGGTTGTTGGCAGAACCGGATGGGAAGAGCTAACCTTGTATGGTCGATGTACGCTTCCTTGAAGGGGCAACCAGGGGGAAGATAAAGGGCAGCACCCTCCATTAGGGAGCTGATACGTGCTATAAGACGCAAATGTCACGAGGCTTCTTGTTTGCGAAAACATAAAGGCTTGTCATATTTGTGCAACAAATGAAGTTCTCATGAGCATTCTAAAAAAAAAAAAAAAGGAAAACATACAAAAAGAACTCGCAGAATGAAACAAAGAAGTTAAGATGAGATCAATGGGTTATTACATGAAAGTGTAAAAACGTCCTGCGATTTCATCGCAAGACGATAATGTCACGAGGTTGTATATTCGCAAGAATGTTCAAACTTGTCATATTATCGCAAACACAAATATTTTATCACAAAAGAGGTGGCAAAATAAGACCTTTACTTAGGAAGGCATGATAAGACGACAGCAATTAATGAAGTTTATTCCATCAATATCATTGAAGAATTTTTACAAGAAGATATATCATGAAGTTCTGACAAAGAAGACAATCCCATCAAGATCATTGAAGAATTTTTACAAGAAGATATATCATGAAGTCCTAACAAAGAAGACAATCCCATCAAGATCATTGAAGAATTCTTACACGAATATATATCACGAAGTCATACCAGAAGAGGCGATTTCATTCGCGAAAATACACAAATGAACTTGTGAAGATGATTATATGAATAGAGGCAATTCAAAGATATATCAATTTTACTGCAGCAAAATGAGCTAAGTAACACAAACATTAGCTATGCATTATAATAGATAAGTATTAACATCATACAAGTATCATACTTGCATCATACAAGCATCATATTTGCATCATACAAGCATCATATTCGCATCATTCAAGCATCATATTTGCATCATAAAAGCATTGCATAAACATTTTATGGCATAAGCATCACATACACCTTTCATAACATAATCATTACATAAATATTATATTCGCACAAGTATTTTACAAAATTTTACACGATATTACCGCGAAACTTCGCATAAACATTTATAATTCGCAGGACTATTCATAATTCGCAACAGTATGTTCGCAACAGTACATTCTCAACAATATATTTGCAACAGTATATTCGCAGCACTATTCACAGCATTATTCGCAGCACTATTCAGAAGTTCATAAATTCGCAGAAAACCCCAGAAATTCGCAGAAAAATTCAGAAATTTGCAGAAAAATTCAGAAGTTAGTAGGGTTACCAGTTGAGGCAGAGGCAACATAAGAATAGAGACGCAATTTAATTATTCAACATTTTATCAAGGACTTTCCTTCATAGATAAAGAACAGAGGCAACTATGGATACCCAAGAAAATATTTTATGTTCTTTATCTTCTCAGCAAGAATCCTCACCAAAAATGGAATAATAATTTCACATGAACAGAGGCAATATTTATCACCCTCATCAAGGATATTTCATACTTCTTATATATTTCGAAGATTAAATACTTCTTATACTTCTTAAGGATACTTCATACTTCTTATATATTTCGAGGATTGAGTACTTCTTATACTTCTTCAAGGATATTTTATATTTCTTATACTTCATACTTCTTTAAGGGTACTTCACACACTTCATACTTCGCAAGATGATACTTCTAATTACTTCTTAAAAGCTTCAGAACTTCGCAAAAGAATAGAGGCAAGTATATACTTTTCAAGACTAGTATTATTTTGCTCGTTCCTTCATCAACAAAGATCAAAGACTACTACAGCGGATTTTTTCTTAAAGATCGCTCTTCAAGCAATATTCAAGAAAAATGAGGCAAGATGTAGGAGCGGAATATCACAACAAATGATAACTTACGAAATTGTGGAGAGAAAACAAATCTTGCGAACAAAGAACATTTTGCGAGCAAAGGAAATCACGAGGAAAGCAAAAGAAGTTCGCGAAGTGAACTTACGAAGATTCGCAAGATAATTCTCAAATCCGAAATGGCGGGATAACACAACTGTCATCTTTTGTAAGATCATATAAATAGCCATTTAGGCATGAGAAGAAGGGGGATAATTTTTAGAGAGAGGAATAATTTTAGGAGGAGAGAGAAAATGTTAGGAGAGATTTTATTTTCTTGATCATCTTCTTCCCCAAAATTCTAGAGCTCCAAATATTCATTAATGGAGTCTCAATTGTAAAATCATGTAATTACATACAATCACTAGTGAAGCACCGTGGATGTAGATCGCATTGATCGAACCACGTAAAAATCTTTGTGTCTCTTTTTATAATTTTAGTACTTTAATTCTTAGTTTCATATCAAATTAGTTAGATTTAGGAATCATTTTAATGGATTCTTATGAGGGTGTGTAGTTGTGAGATAATCCGCAACTACATAATTTAGACAGTGGTGGAGGTGGCGATGATGGTGGTGGCGGTAGCGATGGTGATAGTGGTGGTGGTGAGGGTTATGGAGGCGGTAGTTATGGTGCAGTGGTGGTTTAGACGATGGTGGAGGTGGCAGTGGAAGTGGTGGCGGTGACGGAAAGAAAAAATCTCCAGTCCTCAACCGTGAATCCTGAATAGCGTATTTATCTTTTTCTTACGTGTGGATTCATTAACTGGGTTGGATGAGATTATTAACGGTGGATTCGTTAACTAGGTTGGATGAGATTATTAACGGAGGGGACCATTTTTCCAAATTTTTAATGTTGGGACTTCCAACATTTGCACCCCATTTTGAGGCATTTTTTTAATTTGCCTATCAGAACCACTTGTTTGGCCAAGAACTGAAAAGCGTTGGTTCCGTCACTGCTTACCATATACCCATCGGCTTACAAGCTATAGACAAAGTTCCAAAGATGAAGACGTTTAAAACACATTAAGATATTAAGATTTGTTTGTGTGGAACACAAATTTAGAGATAAGGAGAAGAGACTAATCTACTAACAAAATCCTGGTTTCAATGGAGCAACTCAAATTTTGTAAGCGTGACGTTACCCAAGTGGGGTGCAATATCATTAACAGAACCACCCCCACCATCAAATCCCTCTATCTCTAGCCCCAAATCACTCTGTCCTCCAAGGCAACCACATATGCCATAATGCTACTAATTTCACCTATCACACGACATCCATGTATGATGATCCATGCATGCACATATTGCTCCTCTACATCTGTGCCCATGCATGCATGATTCATCGTACAACTTAAATTTATGTTATCTAACTAACACGCACAACCTTATAACCATGTGGCTAAAACTCAAATTCACCTAGTGAACTATTTACGACTCTTCCCTGTAAACGTTTGAAAAACGACAGAACCGAAACCTGGGAACTTGTCGAATGAAGAGGTTGTACAATTCAGTCCAAGTGATTCGACTGAATCAGAAACATATCTCCATAATAAATCTTGGAACGACTTTGTTACCTTATTTGAAGTAGATGTTATTGATACAGACATCGTTGATGGCCGGAAAACTTGAACCACTTTCCTTAAAGTATTTCCAATATCTGTACGGCTATCGTTGTACTTCTTTCGGGACCATGGAGATGATAACCCAACACCTTCAAAACTTGCATAACTAAAACCTTCTTCTGGTGTGACATGAATCGTGAAGTAATTTTCACCATCTATACCATTCATTGAGTACCCACAAGGATCAAACCCAAAATCACAAATTATTGATTTTGGATTAATATTTCTTATACCAGTAATTTCAGTCATCTCATTTCCAACTACTTCCCCACAATTATCATCTCCGGGTCGCCGGAAAAACTTACGTGCCAAAGCTTTGTCAAGCTCGGTCATGCAAACCTCTACAGTAACCACCTCATCATCATCAATATCATCCTCATGTATGGACATCATGTTATGATGGTCAATACCATCACTAGCCGTATAAACATGCCATGAATGAGAAGAAGAAGAAGATTTCTTGGTTTTCTTAGACGGAGGAGGCATAATAGAAGCTTTTCTAAAGCAAAGATTTGCAGGTAAATTATTTTCCAAGTAAATAATTTCCTCTCTAAAGCTAGTATGAGGAAAAAGTTGACTTTTAGGAAAAATGAAATTACCTCGGGTGTACCTACACCCTATCACAGTAAGACCCATCTGATGAGCATGAGATAGAAATAGAGGGACAGATTTCAATAGTTGGGTGGTGCCACATGTTTTGATGATAATCTTTGTCGGATAAACAAAAAGACTTGATTCCGATAAAACGTATGAATCGAAAAAACGGTTACCAACAGCCGAAACAACGGTACATTGAACAGCATCCAAGATTTCTTCTAGTGACTGGAAATTGAGATTTCGGAAACCGTTTCTTAGTGTCTTTGGATCATCTCCTGTGAATTGGAGTTCTAAACGTTTTTCAAAACCTTCAAAACCCGATACAGCCATGGACTCTAGATTGGGAGGGGGTGAGTGAGAGATTTACTTGTTAAATGGTTAGAGTAATGAGCTGTGGTATGTTTTTCAGAGAGGGAGAGATAGAGCTAGAAATGGGCATGGTTTGGTAGTGAGAACGAGAATGCAATTTATAGGAGGAGAGAATTAGTGAGTGTAAGTTAGTGAGATAGAGAAGGGGGGGCATGCGTGTGAGGCAACCAGATAGAATGATTGTAGGCATAATTAGTGAAGGAGATGCATGATAATGCGTGAAATTTTGTAGTTATGGTGCAGTTGTGGTTGTGATCACTAGTGAGATGTTCATGTCATACGGAGAGACAACAACCATAGAGAAATGGAAAATTAAGCCCATGCGCATATAGCTAGTGGGGTAATAAGAATTTTAATAATTATTTTTCTTTTTTGTGGTTGTATTTAGTTTTAGATATACATTATTTTATAATTTGTAAATTTAATTAAAGCTTAATACATCATTAGTAAAACCATCTAATACGGGTTAGTTACTTTTCTTGATATTAGATTTATCTACTGTAGCTTTTTTTTTTTATAATACATTGAAGGGTTAAGGGTCCCAAATAAGATTACAATCATAAATTTTCGCCTTTCTAGATGAACTATTCGTTACATTATTTGTAGTTATGTGGACAAAATGGAAACCAAGAAAATTGGGACAAGATTTAGGTATTTTATCTGCTTTTTCCAAAATAGCTTTGCTGCTCCACGGGATAGATGTTATTTTCCCAATTAGACTATCCATTAGACTTGCACGATCACCTCTACGCTGAAATTTCAAACTACTCTCCGTTTGCCCATGTTGGTGCTTGGAGATTTATAACTTCTGCTTCTTGTGGGTTATTCTAAGTTGGTAGACTTTAGGAGGCTTGTATTACGACCAAAAATTGTTCTCCAGCCAGTCACATAAGATGTTTCAAGGAAAGCAAAACAGTTTTGTATTTATATTTATTGAATTGAAATAAAACTTGAGATAACCAAACAAATTGATCAGAAATTTCCTTCAAATATAATCCGATAAACATATTCCTATTTAAAATTCTTGTAAATTAGTCGATCGAATTCAATTAAGTTTTTTCTTTTTAAAGAGAGCAATGTATTCTTCATCATTATACAAGACGACGGGTAATTGATTGGATTTGGTTCCACTTGTTACTGAAGTTGTTATTCGACTAATCTAAATCAATGAATCAACTTGCAAAATATTTGACTCACTGAGTCCACAATAAATTTTTTCATTTTTCTAAAAGATATTTTTGAAATTTCTTTCCTAAAAACCTTCAAAAATTTTAAATTCATTATTTATTTATTTCTAGAGTTTTTTTACGAAAAAATTAGAAATCATTTTTTATGCTTGTAAATTCAAAAAAAAAAAAAAAACTTCAAAAAGTATATAACTTTTATTTGTTTTCTCAAAACAATTTAAGAATATTGTTTTTGAGGTAGGATCTAATGACATGTTAGAATGACATTATCATGACGTGGTGATGCCATTCTTTTTTCAAAATCCAAACGATAATAAATTTGAAGCTAATTTTTTTGTGACATGTTCCTCTTATAAAACTTTACATTTCAATCACAATCCACAAATTTTAATCTCAATCGTTAATCTTCAACTGCTGATATTCAAAATGCTAGATTGTAATCTTATACGTCTTGGAATGCACTCATTATTGATTGGAGTGTATATATAGCTTTATAAGGGGAACATGTCATTAAACAATTATCCTCAAATTTATTGTCGTGTGGGTTTTGTAGAAAAAAATGACTCCACTATGTCATGATACTGTCATTCTAACCATACTAGTTTTTCACCCATGCGATGCACGAGTCTATTTCGTGTTTCTGTTTCTTGTGTTGTATACTTGGATTCATGTTTTAAAATTAATTTCATTAAAAACAAAAAGTTTTGTTAAAAAGGTAAAAAATAAAATAATAATAAGTTCATACCCCAAAAAAGAGCGCTTGGATACCAAACGTCAACGCGTATATAATTCTAGGTTATAGGTTCAAATCATCATACCATAAAACCAGGTGTCTTTAAAAAATAAGAACCATTAATGTCACCACAATTGTTTAAAAGTTTTTTTTTTTTTTTTTAGAAAAAACTAATATATGTAGTAAGAACCGTAGAAACTACAACCAAAAAACTAAACTAAAATAAATCATCTAATGTGGATCCAGAGATAACTATTTAATTGGTGTATTTCTCGTTGGTTGCATTGTGCTCTCTTTCACTTATCTTTTTTCCTTGATAAACAAATTTGCTTTTCCCACACCAGGATACTGTAATTTAGAAATGGTCATTATCTTTATCTTAACCCCTAAACTTTTCATTCATTGCCGTGTATGTGAATTATTTATACGATGCTAATTGTATGTGTACCGGTGAAGTTAGTAAATAAGATTATATTTAAAGAGATCGCGTGTATAAAAATTAAAAGGATTGAAATGTCAAGATGATATCACACATAGCTTAATTGAATTTTGTGCCCGTATGAATAATTGGTGAAATATTTTGGGTGTGTTTATATGTACCCATGAATTGTAAGATGATCCAATATATTGTGGGTGAAAATTAACCTAAAGATATTGAACACTTCATTTTTTTTATGGAAAGATACTGAGCACTTTGTTGGGTAAGTTTTCGGGTGGTCATGAACTATCCCATGTACTACATGGAGTTTCTCGAGTTATTGTGCCCATCTTGATGAATTATAAGATCATCACGGGGCCATTCAATTTCCTCCCATTTCTACGGACGATAATATTTATTTTTTTCGATATGATATTGGTTTGTATACTTTTGGCATTATGTGTATGCATAATGTTCATTTCTCATACTATATGTAGTTTTTTTTTTTTTTTTTTTTATTTTAATGGATAAAGAAATAAATTCATCAATTATAAAAGGATATAAAAGCAAATAGCCTCACACATTCTTCTTGTTCTCCATAATAGCATTGCAGGTTACATAACCGTAGAATTGTCAATCCGTTAGGAATATTTCCTTATGTTTACTACCTGAAAAGCTTAATAAAATGTTTAATGAGGTATTCATGGTAAAACAAAACTGATGTTTACATTTCTTATTATATTGAAGAACAAAACGAAGAAAAACTTCTAAAGACGATAAGAGAAACTCCTCCATGAAGATTTGCACATAAAATAGTAATTTTTAGTTTGAATGAAGATTTTGAAGCGAGAGAAAAAATCACTACAGATGTATTTGAAGGAGGGAAGCAGCATTAATCAGATGCACTTTCTATGATGTTTGTAAAACTAGAGACAACCAGGGATCATGCAATAAATTAATGTGAGCATCAGTAAGACAATAAGCGTGCAATTCAAAAAAATTGATAACAAAACCTTAGCAACTTTTCATCTGGTTAAAGAATGAGAATTTAGAAACGGTAGAAAAAAAAACCCGAGTCGTTCTTGTAGGAGAGAAGCCGCGGCAATCTTGTGATGATCTTAAAATTATATGAATGCACTTTCCACGATCTCTACAAAACAAACGACATTTAACTCAAACAGAAACATTATATCACCTCGCATGTTCATCGGTTGACCCTGAAAAAAGAAATCGAAGACAAAAAATTAAAAATCATCAATAAACCCTACAAAAACAAAAGCAAAAGCAAAAGCAAACAAATACGAAAATTTTAGGTGTATCATTGAAACATACAAAAAAATGGGTTCTGGATTCTGCTATAATGTTTTATATAGAGAACTGCGAGAGGACCTCTAAATTTTTTTTGAATTTAAATACACAATATATATCGACAAAAACTAAAAAAATATTATTCTTTCTTTATTTTTGGATTTTTGTAAAAACAAAAAACTATATATTCTTGTTATTTGTGGCATGTAACATTTGGCCACCTTAACTTGTTCCGTAAGATTTGCGAAACAAAACACAATAAAATCAATGAAACCCTAGACAAAAAAGAATTAAAAATCTAAAGGATAGAGAAAAAATTACCCAAGTTGATTTCCAAATAGAAAAGCAACATGCATGATCAATTCCATTGGTTTCCCTGCACTACTTTTAATACCTACAAAATGAACGGCAATGCCTGCCCATAAAAAATATACAAATCATGAAATATACCTCGAATCAGTACTTATGATCATTGCATGCTTTGATCTATTGTCAATGCATGCCCATAAAAAAAATACAAATCATGAAATATACCTCGAATCAATACTTATGATCATCGCATGCTTTGATATATTGTCAATATAGCGAGAAGAGGTACACCAACATCTCTGCAAATCAAAAATCACCATTATGTTGCTCAAAAAACTGAGAATTAAAAAAAAAATACCCTAAAAAGATAAAAACATAACGAAACGATGAAACCTAAAATTTGCTGAGTTCTTTATATAGAGAGCATTCAAGCCCAAGATTTCCAGAGAAAAAAATCTGGGTTTAGGAAAAATATCCCTAGTTTAGGAAATAACACTCTAAAAGTTAGGAACCTTTTATAATTTTGGATAGTTACATTAATCCCATATCACCATAATTAGTAGTTGTAAATATTTTTGTATCAAAATATATACTTACATATCAAGACATGACAAAAAAGGTTTTGTTTGAAAAATTATTTTAGACGTATTTTATTTTTAATTAAGGCTGCAAATATTTTTGTATAGAAAATGTATTGTATAATAAAATAAAAAATTTCTTTTATCTATTTTATTTTTTATTTTAGAATTATTTTATTTTTAGTTATGGTATGAACAAAACTAAGAAAAGTAATATGAAAGTGAGGTTTATTATTTTGTTAATTCCTTGATTTCTGTATGCCATACTACAATTTTTGCTTTAATTTTTACATTTGGACAGGATCACTAAAAAATTTATTGCAAGAACGACGCAACATCGAATTCAAATGTCAGTACCCACAACCAATTTGATCAAATTTTCTTTTTAATTCTCATCGGAAGTGTAATCTTATTCTCTAGTTTTAATAATAGATAGAATAGAGTTGTAATTAGGAAAACAATGATTTTCAGAACTGTAAATGGACAATGGACTTTGGATTTTTTTTTACACTTTTTCATTTATTAATTATGTGATTGATTCATTGATTGATGCATGATTGATTTAATTTTGATTTTTATGATGAAATCGTGAATGTCTGATTGATTTTAGATTGAATGTAGTTTTTATAACATTGTATTTTTAGAGATAATTGTTTAAGGCAGCAAAAAATACGTTTTCCACTTAAAAAAATCTTGTGGGATCAGAAAATAATTTTCACCTTTCCTATTAGGCTACGTCAAATAAATTTCCTTTAAAAAAAATTGGTGGGGCCAGAATCAACCAGAAGCTCCGGTTAATGAAAGCGCTCGAAAAAACTCTATTTTTATATAGAGAATTGTTGGATGCTATCCTATTCTTAAGAACGGGCCCTAGCTCAACTGGTCATCCCCGTTCCCCAAAGTTTCATGCATTCCAGGAGGTCTCAGGTTCGAGTCCCCAATGGCGTAATATTGCAGGAATTAACATGGAAGGTAGTGCTAGTTTCCCCCCCTTGTGACACAATCTCAGCCCCCCATCCGCTTCGGTTCCCTTGGCTAGGTTACCCATGAGGCTCGCTGGTAGGTTAGCACAACAACCTGTTCAATTAATGTAGTAGTATGTTGTTGGAGCCTAGCTTGTTAGGCTTCTGACTAGTTAATGTAATACTCTTTGTCTAATAATAATAAAAATTGTTCAATAATGGGAATAATTCAATATACGAATATGTTAGAATATGGGCATCCAACTCAAAACCAATTGGAAATGAGTGGAGTGTCCCTTCCATATTATATTTTAAGTTCACTATGCAGAAACTAGTGATGTGAGACTATTGTCCCTTCACACCCTCACTCACGTGTAAGGCTAGTAATTCGGCCTAACACGTGGACCTACGCACGTGTGGGTCATGGTTGTGCAGGTGACATTCGGTCACGGTCCACCCTACGTACAAGTCATACGAGTGACCAGTCATTCGGTCACGGTGGCCACTAGTTCGGCCTACACCCCGCGTACGGGCCTAGCTCTGATATCATGTTATAGTCTGCGGGCATCCAACTCAAAACCAATTGGCAAAGAGTGAAGTGGCCCTTCCATATTATATTTTAAGTTCATTATGTGGAAACTAGTGATGTGGGACTATTATCCTTTCACAGAATACCTATTATTGCTTGTTAAGTCGATTGTCCATTGCGTTAGCGGTCATCTAGTTTTATAAACTCCCCAATATCAGATGATCATTTTATTGTTTTTAAGTTGATTTATACTGTTTTATCTTCTACCCATGTTAGGAAAAATCATGATACGGAGTAATTAGGTATGCTTTAGAGGTGGTAGCAATCGAGAATCTAGCAATAAGCACTGTTGAGAAGGAAAACTCCCAAACAAACGTGACTTGCAGATGAACTAAAACTTGAAGACATACTATAACTAGAGCACTAATTATAGTTTTTTGTTGTTGTTGAATAATTGCAGCAACAACAAAACTGGAAGTAATTGATTTATCAATTGAACAATTTTACAGCGCACAAATTCTCAAGTCGTAGTGTTTTCTTTTCCTAGCATTTTTATGGGCCACTTAAAAAGAAATTAGGGATCATCTTTCTATTCCCATCCATTGAAGGGGGTTAAGGGTGTCTTAAAAATAGAAAATTATCTATATTGTCCTTCACTTTTATACAAAATCTAAAACTATATCCTTTATTTTTTCTTAATCATATCATTCCTCTTCTTCTCTTTTTTACCCATTGAGAAAAAAAATCATCATTTTAATTTTGATTGAAAACAAAGATCGTCTATCAAACAAATGTTATGATATATTGATTGTTTAAAATTAAAACTCAAAATTCATTAACCTTAAAGTTGAAAAAAAAAAAAAAAAGGAGTTAAACAAACAAAACAAAAAGATGATAGTAGTTGTGATTCAAAATTAGGATTTGATTACTTGAAATCAAAAATTTGATCTGAAAATTTTCTTGGATTTACGGTAGAAGAAACATAATCGGTAGATAACAATCTATTTTACCTACCGATTATGGTTGATATTCTTGGATTTACAGTAGCAGAAACATAATCGATAGATAATAATATATTTTATCTACCGATTATGGTTGATGTTCTTCATTTCTTAAGAACATCAACCGTAATCGGTAGGTAAATTGATCGTTATCTACCGATTATTCTTGATTCAAAAAATTCAATTTCTATGTACTAAAAGTTATGCACAATCGGTAGATAATGAACACCATTAACTACCGATTGTGAAAGTAGAAAATTTCGAAATTTTATTAAGTTTTGAAATTTTGAATTGGGGGCCATGAACACAATCGGTAGATAATAAGCATCACTTATTAACACAATTTACTACTGATTATGGTAGTACCAAAATTCGAAAATTGGGTATATTCGGAGGTTAAAGTAACACGCTTTACTACCGATTATGGTAGTACCAAAGTTCGAAAATTTTAGAATTTTGGCAAAATCACATTTTGGGGCCAATATACATTCGGAAGTTAAATTCACTACCGATGGTAATACCAAAATTCGAAAATTGAGTATATTCGGAGGTTAAAGTAACACACTTTACTACCGATTATGGTAGTACCAAAGTTCAAAAAATTTAGGATTTTGGCAAAATCACATTTTGGTGCCAATATACATTCAGAAGTTAAATTTACTACCGATTATGGTAGTATTAAAATTAGAAAATTGAGTATATTCTGAGGTTTAAGTAACGCACTTTACTACCGATTATGGTAGTACCAAAGTTCGGAAATTTTAGTATTTTGGCAAAATCACATTTTGGGGCCAATATACATTCGGAAGTTAAATTTACCACCGATTATGGTAGTACTAAAATTCAAAAATTGAGTATATTCGGAGGTTAAAGTAACACACTTTACTACCGATTATGGTAGTACCAAAGTTCGAAAATTTTAGGATTTTGACAAAATCACATTTTGGGACCAATATATATTCGGAAGTTAAATTTATTACCGATTGTGTAGTACTAAAATTCAAAAATTGAGTATATTCCGAGGTTAAAGTAACACACTTTACTACCGATTATGGTAGTACCAAAGTTCGAAAATTTTAGGACTTTGGCAAAATCACATTTTGGGACCAATATACATTCGGAAGTCAAATTTACTACCGATTGTGGTAGTACCGAAATTCAAAAACTGAGTATAATCGGAGGTTAAAGTAACACACTTTACTAGCGATTGTGGAAGAACAATTTTGTTATTACGAAATACGCGAGATAAGAGCTAGCTTCGATTTAGGTTTGGGTGACCCTATTTTGTCTTATTGTTAGCCCCTAATTCCTTTTGGGTGTCCCCTAAAAATGCTTGGTTTCTTTTGAGTACTTACAATTTTTTGCAGATTATCTTGGTAATTTGAACTACGGCTTACCTTGGATGACACTTTTTTCATTATAAGTGACGTATATTAATGCTCTTAAATGCTAGATTAACGGAGGAAAAAATCTAAGATAAATTCCGTGCGAGAGTATTAGACAGATGGATGCACTCAATAAACTGTTCGATATTAAATAAAAGAAGGCAATGTTCTGTTAAACAATTCTTTACTTTTCCAAAAATTATCACGGCTATGACCATCAATTGGATCCAAGTTGATTCAAAGAAGATTCATGTAATATACCGAAGAAGAAATGTAACAAATCCATTTCACGACGATTTCTTTTGTTGTGGTTGAATTTCTACAAAGTGCAAACATAATTATGCTGTTTTCTTTACTGAGTGGTAATCCTTTTCACATGTTTTGGACTATTAGGAAAGATTATTTTGACCTTATAACCAACGACTTGGGTTGACTAGCACAATTATCCACTACGTTGGTCCCCGACTAATGACATCGCACAAATTTCTATGACATCAGCCATAGATGAATAGTGGTGGGGAGGGACCGTGAAAATTGGTGTATATTGTCCAAGTTTTCGGCCATAAAAAATAAAATAAAAACGATTTTATTTTTCGTTCTCCAGAAGCAAAAGTCCGAAATTCAGATATTTTATTTTACAAAAAATCGATTTTTTTGTTTTTAGAAGTTGTTTTGAAATTCTAAACCCAAACGGACTTATTGTTTGTAATTTTTAAAAGTTAAAATGTTATTTTTGGATGTGTATCCAAACACGTCCTTGTGCATGGATTTTGGATTAGGCGATAAAAGTTTGCTGGGCTCAACGATCCCATGCCCATGGCTTTCATTAAAAGTTGAGATTATTAAAAGGGTTCCCGGAATCCCTAGAGATCTCTTCTGTAGGTGTAAAGTCTTATGCCGTTAGCAAAATTGTTGAAAATTCTTGTTGAGTAATACATTTCTACATGGGCTATTTAGCAATAAAAAGGAAAAGTAAATCTTGTTATGAGAAGAATTGATTAAATACAAAACGTCCAAATTTGGAAGAAAATATGATGATGGAGAAATGTGTTCAGAAAAGATTTTTGCAAATTTAGGACACAGACATGATTCTTTCACCCTCTCCATTCATCATCATGATTTCATCTTTCTCACTACTTCCATATCTCTGGTGCTGCACGCCTACCACTGAACACAAACATCCGAACTACAACATGACTGTTACATGCTACTAACAAATGTACCGAGTAAATTATGTGGAAGATACTCTTGCTAAGTTAGCTTGAAATAAGATTGTTACTGGAAATTACAAAATTCAAATCCCACGTAGGATCACCGATGGCTGTTAATGAGATATCAGTTTACTTGGTAGGGTCACAAAATTTATATAAGACAAAATAAAAAAAATCTTTATTTTATAGCTTTGTTCAGGGTTTAGGGTTACACAAGTGACCGGAGAGCCCCTACTGGTTACTGTACCTCAAATGGAAGAACAAAAGCAATCAGTGGAAAAAGGTAAGAGGGATTTGGGTTTAAGTCACAGGCGCACTTTTAAGCCGCCGTAGATGTGTGCATTTTGGCATGCGCAGCACACAAAAGATAATGCACACATGGCAAATAGGAGTGCAAGTTTGTGCATGTTTTTTGATTTTTAAAAGAGCCACTTCGGAAGAAATAAAAAAGGTCTCTCATGTCATGAGTAGTTCCTGTAGTTGCATCTCTACTCTTCTTGCTTCTTATCTATTTTGTAATAGTTCTCTGCATCCTTTGATTACTTGGCACACTTGTGCTGCACTAGGTTCGTGATTGTAAAAGCGGCCCTGGTTTTGTCGCATTCCCCTTTCCAAAATGACTCAGTACACAATAGCATGATGACTGAGTATCATTTTGTTACTTCAGTGTTGTACCATAACTTCGAAACTAGACACAATAAGGAAGTAGACCCAATAACAAGCCACGCCCCATGTTGGAGTTGTTAACTAACCCTACTAATTTGGGACCCTATGTAAGCTTCTTTTGGATCCCAGCAGTTGCTTACCTTAATTAGTACTAGGGAAGTATGCTATATCTACATTGTCAAGTAATCGATCACTTCTAGCTCTCTATCCCCAGTGAATATGATTGATGGGTTTCACATGCGATTTCAGACCATATAAGTACTATCCTAGGACGTCCGGCCCTACAAAATGATTTAAGAAGTCCCATATCCCGACCGAATTCACTCTTCATACTCAAAAATCATTCCTCGTGCTACTACATTATGAGTTATTTGCTTCTTTCTTCTTTTGCCTTTCTTGTCAGCACCTCACAGTTTGCTTAACATTCTATCGTTTGTTTTGATACTAACATAATGTTACTTGGCTATTAGCAACATGGCATCCAATGGAGGTACCAACTCGCTTGAGGGTGTAGCAAGCTGATACGCAGTTGTTAGCGCGGTTAGGTATTGTCGTACTAACACCAACAGCTTAAGTCGCGAACTTTTTAGACCCCAATTCCTATTGAACAATTTGAAATTAAGAGTGATGTTGTGTTGGCAGGTCGGTCAAGGACTAGATTAGGAAATCTAGTTGGTTAAGGAAACCAAGTAATAGATTTTATATTATCACATTTCCTTATTTACCTTTAGGAGATTATCCCCCTTTACTTTCGTTGTATGACTAAAGATATTATGGAGGTTTTGTTATATATTGGTCCCGGGGAGAACTTTGCTCTTCAAGGGAATTATCATCAAATCCAAGATGGTATCAGCCCCTACACGATCCTATCTCTTCTAAAAAATCCTTGAAATCCATGGCAGGTGATAAGAAATCCATTCACCCGGCTTTTTCCATCAACAACATCAAATCTTTGATTCCGGTTATCTTAGATATCAAACAAGACGAATACTCCTCATGGGTATTTCTTTTCGATCTTCATCTTCAAGCTCATCGATTGCTATTTCTGATTGATGGTTCACAACGACCTACGGATATTGATGCCGATACTGAAAAACAGTTAGATGCTCTTTGTCGTCAATGGATCTTTGCTACCATGACCAAGGATCTTATGCTTACCATTCTCAAGAAAGGCAAAACCGCAAAGGAGATTTGGGACCATCTCAAAACATTTTTTCAAGACAACAAAGGAAGCCGTGCTGCAAATCTTGAAAGTAAGTTTGTCAATCTCAAGTTTTCTGATTATGCTAGTGTTGATGATTATTGTGATAAACTTAAATCATTGTCCGATCGTTTGAGTGACCTTGATTTTCCAATGAACGATAAACGATTGGTTATCCAATTGGTTAATGGTCTTCCGGAGGAGTACAACTCCGTGGCATCCTTCATCCAACAGTCCATGCCCACGTTCGATGCTGCTCGATCTCAATTGTGTACTGAGGAGATTAGGCGTGCACAACACTCTCTTGCTTCTCCACCCACTGCACTTGCTGCTGCTGATCCTACAGATCGCAACTTCCAGTGACCTTCTCAACCAAACAATGGAAAACGTCGTCCGCAGTAAGCTGATAGACGTCACCAAGCCCACAGCAACGGATCCAACCCAACTAGTGCAAACCACTCAAGCCCACCTTTGCTGCCTACACCACCAGGCCCACGCCCATCATTTCAGCCAGCTTACCCACCTTACTGGCCACCGTATTGGGTCGTTCCCCCATGTCCCTACCCAACTGCATCTCCCTGGAAGTCTTCTCATAGGACTCCTGCTGTGAACCCGCGACATACCAGCTCTCGTGGACGCTCTCCTGGACGTAATCATGGCCAAGCTTACATTACTCCATCAACCGAACTACTGTAGCTCACAGATATTGTTGAAGCGTATAGTTCTATGCATCTGCAGCCACCCGATGATGCTTTCTATATGGACACTGGTGCTACCTCGCACCTTACTGCTGATACAGGTACTTTACATAAAGTTTTCAATTCCAGCAATGTACGATCTATTTTAGTTGGCAATGGCAATAGTATTCCAGTTACCGCTAGTGGAACTAAGTTCATAACCCTCCCTTCTCGTACTCTTCAACTCAAAAATACCCTTGTTGTTCCTGATATTATCAAAAACTTGGTTTCCGTTCGTAAGTTTACAACTGATAATCATGTGTCTGTTGAGTTTGATCCCTCTGGTTTTTCTATGAAGGATCTGAGTTCGAGGAAGATTATCCTTCGATGTAATAGTTCCGGGGAGCTCTACCCTATCACCAACTCTGTCGTTCCACCACAAATATCGTCCCAGTCTTCCCCCATTTTTCTTGTTGTCTGTTCGCCAGATATTTGGCATAGCTGCCTTGGTCACCCCGGCAAGGCTATTTTAGATATTCTTCGTACCAATAATTCTATTCATTGTAATAAAAATCAACATTCTAAACTTTGTCATTCATGTCAAATTAGTAAACATGTTCGATTACCTTTTTATGAATCAAATTCCAATACTTTTGCTCCATTTGATATCATTCACAGTGATTTATGGACCTCTCCATTACATGTTGATACCGGTTTTCGTTATTATCTTATCTTGCTGGATGATTTCACCAACTATCTTTGGGTTTATCCTTTAAAATTTAAATCCCAAGTCTATGACAAGTTTTTGGAATTTCGTTCTCTTGTTTAAACCCAATTTGAGCGCAAAATTAAAAGTTTTCAATGCGACATGGGACGTGAATTTGACAACTCTTATTTTCACAATTTTTCTCGTACTAATGGTTTAGCTTTTCGCTTCTCTTTCCCTCAAACTTCCTCTTAAAATGGCAAGGACGAACGCATGATACGCGTGTCAATGATATCACCCGCACCCTTATGTCTCACGCTTCCGTTCCACCAAAATTTTGGGTATATTCTCTCCTTATGGCTGTTTATCTTCATAATATTCTTCCCACAAAAATCATAAATTTTTCCTCACCTGTGTCTATTCTCTATCAGCGCCAACCAACATATGACCATCTTCGTACTTTTGGTTGTCTTTGCTATCCAAATATCTCCTCCACAACTCCTCACAAACTTGCCCCCCGCTCCACTAAATGTGTCTTCCTTGGTTTTCCTCCCAACCACCGTGGATACCTCTGCCTTGATCTTGCCACCAACAAGATCGTCATTTCCCGTCATGTGACTTTTGATGAGAACGTATTCCCTTTTAATGATCCTCCAACACCCTTGTCCGATACTGATCCCTCTTCTTCCCCCCTTCATTCCCCCTACATTTCTTACAGTTATTTTCCAACCAATCCTATTGTTCAAAAATCCCCACCCACCCCTCGTCGCTACACTCCACCTCACCGGCGCATTAACACTTTCCCCACCTTCTCCACTACAGATCATCCCAATGTATCTTCCACTGTCCCCTGTTCCTTAACAGACCATCCACCTTAACTACTTCCACTGTCACCTATTCCTTCTCTAGCTTTTCCCAGAGATCCTTAGAGAAGGAATACCTTGTGAAGAATGTGTCAAATAGGATACATCTTAAAAGAAATTTGTATCGCTATAACATGAAGAGAGGTGCAACTCTAACCGAGCACCTAGATTCATATAATAAACTTCTTGCTGAGTTGGTTAACTACGATGAGAAGATCAACGACGAGGAACAAGCTTTGTGTCTGATAAACTCTCTTCCTGAAAAATATGAACCTGTGATTAAAGCATTAATGCACGGCAAGGACAAGATGACATACGCCGAGGTCACTACAGCATTGCGTAGTGAGGAGTTCAGGAAGATGGATCGTGAAGACCTTGCAAGTGAAGCTAATAATGACTTTCTTATTGCAAGAGGTCGTTCAACAGACAAGAGAAAGAAGAATGGTGTTTATGGTAAAGGTAGAGGACGTTCTAAGAGTAGGACGCGACTGCAGAAAGATGAGTGTTCTTGGTGCCATGACTTTGGTCATTGGGCTAAGGATTGTACCAAGCCTAAGGCAAGAGAAGGGGATAATAGTAATACCGAGGTGAACATTGCTAAAGGTAATGAAGAATTAGATGCTGCTTCTGATTTCTCGCTAACTGTGACATCATTAACTTGTACTATTACAGATGGTACATGGGTATTAGATACTGGAGCAACGTATCATATATGTCCATATCTGGACTGGTTCTCAAGTTTTGAAGAGATTGATGGAGAAGTACGTATAGGAAACAATCACACCTGCAGGTGATTGGGATTGGTAGTGTTAGTATCAAGATGCATGATGGTATGGTTAGAGAGCTGAAGGAGGTAAGATTTGTACCTGCCATAAAGAAGAATCTGATTTCGCTCGGAACTTTGGAAGCTAAGGGCTACAAGTTAGTCGCTGAAAATGATGTTCAAAAGGTAATATCTGGATCTATGGTAATCATGAAGGGCACACGTCATCATAACTTGTATTACTTGATTGGGAGTACAACAATAGGGGATGTGTCTATTTATACACACATCGAGAGTGCAGCTACCGAGAAGACGAAGTTATGGCACATGAGACTTGCACATCCAAGTGAGAAGTCATTGCATAGGTTGATTCAACAAGAATTGTTGAAAGGTTCTATCGCCTGTAAGTTAGCATGGTGTGAGAATTGTGTTAAGGGAAATAAAACAAGAACAAGCTTTGGCACAGCTATCCACAATACTAGTGGAGTTCTTGACTATGTTCACTCAGATGTTTGGGGTCCTTCCAAGAATGCATCATTGGGAGGGAAACATTGGTTTGTGTCGTTCATTGATGATTATTCTAGGGGCGTATGGGTGTACACCATGAGGCATAAGGATGAAGTCCTAGAAATCTTTGTGAGGTGGAAAAAGGCAACTGAGACTCAAACTGGCAGAAAGATCAAAGTACTACGTTCGGAAAATGGTGGAGAGTACACGAGTGATCCGTTCTTGCAAGTATGTCAGGATGAGGGGATAAAGAGGCACTTCACAGTTAAGAAGACACCGCAACAAAATGGGGTAGCTGAACGCATGAATTGTACTTTGCTGGAGAAGGTACGATGTATGTTATCTAATGTTGGATTAGGTAAGGTGTTTTTGGCTGAGGCAGTTACATATGTGTGCTTCCTCATTAATAGGTCGCCATCAGCTGCATTAGAAGGTAAAACTCCTATGGAGAAGTGGTTTGGTAAACCAGCTTATGATTATGACTCAATTCATATTTTTGGTTGTTCTACGTCGTATCATGTTAGTGAAAATAAGCTTGATAACCGTGCTATGAAAGGAATCTTTGTGGGTATGAAGAGTGGAGTAAAAGGGTTCAAGATTTGGAGTCCAGTTGAGAAGAATATAGTCATGAGTAGAGATGTCATATTTGATGAGATGTGTATGGTAAAGTCTTGGTTTTCTCGGCAAGTAGAGGACAGAAGCACCAGTACTAGTGAGCCTTTGCAACAGGTGGAGATTGATGCAACTCCACTAATTCCAGCTAAGTCTGTATCTGTTCAGAATACTTCTGAAGACATTGGGTCTACAAGAGAGGTAACCACTGAAGTCCAAATGATAGTGACACTGTTGAGGAAGAGGAACAAGAGTCAGTAGAAGATATATAATCTACGGTCACGGAGACCATAGCAACCAGCAAACCAATAAAATCAACCAGGAAGCCTGGTTGGATGAATGATTACATTGCTTATGCATTACCAGTTATAGAAGATGGTACTCCTACTTCCTATTTCGAAGTTGTACATAGTGCAGAGTGTAAAGAATGGTAAGGTGCAATGCAGGACGATATGGAGTCTCTCTATAAGAATGGCACATGGATTCTTATAAAGTTTCCGAATGGTAAGAAGGCCATAGGGTGCAAGTGGGTATATGCTAAGAAAAAAGGAACTTCGGTGAATCAAGTACGCTACAAGGCAAGGTTAGTTGCAAAAGGTTATGTCCAAAGAGAAGGGATTGACTACAATGAGGTGTTCTCTCCAGTTGTAAAGCACTCATCAATCCAAATTATATTGGTCTTGGTAGCACAATATGATTTAGACCTAGTTCAGCTAGATGTTAAGACAACATTCTTACATGGTGATCTAGAAGAGGAGATCTATATGACTCAGCCGAGTGGGTTCAAGGTTGATGAAAAAGAAGATTGTGTATGTAAAATAAATAGATCGTTGTACAGGATGAAGCAGTCTCCAAGACAATGGTACAAGCGATTTGATCAATTTATGATAAGCCAAACATACACAAGAAGTCATTATAACCATTGTGTATACTTTAAGAAACTACGTGATGGATCTTCCATATATTTGCTCTTGTATTTTGATGATATACTGATTGCATTGAATAACAAGAAAGAGATCGATAATTCGAAGTGAAGTTGTCATCTGAGTTTGAGATGAAAGATCTGGGAGAGGCTAAGAAGATTCTTGGTATGGAGATTCAACGTAACAGAGAGAAGGGTAATGTTTGTTTATCTCAGAAGACATATTTGAAGAAAGTTTTACAGAAGTTTGGTGTCTACAAAGGAACTAAATATGCAAGTACTCCCCTTGGTGCTCATTTTAAGTTGAATGCTCGTATGTCTCCCACTACTGAAGTAGAGCGAAAGTATATGGCCCAAGTCCCATATGCTGAGGCTGTTGGTAGCTTGATGTATATGATGGTATGTACAAGGCCGGACATTTCACATGCAGTTAGTATGGTCAGCCGTTATATGCATTGTCCTGGCAAGGAACATTGGAAAGCTGTGAAATGGATTTTAAGGTATCTTTATGGTACAGTTGATGTTGGCTTGGAGTTTTTGAAGAATAAAAGTAACAATCAGTTGTGTGTTGGGTATGTGGATTCTGACTATGCTGGTGATTTGGACAAAAGACGTTCAACTACAGGGTATGTATTTACCATAGCAGGAGCACCAGTAAGTTAGATATCAATCTTGCAGTCTACTTTGGCACTTTCAACTACGAAGGTGGAGTATATGGCAGTTACTGAGGCATTTAAGGATGTTATATGGTTACAAGATTTACTAGATGAATTAGGAGTTGTACAAGACCAAATGCCTGTGCATTGTGATAGTCTAAGCGCAATTTATTTGGCTAAGAATCAAGTGCATCATGCTAGAACTAAACATATAGACGTACGATTTCACTTTATTAGAGAAATTCTAGAAGAAGAAGACATTCTACTTGTGAAGATCGATACCGAAGATAATCCGATGATATGTTGACTAAAGTAGTTTCTGGGATCAAATTTCGACATTGTTCAAAATTGATCCACATCCTTCCAGTTTGGTGAAAGTGGTAGGCTCGGAAAGATACCTAAAACTATAAATAATGCAATTGCACAGTGTCGACAAGCAACACAGGGCAAGCATAGGTCGAACCACAGAGACTTGGAGAGTGTAGAAGTTGATTCTAAATCCTGACTAAGAACTGATTCAGAGAGTAACCAAAGGGGGTTTGTTTTTGTCGATACGACGAGATATTGGCAAAGACTTAAACAAAAATTAATTTGAATTAAAATATGCAATTAAATCAAGGTGTAAATATTGAAAATATGGATACTAGGGTATTCAAATCCACCACTAACCTATGATATGCATTCAACTTGTAATATTATTCTTGTCCTTACAGCAGATTCAAGTCTACCGTATATTTAAGGTGTTTCTCCAATGTATAATTTAATCACAACTAAAGTATTTTTCCAAAGCATTAACTGTCTAATTAAAGCACAACTAATCTGAGGATCAATATTTGGTTAAGCATGAGTTGTAGCATAATCAACATAGAGATATTCTAACTACAATGGGTACATGGCATACATTGTGAGAGCAAGATGTTGACAAACTTGGATTAAATTATAACTTTAAACAATTCTAAACTTTCAAGAACAATATACAAGATATGAATACATACCAATGAGTTACGGCTTCATTTAAACCCTAGCAAATGAAATTAGAACATGAAGAACATTACAACAAAATTGAAATTTGATAAACTAACATGAACAAGCTATTCTTGGATGAGTTTTCAACACAACAACCCTCTCTATTTATACACAAAAATTCTCTCACACTTGGGATCCGAATTTCACTGTAGCAACCACTCAACAATTAAACAAAACATGTTTTCTTAATTGATGGATATAATGGAATACAATGGGGGTGAGGTGGATGTTTTGGAAAGAATCCAATGGGGGTGAGGTGGATGTTTTGGAAAGAATCCAATGGGGGTGAGGTGGAAATGGATTTGGGTCTTGGGTTTTGGATCATGGGTTGTTTAATCCAATGAATTTGTAAACAGGTTGCCACTGATGCGCGAACGGGTTGCAACGCTTCCAACTTTCTTCTCTTTTGTCTTCTCAATTCTTCCAAGCTTTATTTAGTACTTAAAAACACAAAATTAATTAATACAAATATCTATTCTTGAAGATGGTAAGAATGCAGAATTTGGGATAATATATGACTTTGAAGCGCGAAAGATGAGTTAAGTGCCAATGAAAAGGTGTATGAATATGCAATATTTGGCACTCATCAGAAAGTCCCTTTTTTAGGAACCTGGTGGAGGTCTTCTAGAAAGTCCATTTGAGAGAACTACGGTCGGGTTTGATTCCTATTGAGGATACGTAGGCAGCCAGTGATGGTTCAATCGACGTTGGAAGATGGAGGTGATTTTATCTATTGATCGTCTCATGCATGAATGCATGATCTGAGGTGGAGAATTGTTGGTAGGTCGGTCAAGGACTAGATTAGGAAATCTAGTTGGTTAAGGAAACCAAGTACTTGTGTCCTAAGTATAGAAGCTTAAGAGGTTTGTCCCTATACTTGTAGGAAAGTAATCCTTGTTAAGGAATGTGTCCAGTCCTATTGATGTGTATAAATATCTATAGAGAGAACTAGAGAAAACACACCAGAACTAAGTAAAAGTTCTCTTCTTCTCATCTAAATCTTTGTATATTCCAACCTATACGGTGATATATAACATTTCTTATTCCTTCCCGAGGATTCAACCTTGTTAAATATTTGTTCTTCTTGTGTGGGTGATTGTGTTCTTGGAAATATTAGAGTACCATTGTAGTAGTGCAACCTAACGCTTCCGCAGGCTTTGGCGCAACATGTTGTGCTCAAGAATTTTTGCCTCATAAAACTTTTGTCGTACTTTTATGAGATTAAATCTTTAGCCTATCCAGGACTTTCTCCTGGACAAAAGGTTTCGGTTATCGGTTGTACTCAAGAACTTTATCTCCTATATTGGTGTGAACACGAAAATAACGATGGTATCTTCGTATCCACAAACAATGTTCGCAATTAGACTGAAAATACATTAATGATCGAGACATATATAAAATAGCACAAGATAAATGTAAAGGAGACTCTGATCCTTCGGGCTCATCCTCGTCTCGCCTCATAGATGAATTTATGAGGGGTTAAACGTTGCATGAACCATAAACAATAAGGTTATAAACGCGGAATATAAATAAGAAAATGATTTACGTGGTTCAGCACTAAGGTCTGCATCCACGGGGGTCTGATTTTAACTATGCATATATGAGGTTACAATAAATAGTCAGAATGACTCTGAGTAAGGAACGAATCTAGGAGGATTAAAGATTAAACTCCTACTTACTCTTATAATTTCTCTCTCCTCAACTCTCCTCCTAAAATTGGTCTCCCCCTCTCTTTGAGAGGAGTGGGGTATTTATAGGTGTTTGGTATGGGTCCCTCCTTTCCGAGCCACTTGACCTTATCTTCTTTGACTATGCGCCAATCCCGATGATACCTTCATTATGGATCGAAGCTTCCCGACGGTCACCTATGGTATCGATGATCTGTCTCCTTTCTACCCAGGAAATGCTCGACACGTGTCTTATACTTGAGGTGTTTAATGAGGGTGGTTGGAGTAAGGTCCATGCGTGAGACAGCTTCCCCCTGCAGCTGTCACCTCCTCGTCAGTCTCTCATATCTCCACCTCCCATTTTGAATCTACCTTGGGATGGGATAAAGTGCATTCCGAGTCTTTTATGGTGCTTCTCGGGCCGTTGTTTAATAAGGTAGTCCTAGGTCGTGGTACCGTTGGATTTCACTGATGACGCATACGTGGCGAAGGGTGATAAAGCAGCTTATTTGATGAGAGACACGTGTAATCTTTCCTTCATATATATTTATGTGTATACAATTTTCCCGTTTTCGTTCTAGTTTTTGACGAGTTTAGTCAAAATCTTGAAGAAAAACTGTTCATTATCTTCCCGCAATAACTTCTCCTATTTTTTAGGTCACGTTTCCCACTTCTTTGTAATAACTCCCCCTTGGATTGCGGGGCAGATTTCTGTTTCTTAAATGCAAAAAATATGGGAGAGGTAAAGAATGTGAGAATTTTTATTCTCTCTTCTTCTTCCTCCTGCTACTGTCTTTTTCTCCTGCTTCTCGTGATTTTCCAGAAACCCTAAATCTCTTCTTGTCTCTTTGTGCTTTACTTCCCTTGATAGTTCACCTACGTGGTACCATGCATTTACTGCTACTTTAATCTCCTTCGATCGACTGCAGACATTAATCATGTTTCGTACTTCATTTACTCCGGTAAGTTTTCCTTTTAGGTGATCTGTTGTTGATGGTTATTTTCGATTTCTGCTGCAAATGGGTTTTTAAGTTTTGAGATGGGGAACACAACCTACGACATTATATATACTTGCCCCTGTTCTCCATTGCTAATCTTAAAAAATCTTACATTCTGCTTTCACCAGTAATGGCGTTCTTGTTACGGATTGATGATTAAGGTTCTGTTTTAAGTCTTACTTCTTGTTTGCTTCCCCTTGTAGATAAACATGGCTGATAGTGATCATAGAGGTAGCCCTTATCAAACACCTCCTTCGAGTCCTTACAGATCTCCACAGCAAATAATCCCTGATATATCTCCGCAAAAAGATCCATTGCAATCTTTGCATCATACCCTTCGTTCCAAAAATACCTCGTCTTCTTCTCAAAAAGGTGGGGATCACACAAGGGGTTCTTGATATCCCGTTATCCGCCCATCGGGAAATCCTTCCCAACAGCGTTCAGATCCGCTGGCGACTCAACCTCTTCGATTGATTGCTCCCCCTAGAACTTTATCTTCTCAGGGAACTGGGGGGCCATCTACTGCCCCTTTATCCAAGAAGGACATAGATCTTTCTAGAAGGCCCGCATCAAAGAGAAAATACGATGACTTGATTCTTTTGAAAAATTCCTCGGTACCTAACATGTCTTCTGATGCTGCCCCTTCAGGACGTACTGTTCTAACTCAGAAGAAGAAAAAGAATGTATCCTTTAAGAATATCGATCTGGAGGAGTTTAAAGCGATGCACGGTCTTGAATATTTTGAAGTTCGCTTTTATAATCAAGGTGATGAACTCACTTATGACATGATTTCAAATTATAAGTATGACTCTCAACATCTGCTAACTACCTTCGGCGCTTTCGAAGCGGGCATGATACTTCCTCTCTACAAGTATGGTGACTCGTTTTACTATGATGTTTTATCGCATCACGAAGGCTCTTCCCCTCATACATATTGTAGTTCAGTGGTTCAGATGAGTAGGAACTATCTTCGAACTCTTCGAGAAGCCTACCTTCGAATTAAGGGTAAAACATTGATGACCTGTTACCAACCTAATCCCGAGGAGAGGAGCTGGTACACTTCGAAAAACTTCAATGATTCCTTTGGAGATTATGTTAACGGTCGAAATCGAAATCCTTAGAGCGTCGGATTACGTACGATGCCTACTCCCCTTGGTGAAGTTCATCTTTTGAGCAAGGTGAGCGATGCTAAGCTACGAGTTGTTCCTGGTACTAATAATAACGCCCGGCCAGAGCCTTTTCCTAGTAAATAATGCATTCGTCGTGATCACGACTACGAATGGTATGTGACTCCTATTGAAATCATTGGTCCTTGGGCCCATGGTTGGATCCATGGTGAACATGGGTGGAAACCTACCCCTTAGAGTAGGGTTCACGAAGGTTCCCCTGCTCGTTATGGTAATTTATGTCCCTGTCTCTTAAATTTTGCCGGTATGAGCTTTAATTATCGTGTTGAGGATGCTGATCTTGATGAGGTTGGTGAAGAAGAGAGCTCCAAGCATGTTCTTCATTCGAAGACCTCGAAGGCTTCTTCCACTGTGAAGGTATATTTTCTGATTCTATCTTTTTCCATGTTGTGTAGCTCTTCGCCCCTAGAATTAAAATTTTTACATTCACTTGTTTTATAGGTTTCAAAGAAAAAGAATAAAATTAGTCCTTTACAGTCGTCCACTGTTGATGTTGAGGATTCTGGGGTTCCTGAGGTTACCAGCCCTGTTGGTAACGAAGATGAGTTTGATGAGGAGTACGAGGAAGAGTCTGATGAAGAAGAATGAATTGAGACTACTCCTTCTGCTAATGATAACACCGAAGATGAAGCTCATCTTGGGGGACAAAAAGATGATACCAATATGTCTTCAGGAATCACCCCTTCGCCTCATTTAGACAAACAATCAGGTCGTGCATCAGTGCATATCCACGAGAAGAGCCCTGAGTTTTCTTTTGGGAAAATGCACTCATCAGGCGGTGCATCATACATCGATGAGGCCCTAGGTTTGGATTCAGGGTTTAGATTATTGTGTCCTAGCGATGACTGGGAAGTGACCGCTGAAGATGACGTTGAGAAGTCAGCCGAATAAGAAAGTTACGATGGTGAGGACGCTGAGCTTCGTGCTTTGAAATAATCCAAGGGGAAAGGTGTCATCTCTGGTATGGATGCTAGTGCGGAAAAATATGCCGGTGGAGAGAAAGAACATCGCGGGCCTCAGGTGAATAGTAGTGCCGCTGGAGGGGACGTTGTTGTTACTTCTTCCGAAGATTTTGTGTCCGCTGGGAAAGATGGTGGGGATGATGATACTTTCCAATGGTTGAAGAAGATGGGTCTTACATGAATGTGCCCCATGTAGCTCCGCCGGTCCCTGGGAAAAGACCCTCCGATGCTTTTACGCGGCATCGGATGCAGCTGTCATCTCATGAACGGGTAGATGATACCTGGGATCGAGATATGGGTACGAATGCTTCGGGTCTGCTAGTTAAACCTCCCTCTTCTATTTCTGAGATGATGGTTATGGTCGATGGTTATTAATATGGCTTTCCACAACAACGCACTGTTGAGGTACGATGTTCGTCCTTTGTAATGATTTGGATGCTCTCTGCTTGCTTTTACTGATATTATTTTTCTTGGTTATCACAGTTAGTAAACAGTGAGTAATGCAACCATACATTGTACCAATTCTTTAAGGCCAAGGCACTAAAATTAGAGGTTAAGCTTTTCCAGAGGAGCGATGAACTTGATTGTGCTCGAGAATCTATTGGAACCAAGGATAAGGAGATTCAGGAGCTGAAAGAAATCTTGAATGGGAAGGCAATTTCCGGCGCTGCGGAGGAAAAACTTCATCTTGAAGTGGCTTTTCTTCACGTAAACTTAGAAAAGGAGAGTGCTAAATCTTCGTCTTCCATAGGTTCATTTTTTCTATTTATACCTTTTTCTTTTCTTTGAAATGCTCTTTCTGAGTTATCCGGCCCTATCTTCAGCGAGCGATGCTAGAGAGTTTACATGGATTCGGAGTGAGAGAAACCATCAAGCTTCTCGGATTAGAGAACTAGTAGCCCAGGTGATTGAAGCAGAGGAAAAGTGAAATTCTCATGCCGATGAATTTAACCAGATGTCTGCCCATTATAGGCAACGACGTGAGAAGATGGTCGATATACAGAATAGTATGAATGCCGAGCGTCGTCAATTTAATGGCACCTTTCTTTGGACTTGAGACAACCTTAGTGAGGATCGTGCCATAATATCCAAATTAGAGGTTAAGGTGACCTATTTAGAGGCAGAGCTTCGTCAGGCTCAGTCATCCTATCAACCAGCGGTTCGCGATTACGTGCAACGCCTTGTTCGTGAGAGGGATGACGCAAGGGCCGAAGAGTATGCCCTTAGTAAAGCTTTATCCTCATCTCAGGCTGATGTTTCTCTCTTGGTAGAGTCAGAGAGAGATTTGGAAGTAAACTTGTATAGGCTTACCAAGGGGATAGAATAAATGACTAATGAGGTCAATCGTCTTCACCATTCAGATTCTATGAAGCAGGTAGAGTTGGATCAGTGCCAATTTTCCCTCACAAATCTTTAACTGGACTATAAGAAAATATCCGATGAATATGATTTTCTTGACGACGCTCGAGACGCTTGTAGTAGCAGGATTTCCCACACTACACCCCTATTAAGATCCTATAAAAATATAAGTGAAACTAGTTGAAGATTAAAGAATTAAACGACACTTTTATTATTTAGATCTCAGAAATATTTACATAAAATATTCAAACTCAGAATTACAACTTTCTTTTCTGGAGTTTCTCTCTCCTCAAGATTTTCTCAACTCTAAAAAATACATCCTCCTCATCTGTACTTACTTGAACCCTTTATATAGGAAATTACATAGTGGGTGACAGCTAAGTTTTCCCCTTCTTTCGGATATATTCTACGATCTCATCGTGGTATTTGCAATATTAATCTTCGCCAACTTTTGTAATCATCGTGAAACAATACTCTCATAACATGTCTCTTCAATCGTCAGCTATTATGATTCTTCCCCGTGACGCTCGCCAAATGTTGCTGAAGAATCCCCACGACACTCTCGTGAATAATGTCATTTATACTTATAGGAATATTTGACCTTCTCGTGAAAGCGTTGTTCTTATCATGAGAATATCATTGTGGCGATATTATGGTACTACATCTTGCCTCTTCTCACATATTTTCTGCGAAGAAGAAAATATCGTGAGAATAAATTTCCGTAATCTCCTATCTTTTCACCTCCATCTTTATTCTGACACGTCTCTAAACCTTTCACCAGCTGTCTTCATATAATTTTATCATCCATATATTTTTCGACACGTCATCTTAAACCGCTGTAATTTGACCATTCACGTCCTTTCATTGTATTAACTATATTTATTTTCTCGAGAAACTTCTTCTGCTATAAATACCTTCTCTCATTCTTCTCTTTTTCTTTCTTCTCATTCTCTTTCCTTCTTCTTCTCTGCAAATTTCATTGCTTTCCATAAATCGCGCATCTACTATCTTTCGCCATTTTTTCAATCTCCTTTCATTTCCATTCTCTCAAAATGGTTGCTGCTGGTGCTAAAAATCTTATTTCTTTCAATTTGATGCAAGAAAAACTTAAAAATCAAGGATTTGACTTATCTTTAATCCCAGATCAAAGTCCCAAATCTGTTCTTTCTCTTGAATTATTTTCTAACTTCCAGTGTTCTCGTGAAAAAATTATAGTTTCGTTAGGCCAACTTGAAGCTGGTCTTCCACTTCCTCTCTACAACCCTGAACTTCCACTCTTTTACCAAATAATTTTTGATAAGAGATTTTCACGAGCGGTGTATCAACTTGGCGGGGATTGTATTAGATTATTACTGGAATATGCCTCTCGTGGTGCTGGAAAAGGATCCCAATATTCCGAAGAATATAAAAGTCTTAAATATAAACATATTCCGATTATCCCTGCAAAGTATCTTTGTAGATAACTTCTTTCGAAATTATCAGTTACTCCCCATGGTAAGGGATAGTACCTGTTGGGGTGTCCGTTTGCATAAAAAGAAGGTCACTGCTGAAAATTCTCTTATGCAAGATATTGATTTTCATACCAATACAAATGATGGCCCTCGTCATTCTAATGAAGATAAGTGGTTTATTTTTCCCCTATGCCTTAAAGGTCCTTATATATCCGGTTCTCTCCAACTTCCTGCGAATCTCTCTCACTATGAACCATGGACTTTCAAATGGCCTGATAGCTTTTCCGATGTATATTCTCTCATCTTCTTATGCTATTATTATTTTTTCCTTCACACTCTCGCTAAATTTTCCGTTATCTTGTAAGTTTCCAAAATGAAGCTTAATTACCAGAAATATAGGAAACCCAACACTCTTCTAGCTCTTAGATCTTTCACAGATGAAGTAAGAAATATTCCTTTATTAATTAACAATATATTGTTGCCCCTATTTATTATCTTTATCTGTGTTTGTAGGTAATTGAAGAATTACCACCTTTAGAGACAAAACCTAAGGAGAAACCTTCAACTAATCGTAAAGGGAAATCTACTGTTTCAAGTAAAGGAAGACGCTCTGCCCCTCGTGATAAAGAACCCAGCGAGCCTCCTTTGAAGAAGAATAAAACTCAGCATTCTTCTTCTCAACATACCCAATTGGATTCAATCATTGTTAATAAATCTAATGATGAATTTATCGAAGAATTTGACGATATTAGAGAAGTTCCCTCTATGAAAAATTCTTCTCCCTCTGATTCTTCCATGGCCCAACTGTCCATGATTTTTGGAGATTCTTCTCGTGGAACTGCGAATGAGTATGGTGATGAGACTCTTAATGGGCTAGCTCAAGCGCTCGTCAAAGTGTGCGATTCTCCAATCTTATCTGATAATAATTCTCTTCGTGGAATTTCTGGAACTCTAACTCCAAGATTCTTAAATGCACTTGGTATTCTGGTATGTTTTCTTAATTGTTTCTTAATTCGCCAGATTTATCTGGTCAAATTTTTTGTACTTATAAAACTCTGTTGCAGGTTGGGAGAGCTTCTTTTGCTGCTGCTGCTGATTTAGATAATAAATATGCTTTATTTAAGAAAAAGGTTGTTAACCTTCGCCAAGATAAAGAGAAACTAGAGGCTGAAATTGCTGAGCTTCGCGAGAAATATAAACTGTTGGAAACTGAAGCTTCAGTTGATAAACAGAATATTTTGGATCTTAACAATGCCAACAAACAACTTTATGGTATGATTTACTTTTTCTTTCTTTTAGATTTTTTATTTTTCTTTTATATAGCTTATCCAAGCAATCATTTTTGAAGATGTTTATGGTCTAACTGACGAGGCTACGTTCCTTCAAACCTTTCCCGAACCTATAGATGATAATACTCTTCTTCTCGCCTTAATAACTCCTTAAGTAATTTTGCTGACGAACAAATTAAATCCCTTTCTATAGAGGAACTTAAATTTAAGTTTAATCTCCTGACCATTGAACACAGACACACTTTAGGATTATCTAATAAATTTAATCGTCTTTATCATGAATCAAAAGAAGTGATCAATGGATTAAAAAGTAGAAATAGTGATCTTGTTGACGAAAAGATCAAGCAATTAGAAATGGCAATGAAAACTCTAGCAGATTTCCATAAAATTCTTCTCGAAGTTCAAATGGAAAGAGATAAACTCTTCTGCGAAAATAAAGATCTTCTTGCAAGAGAAACTCAAGTTCGTTCTCGCCTTGTTATTACTAGCGATGATGAGTTTTCTTGGGCAACACAGGTTCTTGATAATGCTAGGAATAATTTACGTATAGATGCTAGTCTTCATGCTGATCAATCGGCCTTAATTAGGGACTTGATTTCTGAGAAAGAAGGTTGTTAACCACTCTATTCTATTAACCTTTTGCTTTTTATTATTCTTTCTTATAACTTCTATCTTAACGGTGCCTTATTCTCGCAGATTCTGAAGATAGATGCCGTGTAAGGATGAGAGAACTAGAAGATATTAATCACCAACTCGCAAACTATCTTACTGCTCGCAACGATAAATACTCGCGATTGAAAGCTCAATTTGAGATTACTTCTGCAAATTTTAATAGAACCCTCCTCATCACTCGTAATGATACCACTAAGCAGGTTTGTGACGACCATGGAATTACTCATTCTTTGTATCCTGATCTTGCAAAGGAAATACCATCAATAATTCCAGATCTTGGTGTCTCTGATTCTGATGAAGATTTTGACGAAAGTGAAGAAGAGAATAATGACGAAGAAACAAATTATGGCGATGATGAAGAACCCATCAAAGATAATGAAGAAGAGAAATCCGGTGAAAAAGAAGAATCTGATAAAGATAACAATGTTGATAAATGAAACAATGTATCTGTCTGACTTATTTCTTTTATGTAATCAATCGCGAGTTTCTTCAATTTTCTGCAACTTTCTTCAATTTAATGTGTAAATTTCTTTGCCCCTTTATCTGTATGAATGAAAGAACATCCTCTTTTTTGCAAATATAACTTGGTCAATATAGTTTGCATCTACTAATTATCTGCGCTTTAATATCCATATAAATTTCTCATATGGTGATGAATAATAATCTTTATCATTCTATTCATTCCCATACTTGACTCTATTATTCATCTGCAATATGAGAAAGTTAATAAACGAATATTTTGGCGAATTTCATAATTTCTGCGATATTGTCGCAAACCCTGATATTTTTGCGATCTTATGGTATTATCATGCCTTCCTACTTAAAGGTCTTACTTTTCCATAGTATTCTCTCCGCGACAAGATCGCAGGACGTCTTTACATTTTCATGTATTGACCCATTTATCTTGTCTTATCTGCATTTCTTTATTGTATTGCGACAATATGACGATCCTAAGTTTTCTCGCGAAAACAAAGCCTCGTGACATTGCCGTCTTGCGATGAAATCTCAGGACGTCTTCACATTTGCATGTAAAAACCCCTTGACCTCATCTTAACTTTTTTCTCTTGTGGATTTTTGCCTCTGTATAATTTACGCGACAATATGACAGGCCTAAATGATCTTGTGATCTTAGATCCCCATGACATTGCCGTCTTAAGACACTTATCATCTCCCTAATGGAGGGTGCCGCCCTTATCTTACCCATGGTTTCCCCTTCAAGGAGGGCACATAGGCCATACAAGACTAGCTCCTCCCATCCAGATTTACCAACAACCAGTTGTTTTCGCAGCCTCTTGTCCTTTATGCCTATATGGCTTATAGTTACAAGACTGCACCCTAGGTGGGGTTTTCTTCAGGCCAAGTGCATTGTAGCCAAGACTTACCAAAGATGGCCAGGGTAGGTTCGTCCGTCCCGGGCATCCTTGGCTAAACCGTGTACCTCGGAGCCTTGATCATACTCTGCACTTCTTGGAAGAGACTCTCAGTCGTCCAACCAGGGTATAACCTTATAAAGCCGGAAATCCAAGATCTCTCTCCCGGGATAGGTTTTCTTTAACCCCTACGTCTGTATGACTCAGGTTCCGATAGCGGTATAACCTTATCCCTGAATCATATAAAGAGATACCCCCTTTATGACGTGCTTGTAGGTCTTACATTTGCCTCTTACGAAATTGTATTCGCGAACTAAGGTGCACGCCATAAAGGTTTGTCCCGTTCTCTTAATCTCTGCGAAATTATATTCGCGTTTCTTAAAATTTCTTGCGAGTTTCAAATCTCAATAAAAAATTATTATTATTATTATTATTTTTTAACTTTTCAATTTCATTTTCTTCACTCAAACAGAAAAAACAACTTTACCTTTCCACTTCTAGCGATCTGCTCTTCATATTTCATCTTTCTATCACTTCATTCTTCTCATCTTCCTTATCATCTGTTCTTTTACTTAATGTTTTCCCGCAAGTTGCTTGTCATTTCTTCCTTTTATGCTTTTTATACCTGTACCTTTGCTGCGTTTTATTATTTGCTTGATATCTGCGAGGGACTCGTTAGTTACTTCTTCATGCTTTTCTATTGAATCAACCATTAATTTGTCACTTATATGTTGTTGCTTAATTCTGTATTTCCAATTGTTGTTCTTCCCTGCTCTTTCTTCACAAGACTTGATATCTATCTCATAACATTTCTTACTTTCTCCCCAATCTCCTTTAATTACTCCAACACCATTTGGATGAGGGAATTTAATGCACTGATGAAAGGTAGATGCAACACCCAATATCATGTGTAACCAAGGTCGACCAATCAAGGCGTTATATGGTGATTCAATATCGACAACACAGAATAAAATCTTGGAAGTCATTCCTCTTAACGAAATTCTCATTGTGATCTCCCCTTTAGGCTTGTTGGAAGTTCCATTAAAACCATAGATTTTGTATGTCGATGGTATCAAATCTTCATCTTTCCCACCCATGGTTCTGTAGGTGTGGTAGAACATGATATCTACGGAACTACCAGTATCAATTAGGATTCTATCAATGGCCCAAGACTCTTCCATTTCGTTATTATTTTCTTTACCTTCTTCTTCTTCTTCTTCTGCTTGTTCTGGTTTTATTTCCAACCTTACCACCAATGGGTTATCATGCAGCTCGCCAGGCTCTGGTATTTCTTGTGTTGTAAAAGAAAGGATTTGTTTCTGCCACTCTTCTAATGGCGAGATTCTCGCTATATTCATTATTTCTTTTCCATCCATATCTCTGGCAAAGACTCTACTTAAGACATTATTGTGGAAATCTTCGATGGTTCTGAAAGAATGCACAATAGAATTACAAAATAAATTCTTTTCTTTAGTTCCAACCTCTATAACAAAAGTTTCTGCTCCTTTTACATTAGTCATTCTGCGATCGTCTGGTGGTGGTGGCAATTGTTGCGATTGTTGATGCCCTTTTAGAAAATGATTTAGCTTCCCCGATCGATCATTCTTAAGATTATTCTTTTTACATTTACGCAATTATTTATCGAATGCCCATGAAAATGATGATAAGGACAAATTCTTGATTACGAGTGTTAGGATGTGGTTCCTTCCCCATGTTCCATGGCGAGGTATATTTTCCATTAAAATGATAGCTTCCCAGATTTTTTCTACACTAGCATTCAAGGGTGGCATCTTAATCTCCTCCCATATGGTTCTCATGCTCCCATGATTTCTGAAATTATTTTGCTTTTGTCCACCATAAGTTTCTTGGGGTTGGTCAAGCCTTTGGATTTGACTATTTCCTCCACGATTGTAATAATTCTTCTCTCTTTCAAATTTTTCTTGATCACGACTTCCCATAGCCACTAGATTTTGTTTGTCATTATTCGCCACTTTCTCTGCTTGAACTTGCGAGGTGCTCTCCACGTTATTAATCATTTTGGGAAGCAAACTTCCATTAGCCACTACAGAACTGGTGTTTGCAATTGGGTATGACTCCATTTCGTTTTGTTTTTCTTCCAAATCAATGTACTCTTCTTGTAGTTCTCTTAGTTCAGTCATTGTGATGGTGTTTTTGATTCTGAAAATTTGTATGTAGAGAAAATTGGTCGCAAACATTTCATTAATGAAGGATAAAATAAGATATCTCTCATCTACTCTTCCCGCCATCTCACTACACATTGTCTTCCATCTTATGGTTAGATGTTTTAGACTCTCGCCAATTCTCTATTTTAATCCAAACACATCTTCGATACCTGGTCGTGAAGAGTTGCTGCTTATGTATGCACCCAAAAATGTAGCTTGTAAGTGATCAAAAGAAGTAATAGTATTTTTCGGCAATCCCTCAAACCATTTTAGCGCCTACTTGGTCAAACTGGATGCAAAGTACTTGCATAAAACAGCATCATGATTCTCCCACTGCAGCATACACCTAAAATAAGCTTTAACATGTTGAATAGCACAAGTAGTCCCATCGAAAATACTGTTTAGTGCTGGCAAATTGCATTTTGGAGGAATTCCTCTTAGTTGTACTTCCTGTGTGAAGGGAGTTCTAGCTTCTTCTTCGATTGCTTCATCAAGTTGCCTTCTTCCACCTTCTCTTCTATTATTTATCATCCCTCTCATTTCTGCTAATTCCCTCAAAATTTTCTCATTTGCAGTTGGGCTTTGTTCTATTGGTCTTTCTAACGCACTTTCTCTTCTCCTGCGATTTTCCTCTTCATTTCTATCTAAAATTCGCAGTTGATTTTGTCTCCTAATTTCTTCTCCACCAACTTCTTCATTTCTCACCAATTCTCTTTGTTGTCTTTCTATCCTTCCCTGTATTCTGTCATATTCTTCCCGAATATTGCCATTTTCACGATTTTGTGTACGTCTTCTTTCTCGATTATCATGATTGTTTTGCCTTATTGCCTCTTTAAACTCCTGTTCTTCCATTTCTGCCCTCAGTCTTTCTCTCTCGCAAGCTAGACGTGTCTGTTCAGCATAATGTCTCTCTATTTCATTCTCAATAATTCTTTGATTTCTGACGTGCTCGCGTCCATGTAATATTCTTCTACCTTCTTCGTGATTTTCTTCACCATCTTGATTATCTTAATTTCTTTGATTTTCAATATTTCGTCTTCCATTTAAAGTTTCCCCCTGTGGATTGTTATAATCATTATTTACTCTCTCTTCTCCCTGGCATTGCCCTCTATTTGGATTTTGCGTTTCTTCTTGTACATTTTCTCCATCATTTCTTATGAGGGAATTTCACCTTGGTATTTCACTAAGTGACCTTGAACTTGATCTAGTTGTACTTCTTGATCTTCTTCTTTGTAACCTTAAGTTCTCCATTCTCAACTCATGATTTTGTCTTGTTAAATTTGCACGTTCCACCGCCTCTAACCTTCTTTATTCTTGTATTTTTTTCCCTAATTCCTCTGCTGTTTCATATTCATCTTGATGAATCGACCCTTCTTGTACCTCCTGATTTCTTCCTACTCCATTTTCTTCTCTTAATTGTCGATTTGTTTCTTCTCCCATTGAATCTGATCTCCATGTATGCACGCTTACTCTATCATAATCCACTCTTCCATTTTGTACTGATGTTAATTGGTTTGGTTGTTGAATTGAATTTTCCCTTTCATTCCTTGTTCTATTCCTCCTAATTCTCATCCTTGAAGATTCTCCTAATACACTTGTTTCTTCACCTGCAAGTCTTTTACTTTTTCTCACTATTGTTGGTGGTTCTGATGTATTTCTTCTCCTTCTTCCAGCCATTTTTTCAATTTCTCCAAATCTTCAAATTGTAATTAGAGATTTTGGATCTTGAGTCCCCTTAGTCGGCGCCAAAATGTAGTAGCAGGATTTCCCACACTACACCCCTATTAAGATCCTATAAAAATCTAAGTGAAACTAGTTGAAGATTAAAGAATTAAACGACACTTTTATTATTTAGATCTCAGAAATGTTTACAGAAAATCTTCAAACTCAGAATTACAACTTTATTTTCTAGAGTTTCTCTCTCCTCAAGATTTTCTCAACTCTAAAAAATACATCCTCCTCATCTGGACTTACTTGAACCCTTTATATAGGAAATTACATAGTGGGTGACAGCTAAGTTTTCCCCTTCTTTCGGATATATTCTGCGATCTCATCGTGGTATTTGCAATATTAATCTTCGCCAACTTTTGTAATCCTCGTGAAACAATACTCTCATAACATGTATCTTCAATCGTCAGCTATTATGATGCTTCCCCTTGACGCTCGCCAAATGTTGCTGAAGAATCCCCACGACACTCTCGTGAATAATGTCATTTATACTTATAGGAATATTTTACCTTCTCGTTAAAGCGTTGTTCTTATCATGAGAATATCGTTGTGGCGATATTCTGGTACTACAACGCTGTAGTTAATGAGTTTGAGATAGCTTCGGCTAATGCCGAAGGTATACTTTCGTTTGGTCATGAGTGATTTTCCAATGCCTTTCTTCTAATCCTCCTTTCTTTTTATTTTCTTTCAGAGCTCGAGAAACAACTTAGCTAAACAAGTGAAAAGCTTGAAAAGGCTCAATCTAAGTTAGTGTACCAGGAAGGACAAACCAAGTATTTTGAAAGATTAGCTGAGTCTCATGATGTGGCAGTGTAGACAGCAGCGCAAGAGGTTGAGAAGTTATCATTACCGCTAGGTCAGTCTGACCTCAAGGTCACTTTTATTAAACATGAAGTGTGTTGTTAACTTGTAGAGGAAGTGAAGAAGACGCTGGCTCAAATAGAGCAATTCTGAAAGATCACGGCCTTACCAAGAAGTACAAGCGTATTCCAGTGCATGGGCCTTTCAAGTCCTCTTCCGGTCCCTCTTCTGGTGGGATCATTCCTTCGTCTCAAGCGGAGATTTCTTGATGTTGATGCCTCCTTATTGAAATGACTTTTTTTTGCAATAGTTTTAATCTGATCCTTGTTAATTATGTAGCCTTTGACCCCTTCTTGTTTGTTGTCTATGTATTTAGATCTCTCTTTGAGACTTGTAATCAACTTTTATGTGACAGATCATTGTTTTTCTTTGTTAGTATGTACAGTTTCTTTTTATTTTCACCTTCATTGCAAAAAAAATTTAGCTAAAGCATGGACACTCATTTCTTGAAAGAAATGGAAAGTGTAGTGTGATAATATCGAAGGTATGTGTGAGTGGAATGATGATACCTTCGTTATTGGGTATGGACCTATCTCCCCGTCGTCTAACCTTGGGCCAGAAGGTTACCGAACGGTAGGGGTTAATATAGTGTTCTCGGATATGTGATTCCTTAGTGAACTATGTACAAGCATCCATTCCGCCGAACCGTTTTTCTGTTGTTTGGTTGGGTTTTCCTTTCTACAGGAATCCTTCCCCAGGGTCACACCATGGTAGACACTGAAAGGGGAGTCCCGAGGGATCGTATGCAAGTACTTTCCCCCAATAAAAAAAAGTTGCATTTAATTAATGCAGTGAGGTTTTTTATTCCTCGTCCAGAGATAGAAACATGTCTAGCGGGTACGCTGCCTTCTTCTTCTGGTATTCTTCACACAGATGCAGAACTGTGTTGCTTTTAAGGATAGTATGGCTTGAGGTACTTTGCATTCCAGGGGTGTCTCAGTATTTCTCCTTTCAAGTTACGCAGATAGTATGACCTATTTCCTGCGATATCATGTATGATGAATGTTCCTCCCCATGTGGGTGCTAGCTTTCCCTATTTTCTTTCTCGTTGATATTTCTGTATTGCTCGTAGCATGTACTGTCCTTCTACAAAGTTTTTAAGCTTAAACTTCTTATTGTATTCTCTTGCCAGCCTTCGCTGGTAGTTCTCCATCTTTTGCAATGCTGCCTCCCTTATTTCTTCTAAATCATCAAGTCATTCCAGCATCATGTCCGTCGTGAGGTTTTTCTCCCATGCTTCGGTTTTTGTGGTGGGCATGATGATCTCAGTGGGTATGAATGCTTCGGTCCCATATGTGAGAAATAACGGAGATTCTCTGGTTGCCGCCCTTCTTGTGGTTCTGTATGACCATAGTGCATTGTGCAACTGTTCGCACCACCGGCTTTTATGTTCATCCAAATTTTTTTGAGAACTAGAGCCAGCGTTTTATTTGTAGCTTCGAACTGGCCATTACTTTGCCGATAAATATGAGTGAATTTGTTTTTCCTTATTTTGAATGTATCGAATAACATATCTATGTTCTTTCCTGGAAATTGCTTGCCATTGTCGGATACAATTTCTGCAGGAATGCCAAATCTGCAAATAATATTTTGGAAAATGAACGTGAAGACGTCGGAGTCTCTGATTCTTGCAAGGGCCTTTGCTTCCACCCATTTGTTAAAGTAGTATATAGCAAAAATTAGGAATCGCCTTTTCCCTGATCCTTCAATTAAGGATCCGACGATATCTACTCCACATTTTGCGAATGGCCAGGGGCTATCTACCGAGTTTAACTTTGTTTTCGGGTCATGAATTCTCTTAGCAAATCTCTAACATTCTTCGCATCTTCGAGACATTTTGGCTGCGTCTTGTATCATTTGTGGCCAGTAATATCCTTGCATTTTAGCTTTGTTGGACAATGATCTCATTCTGCTGTGATTGCCTGCATCTCTGTAGTTGCAGGAATTCCCACACTACAACCTGTTCAAGAATTTACTAACATCTAAGACATAATTTGAAGATTAAGAACACTGTTTATTAATTTGATCTTAAGGAATTACAGAAATCAAGAACACAGAACACTTGATAAAGATTTTCTCTCTCCTAAAACTTTCCTAACACTCAAAAAATCATTACCCTCTCTGGAACTACTCATCCCCTTTATATAGGTATTTACATAATGGATTACAGCTCATGACAGCTCATTTACAGCTAAGATTCCCTTTAATTTCGGATCTGAGTTCTTGCGATAAATCGCAGTTAGCACCGCCTTTAACTTTCGCAGGTTTTACTGATATATCGCAGACATGTCACACTTTCTTCGTGTTTCTGTCATTTTCAGTCATTACGTCATTGTTTAAGTCATCTTTGGATGTGCCGCAGAATACTACCGATGTATCGCAGAATAGTTTGTTTATTATCGATATATCGCAGAATAGTCGTTTATTTCTCAGGAATATTGTTGTGATAATATTCTGATCCTACATCTTGCCTCTTCTCATATCTTTTCTGCGAAGAAGATAAAGATCATGAGAATTTAAACTTCTTGATTTGCCGCAACTCCTTGTCTTTTCATACTTCCTTTATTCTGACACGTCTCTATATCCATCGCTAAATATTCTACACATGTTTTTTCCTCCATTTATTCCTTGACACGTATTCTTCCAACCGTTGGGTTCTGACCATTCACATCTTTTCTTCATTGAATGCATTGATATTCTCGAAAATTTTCTTCTCTTATAAATATCGTCTTTATTAATCCCTCCTCTTCTTTTTACTTTCGCTTTTCTTCTCTGCAACTTCACTATTCATCGTCTTCTTCCTCAAATTCCGGATCTCAATTATTCTTTCAGTTTTCTTCTTTTCTCTTCTTTGTTTTTAATCATCGTTCCCATTCTAAGAAATGGCTCCTGCTAAAAAATTAGGTCAATCCACTTTGAAAAAACACCAGCAGAAGCTTCAATCCTTAGGTTTCACACTTTCTGAGATCCCTGATCAATATTCAGACTCTGATCTCTCCATTGATCTTGTTTCAAGATTTCCTTCTTCTAACGAGAAGATATTTGTTTCGCTAGGTCAATTAGAAGCTGTCCTTCCTATTCCTCTTTATAACCCAGATCTCCCTCTTTTTTATGAGATTATTTCTCATGTTAAATTTTCGCGAGCAATCTGCCAACTAAGTGGAGACTTTATTCGCCTCATTCTTGAATATGCTTCCCGTGGAGCTGGTAAAGGATCCCTTTATCCTGATGATGCGAAACATCCTGATTATGAAAAAATCCCAATTATTCCAGCGAAATATATTGTGGAGAACTTCTTTCCGAATTATCAAGTGATTCCAATGAAGAAAGAAAGTACGTGTTGGGCTGTTCGTTTGAATAGGGATAAAAAATTTGCGAAGGATAAAATTCTTATGCAAGATATAGACTATCATTCCACAAGAAACAATGGTCCACGCTTCTCCAAGGATGATAAATGGTGAAGATTTCCACTCCTCCTTGAAGGTCCATATATTTCTGGTACTCTCAACCTTCCTGCGAATCCTGCATATCTTGCGGCTTATCATCCTTGGGTTTTTAATTGGCCCGAAAAGAATTCTGAGGTATATCTCGCGAAGTTAATCATTATTCGCAAACTTAGATAAATATACTGTTCTTACTAGTTATTGAATTATTTTTTATCAGATTGGAAAAATGAAGGCTAGTTACGCCAGTACTGGGAATCCTAATCTCCTAATTTTTTTGAAAACCTTCACAGATGAAGTAAGAAACATTCTCTTATAACTTTTAACAATATATTGTTGCCCCTGTTTCTTATCTTCATGTGTGGTTGTTTTCTAGGAAATACCATTTGTCGCAGTAGTTGAAGCCAAGGATAAAGGCAAAAAAGTAGTAACTCCAAATGAGAGTTCTGGCACTTCTCCTCATCGCAATAAGAATCAAACTGCTGAGAGTCACCCAAAAAAGAGAAGAAAAACTCAGCCACTTAAAGAAATTTCTTCTGTCGCTGAAAAATATAATGAGGTTGAAGAGAGTGGAAGAATTAATAATGATGCTACTGTGGGAACCTCTTCAATACGTTTTTCCTCCGCAAGAGTTAGATCTGCAATGGGTCTTTCTCAACCCGAGACTCCCATGGATCAATTGTCAAATATCTTTAGAAATCCCATGCAAGGTGTTGGTGATGACGATACTGCTCACGCTTGCAATTATCTCTCAAAAATCTGCGATGCTTCCATTTTAACTAATAATAAAGATCTTAAAGGAGTCTCGAGATTTATCAACCCAGATTTCCTTCATGCACTAGCTTCATTGGTATGCCCCTTTTCTTTTATTTTTCTTGTAGTAAACTTTACACTTGTCATGAATATCGAAGATCTTTTACTTACCCTTACTTATTTTCTCTTATATGCCACAGAATGCTAGAGCTTCTTTTTCTGTTGCTTCGGAATTAGAAAATAGATTATCGTTATCGCAGAAAAGGCTTACTGATTCGCAATCTGAATCTGCGAAACTTCGCGAAAATAATAAGCAATACGAAGATGAAATATCCATTCTTCGCGAAAAATGTAAGCAATTGGAAGCATCTGGGAATACTGAGCTCCTTAACAAGAATAAATCACTTGAAGTAGATGTTGAAGTTCTTCAACAAAAACTAGTTGACAAGGAGAAGTTCTGCAAACAAATTATTGGTATGATTTATTTATTTTCTTCTTTCTTGCTATTTTAGCTTATTTGAACAACCATTTTGCAGGTGCCTATAATCTTACTGATGAAGCTCTTATTCTCAATTCTTTTGATGAACCCATAGATGAATCCATTCTTCTTCAGCGTCTTAATGACGCTTTAAATAATTATTCCGATGAAAAAATTAATGCTCTGTCTGTCGATGAGCTTAAATATCACATTTCCCTTATAAGAATGGATTATAGATCTACTTTGAGTATATCCAATAGTTTTAAGACTTGTAGAGATGAATTTGGAAAAAGAATCAAAACCTTGAAAGCCCAAAAGAAGAAACTTGAGAAGGATAAAGAACGCATTACTCTTCAAGGTGCTGAAGCTCTATCAAAGTTCCGCAATGCCCTTATTGACACTGAACTTGAGAGAGATAGACTTAAGGATGAAAACATTGAACTTCTTAAAAGAGAAAAACAAATCCGTTCCCATCTTCTCATTCAAAATGATGATGAATTCGCATGGGCTGCGATAATTCTCGATAATGCTAGGAAAAATTTAGCAATAGATGTCAGTCTTCATACCGAAAAGGCAACCTTGATACAAGAAATGATCCATGAAAGAGAAGGTTATTTATTGCTCCTCTAACATCTTTATATTTTTTGTAAATTTTTGATAAATTACTAACTTGTTATTGTATTATCGCAGAATCTGAAGAAAAACATTCTTCAAAGATAGCAGAACTTGAAGAAAAAAAAAGTAGTCTTGCAAATAATCTTGCTTCCCGCAATGATAAAATCTCTAGACTGCGAAAGAAGATAAAGATATCCAACTCCAATTTGTGTAGTAACCTTCTCACCGTTCGCAATAATGCTATTGAGAAAGTCTGCCAAGATAATGATCTTCCCCTTAGTTTATATCCTTTCCTTTTGGAAAATATCCCACCAGTTCAAGAAGTACCAATTATTTACGATGATGAGGCTGATATAAATGAGGATGAAAGCGAAGATGAAGAAGAAACTGATGATGAAGATAATGAAGACGAAGATGAAGATAATGGCGAAGATAAATCCCAATAGTTCTGCTTCTTCTTTTTGATCTTCTTCTGTATTTTTCCCTTTCTTTCTTGCGATGATTATCAGCGACAAATTGTATCATTTTTTCTGCAAGATACTTGTAATTCCTGATGTTCTTTAATATATATAAATTCCTTTTTTGCCTCTATCCGTTTGTTATTTATATGAATTTATCATATAATGATTAATAACAATATTTATTGTTCTTATACATCGTTCCCATACTTGCCTCTTGTTATTAATCCGCAATATGATAAATGAATCATCGCAAATTTTTCTGTGAACTATATGTTTTGCAGACATAATTTTCTTGTGGTCTTATTTTTCCTTCCTAGTTAAAGGTCTTATTATGACACTTTTATGCGACAAGATCGCAGGACATTCTTACCTTTATACGTAATAATCCATTGATCTTGCCTTATCATTTAATTTTAATTTCTGCGACAATATGATAAATCTAAGCCATCTTGTGAGATTAATCTCTCTTTGCTTTTTAAGACTTATGATATTGTCGTCTTTGCGATGAAATCGCAGGACGTCTTTGCGATTTATATCCTCTTATTATTGATTTCATTTATCTTATTATTTGATCTTATCGCAAAAACCCATTGATCTCATCTTAACATTTCTTATTAGGCTTTTTGGCCAGTCATGCGGAAATATGACGGGCCTAAATATTCTTGCGAATATAAAGTCCCATGACATTGCTGTCTCTGTCACGCGACAATATGACGGGCCTAAATTTTCTTGCGAATATAAAGTCCCATGACATTGCCGTCTTTTTTGATACACATCTCCCTAATGGAGGGTATCGCCCTTATCTCTCCCCCTGGTTGCCCCTTCAAGGATTATACATCGGCCATACAAGACTAGCACTTTCCCATCCGGTTCTGCCAATAACCAGTTGTTTTCGCAGCCTTGTCCTTTATGCCTTATATGGCTTATAGTTACAAGACTGCACCCTAAGTGGGGTTTTCTTCAGGCCGAACACATCGTAAGCCAAGAATTTCCATGGATGGCTAGGGTAGGTTCATCCATCCCGGGGACCCACAGCTCAACCGTGTACCTCGGCGCCTTAATCATACGTTGCACTCCTTAGGAGAAACTCTCGGGCGCCCAACCAGGGTATAACCTTATATAATTGGGAATCCAAGTTATTTCTCCCGGATGGATTTTCAATAATCCCAAATCTTCATGACTAGGTTCCAAAGAATGTATAGCCTTTCCCATACCCATGCAAAGAGATACCCCCTTATGACGCACTTTAAGGACATTGCCTCTTACGGAATAGAATCCGCGAACTAAGGTGTACGCCATAAAAGTTCGTCCCGTTCTTATATATTTTTAGGCGATTTGCACCCTTATTATGCATTTGCATTAAAAATTCTTATATGATAAGAAATCACCAACTTTTCCTTTTTAATAGAAAAATTTCTCATTTTTGAGCAGAGTTTTTCTTGTATGATTCGAAATCATCTTGTTTTTCGATTGTTCGCAACATGATATTGTTGCACTTCTTTTCTTCTGTGATGAATGATTATTCTCAACCTCTTGTTACTTTATTTATTTTCTTGCGAGAAATAATTCATCGCAACATCTTATACTTATCTTCATCTTCATATGATCAATCGTTATTGAATCTTTTGGAACAAACTATTCTTGAAGTATAACCTTTCCCCGCAACTTTATATTGTCCACCATCAATTTCTCAGCTCTCTGATTTTGCCTCCTGTTATGTTGCCAATTATGATTTTGGGCGCTTCTTTCTTCGCAAGTATTAATGTCAACTTCATAACACTTTTTTCCTTCAAACCAGTCACCTTTAATTATCCCAATACCATGAGGATGTGGAAACTTTATGCATTGATGATATGTTGATGCTATGCCCAAGATCCCATGGAGCCATGGCCTTCCAATTAAATCATTGTAAGGAGATTCTATATCCACTACGCAAAACTTAATTTTTGAAGATATCTTATTCAATGGAATTTCCATAGTAATTTCTCCTTTTGGCTTGTTTGCGGTGCCATTAAAACCATAGATTTTATAAGTTGAAGGGATTAGCTCATCATCTCTTCCACCCATTGTGCGATAAGTATGATAAAACAAAATATCCACCGAGCTTCCAGTGTCAATTAAAACTTTATCTATTGCCCAAGAATCACTTGCTGCATCATCATTATCTTCTTCTTCTATGTATTTTGGATTTATCTCTAATTTCACCACCAATGGGTTGTCATGCATCTTCCCAGGCTATGGTATCTCTTCTGCAGTAAAAGAGATAACTTGTTTCTGCCATTCTTCTAACGGAGAAATCTTCGCAATATTCATCACCTCTTTTCCCTCTATATCCCTTGCAAATACTCTGCTTAGCACATTGTCATGGAAATCCTCTATCGTTTTTTGTGAATGTACAATTGAATTGCAGAATAGATTTTTTGTTGTAGCTCCTACTTCAATGACAAATGTTTCTGATTCTTTTGCAACATTAACTCTGCGAATTTCTGGTACTTGCGGCAATTGTTGCGGTTGTAAATATCTTGCTAAAAAATGATTTAATTTTCCTTGTTCGATCATTCGCAAAATGATTATTTTTACATTTCTACAATTATTCACAGAATGACCATGAAAATGATGATAAGGACAAAATTCTTGATTGTGATTGTTGGGATGTGGTTCCTTCCCCATGTTCCAGGGTGAGGGTATATTCTCCATTAAAATAATCGCTTCCCAAATCTTGTCTATACTAGTATTTAAAGGCGGCAATTTGATATCTTCCCACATATTCCTCTAACCTCTTTGCTCTCTTGAATAATTACTTGCCTCTGTCCACCATAAGTTTCCTGCGGTTGATCAAACCGTGGGACCTTATTATTGTTATTGCGATTATAAAAATTTCTCTCCTTTTCTAATTCCTCTTGATCTCTACTCCCCATTGCTACTATCTTAAGTTGATTATCAGTCTCCATTTTCTCTCGCAGATTTTGGGAAGTACTTGCTACTGTATTAATCATCCTTGGTAAAAAACTTCCATTTGTTGTGGCTGAACTTGTGCCTGCAAGAATTGGATAAGACTCCATCTCATTTTTTTTCCTCCAAAGCAATATATTCCTCTTGCAATTCTCGCAACTCTGTCATAGTGATTGTGTTTTTAACTCTGAAGACCTGGATGTATAATAGATTTGTCGCAAACATAGCATTTATGAAGGACAAAATGAGATATCTTTCATCTACTCTTCCTGCCATTTCACTACACATTGTCCTCCATATTATGGTTAAGTGCTTCAAACTCTCACCAACCCTCTGTTTCAATCCAAAAATATCTTCAATTCCAGGTCGCGCAGAATTATTGCTGATGTAGGCTCCTAAGAATTTGGTTTGCAAGTGCATGAACGAAGTTATTGTATTCTTGGGAAGACTTTCGAACCACTTCAATGCTTCGCCAGTTAAACTTGACGCAAAATATTTGCACAAAACGACATCATGGTTCTCCCATTGTAGCATACATCGAATATAAGCTTTGATATGTTGGACAACACATGTAGTTCCATCAAATATCTTTTGGTCAACACCGGTAAATTGCATTTTGGAGGTATCCCTCCTAATTGTACCTCTTGAGTAAATGGAGTTTTCGCAGCCTCTTCGATTGCCTCATCAAGTTGCCTTCTTCCTCCTTCTCTTCTGTTATTTATTATTCCTCTCATTTCTGCCAATTCTAGCAAGATTTGTTCATTTCTATCATAATTTTGCTCCATTGGTATTTTCAACGCAGCTTCTCTTCGTCTGCGTTCATGCCTTTCTTTTCTTGCGATGTTTCTCGCTTCTTCTCCAACATCTTGGCTTTGCCTTCTTCTGCAACTTTATTCTTCTTGCAAGTTAATTTGTCTTTCATTCTCTTCTCCATGAATTTCCTCATCCCTTACTGTTTCTCTTCGTTGCCTTTCTATGTCTCTGCGAATTCTCTCATATTCCTCATTGAGATTATCATTATTACGATTTTGCGCACATCGTCTTTCTCGATTGTCATGATTATTCTGACGCAACGCTGCTTGAATTTCTTGCTCTTCTAATTCTGCTCGCAATCTCTCTCTTTCTCTTGCTAAGCGTACTTGCTCAATATAATGTCTCTCAATATCATCTTCGATAATCCTGCGATTTCTTCGAATCTCTTCATCACGTAACATTCTCCTTCTCTCTTCTTTATTTTCTCCCTCATCCTGATTATGTCTAATGTCTAAAGTTTCCCCGCGTGGAATATAATGATCATTTATCAAATTCTCCCCAACATTTTGTATAGGGAGATTCTGCCTTGTTTCTTCTCTATATGATCTTGAATTTGATCTCATGCTGCTTCTCGATCTTCTGTTTTGCAACCTCAAATTTTACATTCTTAATTCATGATTTTGTCTTGTAAGATTGGCACGCTCTTCTACCTCTAATCTTCTTTCTTCTTGTATTCTTTGCCTTAAAGCATCTTCCATTCCATGTTCTTCATGAATTAATCCTCCATCCATTTCTTGATTTCTTTCCTCCTCTTGATTTTCCGCCTCTTCTATCGAATCCGACCTCCAAGTATGCACACTTACTCTATCATAATCCATATTTCTATCTTGTGCTCGTGTTTGTGTAGTACCAGAATATCGCCACAACGATATTCTCGTGATAAGAACGACATTTCCATGAGAAGGTTGAATACTCCCACTACAAGAATGACATCTTTCACGAGAGCGTCGTGAGAATTCTCCAACGAAATTTTGTGAGCAACATGAGAAAGTATCAAGATAGTTGACAATTGAAGAAGCATGATAAAAGAATGTTGTTTCACGAGGATTACGAAAGATGGCAAAAATAAACAATGTAACTGCCACGATGAGATCGCAGAATAGATCCGAAAGAAGGGGAAAGCTTAGCTGTCACCCACTATGTAATTTCCTATTTAAGGAGATCAGGTAAGTCCAGAGGAGGATGATGTATTTTTTAGAGTTGAGAAAATCTTGAGGAGAGAGAAACTCCAGAAAAGAAAGTTGTAATTCTGAGTTTGAATATTTTCTGTAAACATTTCTGAGATCTAAATAATAAAAGTGTCGTTTAATTCTTTAATCTTCAACTAGTTTCACTTAGATTTTTATAGGATCTTAATAGGGGTGTAGTGTGGGAAATCCTGCTACTACATTTTGGCGCCGACTAAGGGGAACGTTGAATTAGCAAAATCGAAGAAAAGGTAAAAAAGAAGACATGAATTATTCAAGATCAAGTAAACTTTGAAGAAGATTGGTGAAATATTCAGAAGAAAAATGATTAGAATTAAAGAAAATTGTAGGAAATTGAAGTATGAATTAGTTTCAAGAGAAATGATCGATAAATTTCATGAAAATATTAAGGGGAGGATACATAAACGTGATTTTGAAGGGAGAAAAATTATGATGGTAGAGAAAACGCCATTATTAAAGAATTGGGAAAAGCGAGAAATTACATTTACAAAGAACAGAAGTTTTAGAAGAAAATCTAGATTATACATCTCCTTTGGTGATTACGGTACCCATGATACCAATAAGGAAGGAAAAGTCAATAAAATCTGTAGAAAAATAGGCTATAAATAGAACTCTAGTTGACACAGGAAGTTCTGTGGATATAATGTTCTATCATGCTTTTAAGAAAATGGGGTATAAGGATGAAGAAATGTCTATTTCATCATATCATATTCATGGTTTCGGAAAATCTATAACAAAACCAAGAGGAGAAATAATAGTACGATTACCACTTGGAGAAATTGAAACACAAGTAACAATATGAGTGGTAGATATGGAATCACCATACAACATGATATTGGGAAGACCGTGGATACACGCGATTAAAGCTGTAGCGTCAACCTTACATCAACGCATCAAATTCCCTATGCCTAGCGGAATTGGGGAAATTAAAGGAGATACAGATCTTGCGAAGACATGCTATCAAATTGAAGTAAAAAATTGTGAAGAACGTCCTAAGCAGCGAAAATCTCGCAGAAAATTGATGAGAGAAACAAGAAAAGAAGAAGAATTTAAAATTTACATGATAAGAGCAAAAGAGGGAAAAGGGATACCCAATGAATTTTCGCGAGAAGGAGATGAACGTGCGAGAATCATAAAAACACCAACACCGAAGCCGATTACATCGCAGGTGGAACCAACAAAAGAAGTAAATGTTGGGAGTGAAGAAGAACCTAAAATACTAAAAATTGGGACTAGAATGGAGATAGACGAGGAAGAAAGAACTATAAATCTTTTGCGAGAATACAAAGACATTTTCGCGTGGAGCATGGATGAAATGCCAGGGATAGATCCATCGGTAGCATGTCATAAATTATAAATCAAGCAAAGAATAAGAAAAATCGCAACAACATACCATTCTCAGATAGAAGAAGAATTACAAAAGATGCTTGATGCAGGAATAATAAGGCAAGCAAAGTATCCAGAGTGGATTGCAAATATGGTGGTGGTCCCAAAGAAGAATAAAGGAATAAGAATTTGCATAGATTTTACCGATTTAAATAAATCTTGTCCTAAAGATAGTTTTCCACTACCAGATATTCCTCAAATGGTTGAGTCAGCAGCGGGAAATGCAAGAATATCTTCGTTAGATGGATATAAAGGATACAACCAAATCCCTCTCGCTGAAGAAGATCAAGAACATACTGCATTTTTTGCTCCAAGAGGGTTATATTGTTATACAAAAATGCCCTTTAGATTACGAAATGCTGGTGCAACATACCAAAGAATGGTGGAGAAGGTATTTGCAAAGTGGATCCACAAAACACTGGAGGTATATGTAAATGATATGTTAATCAAGAGCAAGGAAGCTGAAGATCATGTACAAGACTTGAAGGAGATTTTTGAACAAATGCGGCAATTTAATATCAAATTAAATCCCGACAAGCGTACTTTTGGAGTGACTTCAGGAAAGTTTCTGGGGTATATTGTATCAAAGGAAGGAATACAAGTTGATCCAGAAAAAGTGCAAGCGATTCGCGATATGCCCACACCAGCTACAGTAAAAGATATGCAAAAATTGAATGGGCTGTTAGCCTCGTTAGGAAGATTCATCTCGCGATCCTCTGATAAATGCAAGCATTTTTTCGATATACTCAAAAAGGGAACAAAATTCAGATGAATGAGATGAATGTGAGAAGGCCTTTCGGGAATAAAAGAGCATTTAATGGATATAACCATTTTACAGAAAGCTGAACCAGGAGAAGAGTTATTAATTTATCTCGCGACAACGGCATATGCGCTAAGTGCGGTATTGCTGCGAGTAGATCTTTGGGATAGAGAAACCAATTTACTATATTAGTAAAACATTCAATTCAATGCAGAAAAAATTATTCAAAGATTGAGAAATTAATCCTAGCATTGGTACATGAAACTTTCAAGCTTCGCATTTACTTTCAAGCACATAAGGTCAAGGTGTTAACAAAAGTGCCAATTGAATCGGTAATGAAGAATTCAAAAAGATCAGGAAGAGTAGAAAGATGGAATGCACAAGTGGGACATTTCGATATCAAATATGAAATTCTATCTTCGCCAAAATCTCAAGTCATCGCAAATTTCTTAGCTTAATTTCCTTTGGAAAATGACGAAACTGTGGAAGAAATGATGGAGGCAGAAGAAGAACATGGAGATCCAAAAGAATTATTGACAAAACCCAATAGATGGGAAATATTAGTGGATGGATCATCTAATGGAGAAGGAAATGGGATTGGAGTTGTTTTTATTTCACCAGAAGGTGAAAAAACAGCTTTCTCATTTAGGTTAGAATTTACATCCACTAATAATGAGACAGAATATGAGGCTGTTATCCACGCTTTGAAATTTGCAATAGAAATGAAGTTGAAAATGCTAGAATCACAAGCGATTCTCAATTGGTTATTCGTCAAATAACTGGAGAATATATAACAAATGAACCTTCTTTAAAGAAATACAAGAGACTCGTGGAAGAATTATCTGCGAGAATTCCAAAGATAAAATGGAGGCACATATCAAGGAAAGATAAATCACCTACTTTATGGACGCTTTTTCCTTCATATCTAGCATGATGACAAACCCACTTGCGAGATGCATAAAAATTCAAACACTCTTATTACCTTCAGTAAATAAAGAAGGAGAAGATGTGGATGGGAATTCCGTCGAAATTGACGAAGAAGGAGAGAAAGATGTGATGATTGTAGAAAATGGAGAAATAGAAGCAAAAGAGAGAAACAAAGATTGGCAAGCGGAACTTCTTGCTTATTTGGCGAAAGGAGAAACTCCAAGAAATATACTGGAGGAACACAAGCTAAGAAGCAGGGAAACTAATTATGAGTTAAGATACGGAGTGTTATATCGCAGATCTTTTAATGGACCATCGCTAAGATGTTTGACAAGGGAGGAAGGAGAAAAGGTGTTAAAAATGCTGCACATCGGAGATGCTGGTAATCATAGCGGAGGTAGATCTTTGGCATATAGAACGAAGATGCAAGGGTATTACTGGCCTTACATGCATGAAGATGCGAAACAACATTCAAGGCGTTGTGAAGAATGTCAGCAATTTGGAAAAAAGATACATGCACCAGGAGCACCACTATCATCCTCAACAAGTGTATGGCCCTTCGGAAAATGGGGATTAGATATTGTGGGACCATTTGTGCCTGGCTCTGGAAAAGGAGATACCTCATTGTGGCTACAGATTATTTCACGAAATGGGGAGAAGTAAAAGCGAGACAACATATTCGTGATAAAGATATTTTCACATTCATATTCGAGAATATCATCTGCAGATTTGGAATACCAAAGACACGATTGATGTCCGATAATGGAAAGCGATTTGAAGGACAGAACATAGAATTACTACTCAATGCATTTAAGATAAAGTGTGGAAAATCTACTCCTTTATACCCACAAGCAAATGGTCAAGCTGAGGCAACTAATAAAACGATCGCAGATATTCTGAAAAGGAAATTAGAAGGGTATCACAAATCATGGTGTGAGAAGGTACATAATGCAATATGGGCCTACAATACCACTAGAAGAGAGGCTACTGGAATGTCACCCTTTTGTTTAACATATGGGGTTGAAGCTGTATTACCAACAGAAGTTGCTATTCCTACAACAAAAAGATAAGCGTGGGAAAGGAATTTAAGTGCTGGTATGATTTTACATAAACTAGATGAATTGGAAGAAAAAAGGGAGAAGACTCTACAAAATATGGAAAACTACCAGCGAAGGTTAGCTCGCGAATACAACAAACGTGTCAAAAAATGAGAATTCCAAATTGGTGATTTAGTTCTGCGAGAGACACCGAGATATCAGCGATAGAATGGTGGAAAATTGGCGAAAAAATGGGACGGACCTTACTTAATTAAAGAAATAATTGGAAATGGGGCATACAAATTAATGGATCCTGAAGGAAGAGATGTTGGCCAACGACTTGATAGACCATGGAATAGACTATTTTTGAAAAGGTATTATCAGTGACAAATACTGAAATGTAAGAAATATTGGCATAATTAAAGGTTATTATCAGTGACTATTTTTATTTTAAAGATCACGCGAGAAATATCGGGAGAAACGCGAATGAAATTTCGCAGAGATTAAGAGAATGGGACAAACCTTTATGGCGTGCAACTTAGTTCGCGAGTACAATTTCGTAAGAGGCAAATGTAAGACCTACAAGCACGTTATAAATGGGGTATCTCTTTATATGATTCAGGGATAAGGTTATACCGCTACTGGAACCTGAGTCATACAGATGTAGGGGTTAAAGAAAACCTATCCGGGAGAGAGATCTTGGATTTCCAGCTTTATAAGGTTATACCCTGGTTGGACGACTGAGAGTCTCTTCCAAGAAGTGCAGAGTATGATCAAGGCGCCGAGGTACACGGTTTAGCCAAGGATGCCCGGGACGGGCGAACCTACCCTGGCCATCTTTGGTAAGTCTTGGCTACAATGCACTTGGCCTAAAGAAAACCCCACCTATGGTGTAGTCTTGTAACTATAAGCCATATAGGCATAAAGGACAAGAGGATGCGAAAACAACTGGTTGTTGGTAAATATGGATGGGAGGAGCTAGTTTTGTATGGCCGATGTGCCCTCCTTGAAGGGGAAGCCAGGGGGAAGATAAGGGCGGCACCCTCCATTAGGGAGCTGATAAGTGTCTTAAGACGGAAATATCATGGGGCTCTAAGATCGCAAGATCATTTAGGCCTGTCATATTGTCGCGTAAATTATACAGAGGAAAAAATCCATAAGAGAAAAAAGTTAAGATGAGGTCAAGGGGTTTTTACATGCAAATGTGAAGACGTCCTGCGATTTCATCGTAAGACGACAATGTCACGAGGCTTTGTTTTCGCGAGAAAACTTAGACTCGTCATATTGTCGCAATATAATAAATAAATATAGATAAGGCAAGATTAATGGGTCAATACATGAAATTGTAAAGACGTCCTGCGATTTTGTCGCAAAAAAAATTGGCAAAATAAGACCTTTAATTAGGAAGGCAAAATAAGACCAATAGAATAATCTCAAAAATTAATTCTTCTTTGTTAAGCATGCAGGGAAGATTTCTTTATCACAAGAAACAAGTTGAATTCAACAAGTCTCAAGAAATTTAATGAGGAGGCAAGCAAGGGAATAAATATATAGGATTTCATTAAGTTTCTTGAAAATATTATAGTTCAAAAAAGGTTATATCATTTGTGAGAAAGAGGAAGAAAAAATAAATTAAAAATAGAACTCAAGCTTCAAGCGGTAGTCTCACCAGATTTAGAATTGTCAGGATTGTTATCATCACCAATATTTCTTTCATCGCGAACATCATCGCCAGAGTTATTTTTGTTACGATGTTCTCCTTCTTTTAGAGGGTTTTCTTCTTTTCCTTGATCATATTCTTCTTCAGTGTCTTCTTCAACATCTCCTTCATAAGACGTATATTCTAAATCTTTATCCATAGGAAGAGGGACTTCATCATCGTCAACTTTCAAAGGTAGAACGGATACAGGAGAAAGAGATTTGGAGATCAAAATTTCGTTCACGAGAACTTCAGCACTAAGATGAACTTGGCGAAGGAAACCTTTGTCACTATTTCTGATCTCTATATTCTTGAAATACTCAAGATAATCAAGTCTTCTTTCTACTTTATCACGAATTTCTAAAAGGTTGAGAAGAAGAGTCTTGTTTTCTTTGCGAAAATTGTCTAGCTCCTTAGTAAGATTGGTGATAGTAGAATGAAGGCTTTTTCGATTCTCATGAGCAACAAAATAATGAAAGGTTATAGAAATAAATATATCGTGAGAATATCAACAAGTGAAATATAACATAAATTGTGACAAGGGAAATCAACAAGTGAGGAAGTCATAATTGACTACCTTCTTTTTGCGAAGTTAAGTTTTGGATTAATGAAAAGAGGCAGTTCTCCCATTGGTTCATAGCATCATCAAATTTGTCGCCAACTATGCCTTTTACACGAGATTTCATGTTCTCTTCTTTGGTGCGTAAATATGAATTTTCTTTTGACAATGAGGAATGAGACTCCTTTAGTTGGGAATATTCATCTCGAAGCTTGCTGGCATTCAAACTAAGAGTTAGTATACCCTTGATAAGTTTGTCTATTTCAAATGTGAGATGATTCGATTACTTCGTCAAGTTTATTTTTAAGAGAGCGGAGAGACTGCTTTTGGTCATCACATATCCCTTGAAGATTGTTTACTTTCTGCGAGGAGATCTCCAACAAGCTTGATAATTTGTGTTTCTCTTGAGATAAAGTTCTATTCTTGTCTGACAAAGATTCTATAGACAAATTAGTCTTGGATAACGAATATGAGAGGTGAGTAACCTCGTTGTTTAGAAAACTGTGATTTTTCAATAATTGATTATTCTCATTTGTGAGATTTCTTATTTGATCAACTGAATATGTATAAAGATTATCTAATCTACTATGCTGGTCCATCCAAGAATCTCTTTCAATGCGAGCTTCATCATCTATGGTTTGATTTAAGTTTTTCGATGAAACGATTTCTGGTTGGAAACTAATATATAAACCAAGAATTTAAAGGGAGGATTAAGTACGAAGAATATGGAAATAGAATAAAAAGATAAAAGGACAGAGGAAAAAAGAAGCTTACTTTTTAGCTCATCAATCATTCTAGCGAGATTCTCGCGATCCAGTACAGAGTTATTGAGCTTGTGGTTTAGAGTTTCACATTCAGAAGTCTTATCTTGAAGACTTTTTCTCAAAGAAGCATTTTCATTCTCTAGAGAAGCTCGTGAAATAGAATTGTCTGAGCCAAAATATTTGAGCAGAGTTTCGCAAACTCCGCTTTGGAGAGAATCAGTAGAAGAATCTTTAGCATCATTTAGAATCTTAGATAAAATTTTGAAAGAAACATCAATTCCTGCGATGGTCTCATTTGATGAAGGAAGGGATGTAGAAGTTGAAATAGAGGAAGTGAGGACAAGTTGATGATTTGAGTCATTAGCAATGGTTGTATCATCAGAAGGAGGAGTTTTCGGGAAAGTAACATTTGGAGGAAGTAAAGGTCTAGAGGTAGTTTCAGGTATGATGGGTTCTGCAATTTGAATTGGTGAAGGACCAGTAGAGGCAGTGGTAGTGAAAGCGAGATTCTCGCCAGAAGAAGGAGGAAGATCATATTGCACATGTGTAGGTGAAGCTTTCCCAGATATTAAGGGAGGAATGACGAAATTACTTCCAAAGGTCTTATTTAATTGGCGATATCTTTTAGGAGGATTAGCATTACCCTCGTCATTCTGCAAACAATAATCTAGATAAGAAACAGAGGCAACAATATTGTTATTAAGAAATAGAATGTGTTTCTTACTACCTTATTGCTCGCAGAATTTTCTTTCCTTTTTCCATTCGGCCTCTTATGAATAATAGGTTTTTGAGTCGAGGATTGGGAAATAGATGCGAGCTCATTGAAGAGTACATAATATGGGGTTATAAATAATTAAGTAAGAGAAGATCGAAGAATATAAATAAAAAGTTTGATCTAAGAAAATACCATGATCAAAAATATACCTCGAGGACTCCATTAATATAGTAGCAGAATAATGAGAAGGAGAAGAAGTTGCAGAACAAAAAGCAAATAAACTAAGTAAAGAAGAAAGAGAGTTAAGAGAAGAAAACTAGAAATGAAATTCGACTCTTCCTTTTATAGGCAAAGAAGGGAGTAAATTATGTGACACGTGTCAATACAAAAGGACAGATTTACAACACGTGTTAACAAGGAAAGCTGAATTAGCGGAATATTGCCGGAGAAAAAAGTTCAGATATTCTTGCGATAGTTAAAGATTCTCATGATAGTTTCTTCTTCGCAGAAAAGACATGAGAAGAGGCAAGATGTGATACCAGAATATCGCCACAACGATATTCACGTGATAAGAACGACATTTCCACGAGAAGGTTGAATACTCCCATTACAAGAATGACATCTTTCACGAGAGCGTCGTGAGAATTCTCCAACGAAATTTGGTGAGCAACATGAGAAAGTATCAAGATAGTTGACAATTTAAGAAGCATGATAAAAGAATGTTGTTTCACGAGGATTACGAAAGATGGCGAAAATAAACAATGTAACTGCCACGATGAGATCGCAGAATAGATCCGAAAGAAGGGGAAAGCTTAGCTGTCACCCACTATGTAATTTCCTATATAAGGAGATCAGGTAAGTCCAGAGGAGGATGATGTATTTTTTAGAGTTGAGAAAATCTTGAGGAGAGAGAAACTCCAGAAAAGAAAGTTGTAATTCTGAGTTTGAATATTTCTGTAAACATTTCTGAGATCTAAATAATAAAAGTGTCGTTTAATTCTTTAATCTTCAACTAGTTTCACTTAGATTTTTATAGGATCTTAATAGGGGTGTAGTGTGGGAAATCCTACTACTACAGTTTGTTGATTTGGTGGTTGGATTAAATTTTCTGCTTCATTTCTCCTTCTACTTCTTCCTGATCTGTTCCTTAAAGATCCTTCCAATTCACCTGTTCCTTCCCCTGCAATTCTTTTACTTCTTCTCACTGTTGTTGGTGGTTATGACGTATTTCTTCTCCTTCTAGCCATTTCTCTTCAATTCTAATAATTTCTTCAAATCTTCAAACTGTGATTTGAAATTTCTCAAGTTTGATTCTCCCTGTTTCTAGACGCCAAAATGTAGTTGCAGGAATTCCCACACTACACCCTATTAAAGAATTTACTGACATCTAAAACATAATTTGAAGATTAAGAACACTGTTTATTAATTTGATCTTAAGGAATTACAGAAATCAAGAACACAGAACACTTGATAAAGATTTTCTCTCTCTTAAAACTTTCCTAACACTCAAAAATTCATTACCCTCTCTGGAACTACTCATCCCCTTTATATAGGTATTTACATAATGGATTACAGCTCATGACAGCTCATTTACAGCTAAGATTACCTTTAATTTCGGATATGAGTTCTTGCGATAAATCGAAGTTAGCACCGCCTTTAACTTTCGCAGGTTTTACTGATATATCGCAGACATGTCACACTTTCTTCGTGTTTCCGTCGTTTTCAGTCATTACGTCATTGTTTAAGTCATCTTTGGATGTGTCGCAGAATACTACTGATGTATCGCAGAATAGTTTGTTTATTATCGATATATCGCAGAATAGTCGTTTATTTCTCAGGAATATTGTTGTGATAATATTCTGATCCTACAATCTCCATAATGAATATATTTTAATATATAATGCCCCTCTTGTCGGGATAAACAGAGTAATAGAGGTCAGAGTAAGGATTTATCGTACAGGATTCCACTACGAAGCTCGTATCTCATCGCCTTTGACTATATTTTTCTGGCTTGCTTTACATCTACTGGCATCGTTCCCTCTTCAAGGAACAGATGAACCTCGGTTCTCCAATATTCTTCTTTTCTGAAATCTTCGTCCTCCTTGGCCCTTGTTAGGATATCATCTTCGACGAAATCCTCAGCGATATCATCTCACATATCATCATCGGCAATGTCTTCCCCTACATTGTCTTCTCGATTTTTAGCGAAGGATTGTCGTGGAGTGACCGAGGGCTCATACACTCTGGATATTTTGATGGTTTTTATACTTTCATCTTTCAACATGGATGATATGTATGCTAAAGCATCTGCGTGCCTTAGGTCTTTTCTGCATAGGTGTCGGAATTTGATGTTGGGTATTTGGGATGCTAAGGTATGAACCAAGGCCATGTATGTTGAGAGGGTCTCATCGTAGACATTTTATTCCATCTCGATTTGTCGAATGACCAGTTGTGAATCGCTTGTTAAACGTGCATCTGTTATTCCCATTTCTAGGATTAAACGAAGGGCATGAACTACGGCTTCATATTCCACGATATTTTTGGTATGCCCTTTAAATTACAATCTTAGCGCCTGAACGATCCTATCTCCGGTTGGGGTAGTGAGAACGATGCCTATGTCGGCGCCTTCTATATTTCTTGATCCATTAACGAAGATCTCCCGTCATCTTTGACTTGAGGGTTCGAGGATATCTACTAGATCTTTCCCATATTTTTCTGCTTCTGTGGAGTCCTTCACTTCTTCTTCATCATCTAGGGGTAAATCTGCTAGAAAGTCTGCCAAGACTTGCGACTTTTGTGCAGTTTGGATCTTATGGATAATGCTGAATTGATCAAGATGAGTATTCCATTTCGCCATTCTTCCTACTTTCCCTGTGTTTTTGAGTACAGCTTCTAGCGATGATTTACATGGGACGCGAACGTAATGAGTCATGAAGTAGGTCCTCAATTTTTGTGTTGCCCAGACTAGCGCCAAAATGAGTTACTCAATCTTCGTATAGTTTCTTTCTGCTGGGCTGAGAGTTTTACTGACATAATATATTGGTTGTTCTATCTTAGTGTTTATATTGACTAGCACTACACTGACTGCGTCCTCCATTGCTGCTATGTAAAGGGCCAGTACTTCATCGGGATCGAGCTTCTGAAGGATCGGAACCATGGATAGATATTCTTTGATCTTTTGGAATGCTTTCTCGCACTAATCGGTCCATTCGATCTTGCTCCCTTTTTTGAGTATGTTGAAGAAATGTTTGCATTTGTCCGAAGACCTGGCGATGAATCTTCCCAGGGCCGCTAAGGATCCATTTAGCTTTTGAACTCCCTTCAAGTTTTTCGGAAATAAAATTTCCACGATGGCTTTAATTTTATCTGGATCTACCTCGATGCCTCTTTTTGTTACCAGATATCCGAGGAACTTGCCTGAAGTAACGCCAAATGTACATTTTTTCGGGTTTACTTTCATGTTGTGTTTCCTCATTTCCTCGAAGATATCCATCAAGTCTTGATGGTGGTGTTTTCATAGCTTACTTTTGACAAGCATATCATCGACATATACTTCCAGTGTGTTCCCGATCCATGGCTTGAAGATAGCATCAACCATCCTTTGGTATGTTTCCCATGCGTTTCTTAGTCCGAATGGCATCCTTGTGTAGCAGTAGACGCCGTGCGGAGTGTAGAATGTTATATGTTGTTGATATTCTTCTGTCAGGGCTACTTGGTTGTAGCCAGAGTATCCATCCATGAATGATAGTTCTTCGTACCCCTCCATTGCTTCTACAAATTGATCGATGCTTGGGGGTGGGTAACTATCCCTAGGTAATGCCTTATTAAGGTTGGTGAAGTCGATGCATATCCTTACTCCTCCGCTTTTTTTTGGTACGATGACCATGTTCGAAATCCATGTTGGATATTTTACTTCCTTGATGAAACCTTCCTCTAACCTCTTGTGGAGATCCTTCTCGATTGCTTGGTGGTACTCTGATGCTACTTTTCGTACTTTCTTCCTGAAGTGGGTCGCGCCTGGCTTTATACGAAGTGCATGTTAGATTATCTTCGGATCAATTCCTGGCATATCTTATAATTTCCACCCGAAGATGTCCGCGTATTCCATGAGTAACTTGATTAGAGTCATCTCCCTTCCTTCATCCATTATGGTTCCTATCTTGATCATCTTCGGGTTCTCCTTGGTCCCTATATTGATCTTATTTGTGGGTTCTACATATGTTAATATAGGCTTTTGTTCCCCCAGGAGAGGTATATTCTTTAATTGTTATTTGGCAGGCTCTTCAGTCCCCTTAGCTGCTGAGGTTCCTGCTTCAGTGTTTAGTATGGTGCTTCCGTTTGTCAGGATTTTTCGTGAGATTTCTTCAAGATAAAGGTTTATTTTTTGTTCTTGGTGGCCTATTTGTTTAGGTTTTTTCGGGATCTCCGATGTTCATCTTTTTCGTTGTTAATCTAGTTTTGTAGAGCTTGGAATTCTCGGGCGGTGACCTGATCTCTTTTTATTTCCATTACTCCTTCGGGTGTTGGGAATCTAAGGTACTGTTGATAAGTCGCTGCTACTCCTTTGAGATTGTGCACCCATCTTCGGCCGACGATTACGTTGTAAGGGGAAGGAGCGTCCACTGCGCTGAATCGAGCGTCTACCTTCATTGGTCCTGCATCCACTTGCAAAATATTATCTCTTAATGGCTTTGTCGGTGCCCCGTTGAATCTGTAGATGGTGTAATAGGAGGACATCAATTTCTCCTCATTCAGCTCCATCCGTTTGAATGTATCGTAGAACAGAACATTAACCGAACTCCCCCCGTCGATGAGGATCTTCTTGATATTGCACCCTGCCACTGGTAATATGAGAACTAGAGGATCGTTGTGGTCTTCCATTTCCTTCTCAATATCCACGACGTCGAAAGTTAAATGTGCATTCATCCACTGCTCGTGCTCGTCCACTTCTACCCCATCGATTTTATATAACTCACAATAATCCTAAAATTGCTTTCTTAGCCTCTTCCCTATCTAGGATGTCAACGATGGTCCAGTAGTTTCAGAGCATGAAATGGTGTTGAGCGTTCGATTACCCTCGGGTAGCTGAACTTGTTTGCTTCGTTAAGCCCTCTCTTATGCGTCGGTCTTCTATGTATATCGCTTGAGTTCTCCCACGTCAATCAACTTCTGGATCATTATATTAAGATTCTTGCATTTCTCTGTTTGGTGGCTGTTGAAGCAGTGGTATTCGCAGTAATCCCTAGACTTCTCTGTCCTTGGTGGATGCTTCCCTTTAGACCATGGCCATTCCATGTTCTCCCAATCCTTGATCTCTCTTAAGATGCGAGCATAGATGGTGTTCAACTTCGTGTAAACTTGATCTTCAAATTTCCGATCATCATTCTGACGCTCATCCATTCGTCCTCTCTTGTCTTAGTTATTTCGTTCGGTTGAGCCGCCACCCTTGGATCATATGGCTTGGTCCATTTAATTAGTACGATAGGGTCTGTGTATAGGAGATCTAGGGTTTTCCCGCTGGATTTCTTCCAACCTAGCATGCTTTTCGATGATTACCCGAAGATCTCCTTCGGTGGTAGGTACGTTTCCATGAATTTCAACGAATACTGGACTCATCCTGTCCAGGCCCCACTTGTAGCAGTTGATGCTAACTACCGGATCAACGTTTCTTATTGCTTGACAAATTTTATGCCATCTATCAGTGTAATCCCTTATTGTTTCTTAGTAGGCAATTTCTAACGAGAAGAGCTTGTCCATTCCTGCATAGACAGTCTTGTTGTACATATAGGTTCTCAAGAATTTCTCGGAGAGCTGGTTGTACGAGTTGATAGAGTTAGGAGGTAGGTTATGAAACCAAGATAGCGCCGATCCCTTTAGACTTGATGGGAAATATCGGCAGAGGACAACGTCATCTTGATCCCATCGGGCCAATGTTCGGTTAAAGTACCGAAGATGGGCCGCGGGGTCGCTGGATCCGTCGTAACACTCAAACACTGGGATGGGGCACATTTTTGGAATGAGAGCTCTGGCTAATCGGGCCGTTAGTGGTGTAATATCATATTCTCTCATTACTTCTTCAAGTCTTCCTCCTCCCTGCCTTATTTTCAACAGTTGGATTTCGGTCATCATTTCTGCACGAAGAGTTTCCATTTCCAGATGATGTATATCTTCCACTGTTGATTGTCTTGATTTTAGGTCCTCGTCGTCGAAGTAATCCGAATCGTCGGGAATAGAATCCGGATTTGATAATCTATTGCCCTTGGGCGTTCTTCGTCTTAAGGGCTCGAGATTGTGTGATTTAGCCAGTATCATTCTTCGATCATGATTATGTGGAGGTGCCTTGGAATTTGCTTCGTTTCGTTGGCCTTCTACTTATGCGCTCTTAGCGATTCTATCTATGAGCTATTGGTTTTATTGCGCAAGTAAAGCCACATCATCCGCATATACCTTTTGGTTTCTTCTTACTTCTTCAAGTTCTATTGTTCTTACTTCTTCAAGTTCTATTGAAAGCTGGGCGGAGTGGTTCGATCCTGGGTTTGGGGTTCCCACGTGCATCTGTCCATCGGCGGCTACATTATGATCTTCATCAACGATCTGTATTAGAGGCGCCGATGGATCGATTGGTGGGTCCTGTAACCCTGGGGGTTGGTTTGTTATTAGGGGTTCTGAATGGTCAGAAGAGGTTGGTTCAGCTCATCGGTGGGTGGCATTCCTAGATTAGGCTGCTGCATCGTTAATTCTGACATCCCCTCTCTTTGTTTGGTTTCTCGAGTCAAGGCTGCTGCCCTGGAAGCATCTGTTTTGGTTGCTGCCTCCTTTAGTACTGCTTCTGCTAATGCGTTGGCATCCAAAAGTGTCTTGCTTTCCATACCTCCTGGCCTCCTCGTCCCTACTTTAAGTTTTTCCCCTTTTTCCTTACTACACGTCATGACTGGAGTTGTCCTCGGTGTTTCCTTTGATGGCGCCTTTGCTTTTTCCCCATCCTTTGCTTTATCCATATTTTATTTTTCCTATGGAAACAAAACATTGTCGGAGAAACAATATCCATGTGGGCTTCGTTAGTAGACTCTATCCTAAAAAGTCGGCGTGGATCGCAGCATTCTTCTAGAGAAAACGGGGAAAAGCGTAAATCCACTAATTATAAACATAGATCTATTAAAGAAAACGGGGAAAAACGTAGATCTATCAATTACAAGCATAGATCTATGAAAGAAAACGGGAAAAAACGTGGATCCATCAATTACATGCATAGATCTACGAAACCATAATATTTTCTTAAAGATTTTTCAAGGTAGACGAAAATAAAGAGTACACCCAATAATTGCTAATACGAGCAGTAATCACTCCCAAGACTATTATTTAGAGAAGAGCGCCGAGAGAAAGAAATACACAACGTGTATCACAGGGAAAGATAAATCTTTTACCGAGACTAGAGTCCCTATTTCTAGCGCCAGATTGTGAACACGGAAATAACGATGGTATCTTCGTATCCACAAACAATGTTCGCAATTAGACTGAAAATACATTAATAATCGATACATATATAAAACAGCACAAGATAAATGTAAAGGAGACTCTGAGCCTTCGGGCTCGTCCTTGTCTCGCTTCATAGATGAATCTATGAGGGTTTAAACGTTGCATGAACCATAAACTATAATGTTATAAACGCGGAATATAAATGAGACAATGATTTACGTGGTTCCACACTAAGGCCTACATCCACGGGGGTAAGTTTTTCACTACAATAAATAGTCAGAATGACTCTGAGTAAGGAACGAAGCTAGGAGGATTAAAGATTAAACTTCTACTTACTCTTACAATTTCTCTCTCCTCAAATCTCATTCTCTCCTCCTAAAATTGGTCGCCCCCTCTCTCTGAGATGAGTGGGGTATTTATAGGTGTTTGGTGAGTGTCCCTCCTTTCTGAGCCACTTGACCTTATCTTCTTGGACTATGCGCCAATCCCGATGATACCTTCGTTATGGATCGAAGCTTCCCAACGGTCGCCTATGGTATCGATGAGTTGTCTCCTTTCTACCCAGGGAATGCTCGACACGTGTCTCGTACTTGAGGTGTTTAATGCGGGTGGTTGGATCAGGGTGCATGCGCGAGAAAGCTGCCCCTGCAGCTGTCACCTCCTCGTCAGTCTCGCCCATATCCACCGCCCATTTTGAATCTACCTTGGGATGGGATAAAGTGCATTCCTGGCCTTCTATAGTGCTTCTCGGGCCGTCGTTTAATCAGGTAGTCCCAGGTCGTGGTACCATTGGATTTCACTGATGACGCATACGTGGCGAAGGGTGATAAAACAACTTCTTTGATGAGAGACACGTGTAATCTTTCCTTCATAGATATTTATGTGTATACAATTGGTTAAGCATTTTCAGACATTGTTTTGCTCTTATAACCCATGCTATAAGGGGAGATGATACATAGACCGACAGTTTGTCCCGAGAATCATCCCAATAGAGGATCGGATGGACAAAAACAAGCCTCTCAGCATTGGGATTAGTAAGGTTTAATGTGAGTCCCACCATTGTGTGTTGCGGGATTAAACTGGAGCAGTTTCGATCAACATATCATTTTCGTGCTGTAAGTTTGAACGAAATCCAGAGCAAATGTACGTAATACCAATGTAAATACAAAACTCATGCATCCTTAAATCTTACTAACCGATCAAATAAAAGGCTTGAACGAGGCTCAAGCATATTGATGGGCATTGGGAGAAATTGTTCAATTCTTTATTTTTATTTTTGAAATAAACAACTTGATTGAAAAATTGAAACCATCTAGTTGTGTGGGGGAGTGTTTGAGAAGGGATATCGGACCTAGCAGAGTAGCAGACCACTTCGAGGGGCTCAAGAGATTCATTCATCCCCTAAGTTTAAATTCCAATTTAAGAAAAGGTTTGATAATATAATGGTGTAGGCACTAATTTAACCAAACATAGGTGACCCCATGATCCTGTCCCAACCCCCCACCTTAAATAAACCTTATTCTTGTGTCCTTGTGGAGGCACCAATCATAAATCTAAAAAGTTGCGAAACATTTGTTAAACATTTATCAAGAAGTATCTCTACCGACACCTTGGAACTCATATACTCGCTGTTCGTTTTTCTTTTTTAATTAGTTTCGTGTTAATTTAAAGTAATAATAATGTTATAAGGCAAAGTAGGACTTTTATTACTTGAGAGTATGAGAATGAGTAATTAAAAACATGGGTTAGAATAGATTGATGAACACGGAAAGTAAAAAACTACAATCAATTAGTACTATGATGATACTATACCTCCGAAGTTAGGCAAAATGATTTATGTATATTAAGTAAGACACGCCGATGAAATCAATTGAAATTTGAAATATGATCCTATGTCTAACTCCATTATTTTAAAAAAAAATCTTACCCACTAGATTTAAGCAAGGGCCATTTATAAAATGGTCCTACTTTTTGTAATTCAGTTACAAAAATGATCCTACTTTTGTAAATTAGTTACAAAATGATCCTACCTGGTCTGACATAACAGTTTTCCAAAAAAACGGGGTTAGTTGTCCCCAAAATACCCTCGATCTTAACTCAAGCAAATGTTAACCACAGTTAACCCATCACTGACGTGGTGGCATCTGAAAATCCCTTAATCTTCTCAGAAATCCACTAGTTCAACCACTATTTTGCAGTCTGGCTTAGGATGCCGATGTAGCTCCTCTTAGCTCAACTAACTCAATCCATTTCAGTTCTTCTCAGCTCACATCCACCACTACACCACCCTCCCAGCTCATCTGCATCTCAGCGCGCGCGCACACACACACACAGAATAATCAAACACCTTGTATGAACCCACCAACATCATTACATGGTTCATCTCAGCACATCTCCTACAATTCAATCAAGTCATTTCAACTGTACTGTTGAAATTCAATTCCTCCAACCCATCAGTTTACAGCTCCAAATCCTAAACATACATCTAGTCTTCATACTCATTCTTCACTTGCACAGTTCACTGTCTACTGCAATCTTAGCACCAATTAATACAGTAGCTGCAACAAGGCCATCACTATTAACATCACATTCCTATCTATTTCCTCTTCACAGCTGCAACATCATTTCTTGGATATCGCCACACATCTCGGCTTTAAACTGCACCACCAAACTCAACAGCTACACAAACTTCCCTTGCAAAGCATTCATACCAACTGCAGTTCAGCCAATGCATTCCAGCTCAGTTCCATTCTACTCCAAACACACCAGTATACATTAGCTCGCATCCATAATCAAACCCATGACCTGCATCTTAATTCAATTTGAACACTTCATCCATAAATCCATTGCAAACAGCTGAACCCACTCATCTTAATCTTTACTGTCGAGAATGGCATCAATTCATCACCACAAGCACAAACTACTCTACAACTTTATCACCACCAAAAATCAACCATCCTGCAATGCAATTCAAATCCACCAATACCAATCTTCAACTACAACATAAACCCATTAAGCTCCTGTAATTTGTACATGTCCTAACATTCATCTAGGTTCGGCAACAACTAAGTTTCATGGATTGTTTCTCGACTTCCAATTCAGCCAGAACTAGCACTGACAGCAGCAATAACTCCAGTTATCAGCACTAAATACCTCCATTTCATTCCCCTTAGACCTGCAACAGCATCACTGGCAGCTAGAACCACCATCTCCAACCAGCATTAACTTCTTCTCTCTGCATTCATTTCCTTCAGTTCAACAAACCCATTGTCACCTGCTCCTAGCCTTAAGCTTCACCACTAAGCCATCTAAACCTGAACAATCCATTCATCTTCAGAATTTCAGTTCTCTGCCACCACTGCTATTTTCATCACTAGGATACTTCAATAGCTCAAATAATATCACCACCTCCAACCACAATAACACTACCAGCTTCAGTACTTCATTTCATCTTTTGTTTTCTTTCAATCACCAACAACTTCAAATCAATTCCATCTAGCCCTATCCAGAATACATTCATGTTGCTTCACCATTAGCTGTATTGATCTCGTGTCTAAAATCTCCTCAAATACCCATAAAGACCATCAAATCCAAACGGCAGACAACATCAGTTAAAATACAAAATACCCAATTTTCCTTATTAGGGTTTGTCAAAAAAATCCCTAAAATTGTTAAACAACTACTACAGTTAATCAAAACATACCCAATATTCAACAAACAATTACCTGATTTGCTCGAAAATCTTAACAAAAACACCACTATAGTTCATCCACAGTCAGACTATTCACCTCGTCCTTAACTCAGACCCTTAATTCATACAACCCATCAATTATCTTACCACAAATATAGATTTATCCTTCAAGCTCTTGTCGATCTGACTTCAATCAGTATCTCCATCTATTTCTCAATTTCAGTAAGCATCAAATCAAACCCTGACCCTAACATGAACTATGTGAACAAAACCTTCATTGTTATGATAAAACTCACTCGAAATCTCTCATTCTTCACTAAATCGCCATTTTTGCAGAGCTTGAAGATTAGAAATAGGGGGGCGACAAAATGAAGAGGAAAATAAAACCTAACTGTTACAGAACCTATTTAATTGTGATTAATCTTATGCGTCGAAATGATCCTCGAGATGGAACACGAATATGATTTACGGTATCAGGTCTATTAAAGTTAGGTTAAGGACAGGTTGGTAACTTTACCAATCCAATTAACTCTGACTTTAGGGGCCCCACAGACTTAACCCTCCTACAAACGGAAGTGTGACTTATTTGTTAATGGTTAGTAGCAGTATGACCCTTTTGCAAATCGGGTCTTAATAGTGGGACTGTTTTTTAATTTTCCCTTTAAGTAATAACTTTATAGCATATGAATTCTAACTAATCAATAATACTGGATATACGGGGGATGATATCCTATGAAATGCCCTGCCAGAGAAAAATGTTGTGGGACCGTTGGGTGGGTAAAAATCACCCCTTGTATTTCCTCTGATGGGCCCCATAGGACTGTTTCACTCGGGATTTTGCCCTTGGATAATCCAGTGTCAACGTAGCATTACTGTTAACTAATACTACATTATCTTAGCTGCACAAGTTAACTAGTACTTTCTTGATACATGAAAAGGTCAGTATAGGATTATTATAATGCTACTTGTGAACAAAGCTAGACCTTTTTTTCTTCGATGAAAAGGTTTGAGCTATCCTTATAGAAATCCAAACATTTCAACTATTTGCATAGCAGAAGGACAAAGTTTGAGTTTTGGAAAGCAGACGGAAAAAATTGGATGTCCTTCCATGTTTTTAAAGTTTCGTTATTTTATTCCAAGTTTGCCCCTTAAATATGGTTAATAGTAGCCAATTCTAGTTACTCTTCAAATCCGGTTTGAAACATGGGTAGTTTTTATAACCCGGTTTGTTTGACTCATGTTGGGAAATCATCAATTTCAGGTCCTATTTTCGATTCTTTTGTTTTGATTCAAACTTCGTATTTCCCCGTCAAGAGCTTCAGTAGTAAAATTATAATGGAAAATTTTATGAGAGAGAACCCCAAAAGTGCATTTGTTGTTTTAGAAGGTTTGGACGAAAGTGGGAAAATACAACAAGCTAGTGGATTGCTCTTATACTTGGAAGGGGAATAATTTTATTTTATTTTGAAAATAAGACATATATTACTGGGCCTCCGTTAATTTGCGGATTCAGTCTCTTCAGAGACATACTCGCAAGGAGTTTTCCAATGACTGAATTTCTTGGATTAACATCAGCAGAAGAAACTATAAATTTATTGCTATTACATATATCATAGGCTTTGACAGTGTCAAAAGCGATTGCGGGAATTAAAAAAACTGATAGCTTGCATATTCCAGGAAGTTGTATTGATTGAGCTTCTTCCTTTATTTGCTAACAAGTCTTCCACCTTATTTTCTCTCCTGTCTACATACTGAAAACCTAAAAACGAAACTAATTGATATGCTAATGATTTAACTTCTTCTAATATTGCTATACATTTCCATTGAACAGATGAATCCTTTCCCTGAACATATCGAATTGAAGCCAGATTATCCCCTTCTATCACCAGATTTTGTATGTTGTTTCTGTTGGCCCATTGAGTTGCTTTTAGAAGAGCTAAAACTTCAGTCTCTTCAGCTTAGAAGGTCCTACAGTTTCCCATTTCTGTTGCTTGAAATGTTTCTGTCCAATTATGAAGTATAAAACCAAAACCTGCATTAGTAGTCTCAGATAACCAAAAAACATCACAGTTCAGTTTAATAGTGTTTACAGATGGTAAAGTCCAGCAAGTGTTTGGTTTTTTGATATTGCTAATAGTTGCAGTATACCTGATTCTATTTTCTGGGTGCCAGTAAGCAAAGTGTCTGGTTATATCTTGAGCTAATTATTCAGGTGTTCTACATTTATTTTCAAAAACTCTTAGGCACCTTTCTTTCCAAATGAACCAACACTTGGTAGATGCCAGTGCCATAGATATGGACTGTAGGTTCCTTGTTTTCCATGTATTATAGTGATCTAGGAAGGATGTATTAGCAATAATTGAGTTTAAAGTTACTACATGAGAAGCCATTTGAGGTAAGTTTCATACTTCTTTTGCATAAACACATTCAAAGAACAAATTATAGGTAGATTCCACCCTGTTTTAGAAGAAGAGACACAATTTTTGTCTTCATCAATAACAGAACTCATCTTTTGCATGGTTGGTATTGCATCTTACAAGCATTTCCAGATAAATAATTTTACTCTCTGTGACGTATCCATACTCCATTAACTTTTCCAAAACTTTTTAAAAGATTGAGAGACTAGGTTGGAAAGATTTAAGAGTTTTGTATATAGAGACTTGACAGAGAATTCCCCATTCTTGGTCAAGGTCCATCTTGTTAGAGAACTGCTCGGTTGAACTCGCATGCGTTGCTATCTCAAGCATGTTTGTCAATGTTAGTGATTTATAGCCTATTTATAGTTATCCCGGACTAGGACATAGATTGTGTATTTGAGCATTAGACTTCACGGAGTTCATCATTTGAAGACGAAGAACTACTAAGGGGAGCTTGTGGAACTTCATCAATAAAAGGTATGTGGAGACTGAAACTCATCTATCACTTGGAAATTTTTATTTCCACTCTATCTCCTATATTGAGACATGAGTCGTATTACATATAGTTTTCTATTATACACATTTGAGATTTCGAGTTGAGCTTATCTCGCTTATATATTTTTCTAAATATGTGTTGGCATGATTTCGCTTCGACCAAGTTCATCTTATATTCTTGACGCAAGTCAGAATATGACCATGTAAAAATTATCGAGTAACATCTTTCATGGTTTGTGTGATACAACCATTTGGTGTAGACTTGGAATGTTTCGTTATGATTATTTTAATATCTTGAAAATTGCTTTGATGCTAATAGTGTGTGAAAACGGCTATTGTCATCCTCTAAGAAAGTTTCAATGATTGAAATAAAGAGTTTAGAATCAAGTAACCATGTTTGGATATAAACATAGTGTGTTCTCACATTTGTGTGTAACTCCAAAATCGGGAACATGAAGTATGTGTACCCGTACGCGTACATGAGGTTGTTGGATGTATGGGAAAGTATGCGTACCCATATGCATACTGGCGGAAGTCTCACACCCGTGAATTTATGTTGGAGTTTGGAAGTGTGAATTTGTATGCGCATGATGAGTGCCAAATATTGCATATTCATACACCTTTTCATTGGCACTTAACTCATCTTTCGCGCTTCAAAGTCATATATTATCCCAAATTCTGCATTTTTACCATTTTCAAGAATAAATATTTGTATTAATTAATTTTGTGTTTTTAAGTACTAAATAAAGCTTGGAAGAATTGAGAAGACAAAAGAGAAGAAAGTTGGAAGCGTTGCAACCCTCTCGCGCATCAGTGGCAACCTGTTTACAAATTCATGGGATTAAACAACCCATGATCCAAAACCCAAGACCCAAATCCATTTCCACCTCACCCCCATTGGATTCTTTCCAAAACATCCACCTCACCCCCATTGGATTCTTTCCAAACATCCACCTCACCCCCATTGTATTCCATTTCATCCATCAATTAAAGAAAACATCCCCATTCTCTCACTCAATCACTCCCAATTTGTTTCCCACAACCAAATATATTCCATTCAATCCATCAATTAAGAAAACATGTTTTGTTGAGTGGATGCTTTCCAAATTTCGAATCCAAGTGCTTGAGGCAAATTTTTGTATAAATAGAGAGGGTTGTTGTGTTGAAAAACCATCCAAGAATAGCTTGTTCATGTTAGTTTATCAAATTTCAATTTTGTTGTAATGTTCTTCATGTTCTAATTTCATTTACTAGGGTTTAGATGAAGCCCTAATCTCATTGGTATGTATTCATATCTTGTTCTTGAAAGTTTAGAATTGTTTAAAGATATAATTTAATCCAAGTTTTTCGACATCTTGCTCTCACAATGTATGCCATGTATCCATTGTAGTTAGAATATATCTATGTTGATTATGCTACAACTCATGCTTAACCAAATATTGATCTTTAGATTAGTTGTGCTTAATTAGACAATTAATGCTTTGGAGAAATACTTTAGTTGTGATTAAATTATCCATTGGAGAAACACCTTAGTTATACGGTAGACTTGAATCTACTATAAGGACAAGAATAATATTACAAGTTGAATGCATATCATAGGTTATTGGTGGATTTGAATACCCTGGTATCCATATTATCATTGTTTACATATCTTGTTATTTGCATCTTTTACTTTTATTATTTCAGTCACTTGAAAATCATATCGTCGTATCGACAAAATCAAACCCCTTTTTGGTTACTCTCTGAATCAGGATTTAGAATCAACTTCTACACTCTCCAAGTCTCTGTGGTTCGACCTGTGCTTGCCCTGTGTTGCTTGTCGACACTGTGCACTTGCAGTATACACAATAGTAGGTATATTTCCGAGCCTACCAAGTTTTTGGCGCCGTTGCCGGGGACTCGGTAGTGGTGTAGTTCATTTCTCATCTCTTGTCACTATTCATTTTTCATCTCCTGGAACTGTTCACATATTACTGTTCACAGTCAATTTTACACTTATTTTTGTTATTTTTTTTATTTTTGCTTTTGATTTAAAACTTTGAAACCCTAACTACCTCTTTTGAGCTCAACAGGTGCCGGAGTAGCTGTTGTAAAGGCGAAGGAAAGGAAGCGAAAGGAAGTGAAAGAAGTTTTTATTTTAAATTAAAAAAAAAAAAAAAAAAGAGTTTATTTTATTGTATTAGGATTCCTCTACTCTTGTAATTTTCTTTTTCTTTTGCACTTTATTTTTGACTTTGGACTTGGACATTCTATTTTTATTTTTTATTTTTAAACCCTACGGAAGGGTATTATTAAATATCAACTGTTTGCAGAGAAGGACGGTGATTACAATATCACCTCGGCCCCTCGGGTTCGTTCATGACATAGGAGTCGTGGCCCGAGTCGACAACAACGGTTCATCCCCCGTCTGGAACGGGAGGTAAGTTTGTCGAAACACTCACGAATCCCTTGTTAGCGAGTTACTGTATTCTTTCATTTGCATATATGTTGAGGAATTGAATACGGCTGCTTTATTTTCCTAGTAAAGGTCAAGGACTGGCCATACAAGATAAGGGTTCGGATTTCATCACCGTTCTCTTCTTGCCCGCCTTAGGAAAATGATACATACGCGAACCTAAGCTTTAAAATTTTGAATAGAAAAGACATATAAGGTAACGAGCTTAGTAGGAAAGTCATTTGAAAAATATTGGTTACTCTTTAAGCATACTTCGAAGTTCATGACGGTTTATGTAAATTGAATGCGTGATCGCGCCCATTGTAATACGGTGAGGCCTTGGGTATCAAAGCTCTAGCATCTTCCCTCGCCTCTATTCAATTTACTTAAACTCGGATTGATTCCAGAGGGGTTTGCTCAGATTGTAACGAATTCCCTTTCGAAGGATTAGAAGCTGGTCTAGAAAACAATCTAAGTGGAGCCATCATGCTTTTTGTTTGCTAGAAATCAAGAGGGTTTGCTTTGTGGTGGAGTCATCCTTGTTTGTGATTGCATAGAACTTGCCTTCTAGGTGAATGGTTAACATGCTTGATGTGCTAGCTAGGCTATGATTGTGTCTTTTAGAGACCATACACGCCCGACTAGTTAGAATCACCAAGAAGAGTTAATTGAAATACATAGTTCGAGGCGGACAGTCCAAACCCATCCGAAACAATGGGAGAACCAAAGAAACCCAGTCCGTAGTCTAAAGGACTACATGTACCCAACGAGGACAACCCAGTCCTCGTGCATTGTCTTACCAGCTATTGATGGAAAATTTGAGCTAAAGGCAAGTATCCTCAATATGTTGCCTAAATTTAAAGGGGTTGAAGCTGAAAATCCCTACCACCATGTGAGAGAGTTCGAGGAAATTTGTGGGACTCTTCGGATCAACCAAATGACGGATGAGCACCTCAAAATGAAACTTTTTCCTTTTTCTTTGATAGACAAAGCCAAGACTTGGCTGTGTGCTCAACAGCCACAGTCATTTCATACATGGGATGCTCTTACGAAAGAGTTCTTCAAAAAGTTCTTCCCAAACCATAAGACTACGACAATTCGTCAAAAGTCTGAATAGTTTTGTGCAATTAGAGGAGGAAACTTTGGCAAAATATTTGGAGAGATTTAATGAATTATTGCTCTAATGTCCTCACCATGGTTTTGAAAAATGGAGACTTGTGCAAATTTTGTATGAAGGCTTAGATGTCAAGAACCGAACTACAGTTGAGACCATGTGCAATGGTCAATTTATTGAAAAAAGTGTTGATGAGTCTTGGGATTTCTTAATCGAAGTCGCTGAAAAGACTTAGCAGTGGGAATCCCCCCGTGAACCAAATAGGATTACCCTTGCATCCAATGTTCATAGAATTGACTCTGACTTCGAAGGAAGTGCAAAGATGGCATCCTTGGCCAGGAGAATAGAAAATCTAGAACTAGAAAAGAATGGAAAAACTAATATCCCTACTCTCCGTAGTCAAATTTAAATGGGCACTTGTGCCGCATGCCATAGTTCAGACCATCTAGTGGACACTTGTCCAGACCTCCATGCATTTCAAGAGTCTAAAACCGAGCAAGCCAATGTTTTGTACCAAAGGCAAGAGAACAACCCATATTCTCAGACCTACAACCCAGGGTGGAGAAATCACCCTAACCTTTCATGGTCTAAAGGTCCCGTCCAAGGGGGAACATCAAATAATAACCAAGGATACCCTTATCCTAGAAACCCCACATGTGCAGTACCATGTAGATAAAAAGCCTAGCTTCGAAGAAAGTTTCGGTTTGTTGACCCAAAATTTGGTACAACTCCAAAAGACCACAGACCAACGTTTTACAAGTCTAGAACTTAAAATGGGTCAAATTTGTGAAGCATTGAATGAAAGAGACAAAGGAAAACTCCCTAGTCAGCCCCAACAAAATCCAAAAAATGTATATCAGGCAGAAAATTCAACTTGAAATGAGGCCTCCCATAATCAAGTAAATGCTGTCACCACCCTTCGTAGTGGTAAAGTTGTTGAAAACAATGTAGGTGTACCACAGCCGAGTGAGTCTACATCAGACTCACCAGTGCATAAAATCCCACAGAAAACACCTATTATTGAAGACAAATCTGAGCAACATAAGAATTCCCATAATTCTAATGTCTCTGCACCATCTCATGTACCTGTTGCTCCATTCCCACAAAGATTGGTGCAGCAAAAAGAGAGTATACAGTACAATGAGATTTTAAAAATGTTCAAACGAGTAAACATCAACATCCCATTTCTTGATGCAATCAAGCAAGTCCCTGCTTATGCTAAATTCCTTAAGGATCTGTGCACACAAAAGCGAAAGCTTCATGTGCATAAGCGTGTTTTTCTCACTGAGCAAGTGAGTGCAATCATTCAAAGCAACACACCTCCTAAGTTTAAAGACCCAGGTAGTCCAACTATCACATGTAAAATAGGTGACCAAACGGTTAAGAAGGCGTTGCTAGACTTAGGGGCAAGTGTGAATTTACTACCATATTCAGTATATGTGCAGTTAGGTCTTGGAGAGTTGAAGGCAACACATATAACTCTGCAATTGGCGGACAGATCCGTCAAAGTACCACGTGGTGTGGTAGAAGATGTTTTGAATAAGGTTGATAAGTTTTATTTTCATGTGGACTTCATCGTCTTAGATACTCAACCTGTGAAAAACCCTGACAGTCACATTCCTTTCATTTTGGGACGTCCCTTCTTAGCAACGTCCAATGCAATCATTAACTGCCGTAATGGAGTGTTGAAGTTGTCATTTGGTAATATGACTGTGGAGTTGAAAGTTTTCAATACTAGCCAACAACATTTAGATCTTGATGATGATAATGATGTGCATGAAATCAACATGATTGAAAGTTTGATTCAGGATTCGTTGTCTAGTAGCATGTCTGTTGACCCTTTGGATGCTTGTTTGAATAATTTTGACTTGGATTTGTTTGATGATGAATACATAAGTGAAGTGAATAATTTTCTTGAATCCACACCACTTATGGACACGACTAAGTGGAAATTTAGAGTGGAACCACTTCCACTCTTGGAATCCAAGTCTGTTCCCTCTCTTGTTGAGCCACCAAAGCTCGAACTGAAACCATTGCCTGATACTCTTAAATATGCATTTTTGGGACCTTCTAATACTTTGCCTGTAATCATTTCATCTGCCTTAGATACAGAACAGGAAAGTAAACTTTTAGAAGTACTTAAGGAGCATAAAGAAGCCTTAGGATGGACCATCTCGGACCTTAAAGGCATAAGTCCCACTGATTGCATGCACCATATAAACCTTGAGTACAATGCTAAACCATCTAGGGAGATGCAAAGGCGTCTCAATCCTAACATGAAATAGGTTGTTAAGAGTGAGATTATAAAGCTTCTTGATGCGGGTATCATCTACCCAATCTCAGATAGCAAATGGGTTAGCCCCATTCAGGTTGTCTTAAAAAAGTCGAGTTACTGTAGTTCAAAACGATAAAGATGAGTTAATCATTACTCGAGTAACCATAGGGTGGCGAGTTTTCATTGATTATAGGAAGTTGAATGCAGTTACAAAGAAAGATCACTTCCCTCTTCCATTCATAGATCAAATGCTTGAACGATTGTCTCACGTAGATTCTATTGTTTCTTGGATGGTTTTTCTGGTTACAACCAGATTCATATTTCACCCGAAGATCAGAAAATACTACATTTACATGTCCATTTGGGACATTTGCTTATCGCCGTATGCCCTTTGGGTTGTGCAACGCACCAGCTACATTTCAGCGTTGTATGATGAGCATTTTTCTGATATGATAGATAACTTCCTTGAGATCTTTATGGATGATTTCTCCGTGTTTGGATCATCTTTTGATGAATGTTTGAACCATATCACTCAAGCGTCTTTGATTAGATGTAAGGAAAAATATTTGGTGTTGAATTGGGAGAAATGTCATTTTATGGTGAACTCAGGCATAGTTCTAGGACACATCATCTCTGGAAAAGGCATTGAAGTAGACAAAGCCAAAGTCGACCTCATTCAAAACTTGCCGCAACCTCGCTCTGTGAGGGAGGTTAGATCATTTTTAGGCCATGCTTTGGTTTTTACCGTAGATTCATTAAAGATTTCAAGTAAGATCTCAAGACCACTGTGTAATCTACTCAAGAAAGATGTTGCATTTGTGTTTGATGATACTTGTGTGCATGCTTGGGAGGAGCTCAAAACTCTTCTAACTTCAGCCCCTATAGTCCGACCTCCAGATTGGAAATTGCCATTTGAAATCATGTGTGAAGCATCTGATTTTGCTGTTGGAGCTGTCTTAGGTCAGCGAGTCGACAAACACCCCTATGTGATCTACTATGCTAGTAAGACACTGAATGAGGCTCAAATGAACTATTCAACAACCGAAAAAGAGCTGCTAGCTGTTGTGTTCGCATTAGATAAGTTTATATCTTATTTGATAGGATCTAAAATAATCATTTATACTGACCATGCCGCATTAAGATATCTTTTATCTAAAAAAGATGCCAAGGCTCGTCTAATTCGATGGATACTCTTGTTACAAGAGTTCCACCTCGAAATTCGAGATAAAAAGGGTCAGAGAATGTTGTTGCTGATCACTTATCTAGATTGAATGTCGAGTCTGCTGATGAATCAGAGATTATTAGATAATCTTTCCCAGATGAACAACTGATGCTAGTTTCTGAAATGCCATGGTTTGCCGACATCGTGAACTACCTTGCTACAGGTAGGATGCCACTTCATTGGTCTAAAAAAGACCGGTCTAAGTTCTTGGCCGAAGTGAAAAATTTCTTATGGGATGACCCATATCTGTTCAAATACTTCCCTGACCAAATCATTAGGAAATGTGTCCCCAACTCTGAACAAAGGGATGTCATCTCTTTTTGTCATGATCAAGCATGTGGAGGCCACTTTAGTGCAAAGAAAACTGCTGCAAAGATCTTGCAGAGTGGTTTTTACTGGACAATATTGTTTAAGGATAGCCATGAATTATGTATTTCTTGTGACCGGTGCCAGAAATTGGGAAGTATATCAAAACGAAACATGATGCCCTTACAACCCATTTTGATTGTTGAGCTATTTGATGTATGGGGCATTGATTTCATGGGTCCATTTCCTAGCTCTGAAGGAAAGTTGTACATTCTTGTTGATGTTGACTATGTTTCTAAGTGGGTAGAAGCAATTGAAACCAAAACTAATGACCACAAGGTGGTACTTTCGTTCTTAAAGGAAAAAATATTTTCTCGATTTGGCACCCCTAGAGCTATAATCAAGGATTTGGTTCACATTTCTGCAATAGGCCTTTTGAGTCCTTAGTCCGTAAGTATGGCATAAATCATAAAGTTGCAACCCCATATCATCCACAGACCAGTGGCCAGGTAGAGGTTTCAAATAGGGAGATTAAGCACATTCTAGAAAAGACGGTTAACCCGTCTAAAAAAGATTGGTCTTTAAGATTGAATGATGCTTTATGGGCCTATAGAACTGCATACAAGACCCCCATTGGTATGTCCCCTTACAGACTTGTGTACGGTAAAGCTTGTCATCTCCCTGTAGAGTTAGAACATCGTGCATATTGGGCTGTAAAGAAACTGAACTTTGATCTAGATAAAGATGGCACCCAAAGGAAGCTTCAACTCAATGAGTTGGAAGAGTTAAGAAATGATGCTTATGACAGTGCAAAGTTGTACAAATATAGAATGAAGGTGTTCCATGACAAGCGCATTTTGCGCAAGTCATTCACTCCAGGCCAGAAAGTTTTATTGTACAACTCACGTTTGCACCTTTTTCCGGTAAATTACGTTCTAAATGGACATGCCCATTCTTGGTGCGAACAATTTTCCCCCATGGGGTCTGAGAACTAGAAGATGTCACAACCAAGAATGTCTTCAAGGTCAATGGGCAGAGATCAAGCCATTCCTTGAACCAATTCCACCCGAAATTGAAACAACTGATCTTGATGATCCGATCTATGTGGACCGAAAAGTTCCCCCTGTACATACCATAAGATATCTTCCCTGCTGGTTGCTTTGGACATACCCTACTGTCTCTAGTTTGGCATCTGGTAATCTATTTTCTTTGAATCTATTTTGTTCTCATGTTTTGTTGTTGTTTCTGTTATCTTTTGAAACATTGAGGACAATGTTAGATTTAGGTTTGGGGGAGTATTTGCATAATGACCAGCAGTGGAGCGGGTCTTTTGTAGGATCCTTTGTAGTCTTTTGCATTTTTTTATGACCAGCTGTGGAGCGGGTCTTTTGTAGGATCTTTTGTAGTCTTTTTTTGTAGTGTGTTTTCTAATTTTTTGTAGTGTTGTTTTCTATGACCAGCTGTGTAGCGGGTCTTGCAGTCTTGTGTTTCAAAAAAAAAAAAAAAAATATCGGATCTTGGGTCTTCTGATGACCAGATGTCTTCACTAAAAAAAAAAAAAAATGATGACCAGCTGTATAGCGGGTCTCAAAAAAAAAAAAAAAAAAAAAAAAAATTGGTTACAAATTTTCATGGTTCTACGAAATTCAAGTTCATCATCTACAGTTGAAGACCGAAGACGAAGACATTTCTATGGATGCTCTGAAATTGGAGAAGGTTTTGTGGGTACATCTTTGGTAGGCCCTCACAAGACTACAACTCGTCCACTAGGGACACCTAGGGGTTTAAAGTCTTAGTGCATACGCTAAATGCATTCGAGAGACCAAATGACAAGTGGTATAGTTAGGATTTCTGGATTTCTGTTTCACTTGAGGACAAGTAAAATTCAGGTTTGGGGGTATTTGATGAGTGCCAAATATTGCATATTCATACACCTTTTCATTGGCACTTAACTCATCTTTCGCGCTTCAAAGTCATATATTATCCCAAATTCTCGCATTTTTACCATTTTCAAGAATAAATATTTGTATTAATTAATTTTGTGTTTTTAAGTACTAAATAAAGCTTGGAAGAATTGAGAAGACAAAAGAGAAGAAAGTTGGAAGCGTTGCAAATCTTTCACAAGATCAGTGGCAACCTGTTTACAAATTCATGGGATTAAACAACCCATGATCCAAAACCCATGATCCAAAACCCAAGACCCAAATCCATTTCCACCTCACCCCCATTGGATTCTTTCCAAAACATCCACCTCACCCCCATTGGATTCTTTACAAACATCCACCTCACCCCCATTGTATTCCATTTCATCCATCAATTAAAGAAAACATCCCCATTCTCTCACTCAATCACTCCCAATTTGTTTCCCACAACCAAATATATTCCATTCAATCCATCAATTAAGAAAACATGTTTTGTTGAGTGGATGCTTTCCAAATTTAGAATCCAAGTGCTTGAGGCAAGTTTTTGTATAAATAGAGAGGGTTGTTGTGTTGAAAAACCATCCAAGAATAGCTTGTTCATGTTAGTTTATCAAATTTCAATTTTGTTGTAATGTTCTTCATGTTCTAATTTCATTTACTAGGGTTTAGATGAAGACCTAATCTCATTGGTATGTATTCATATCTTGTATCTTGTTCTTGAAAGTTTAGAATTGTTTAAAGATATAATTTAATCCAAGTTTTTCAACATCTTGCTCTCACAATGTATGCCATGTATCCATTGTAGTTAGAATATCTCTATGTTGATTATGCTACAACTCATGCTTAACCAAATATTGATCTTTAGATTAGTTGTGCTTAATTAGACAATTAATGCTTTGGAGAAATACTTTAGTTGTGATTAAATTATCCATTGGAGAAACACCTTAGTTATACGGTAGACTTGAATCTACTATAAGGACAAGAATAATATTACAAGTTGAATGCATATCATAGGTTATTGGTGGATTTGAATACCCTAGTATCCATATTATCAATGTTTACATATCTTGTTATTTGAATCTTTTACTTTTATTATTTCAGTCACTTGAAAATCATATCGTCGTATCGACAAAATCAAACCCCTTTTTGGTTACTCTCTGAATCAGGATTTAGAATCAACTTCTACACTCTCCAAGTCTCTGTGGTTCGACCTGTGCTTTCCCTGTGTTGCTTGTAGACACTATGCACTTGCAGTATACACAATAGTAGGTATCTTTCCGAGCCTACCAGCGCACTCGTATGAGTACTGGCGTAACCAAACTCGGTCCGGCTACTTAAGTATGCGTACCTGTTTGCATACTTGAGTTGGTTACGTTCTAAAATCGGTTGTACATGAACTTAAACATTTATAAATTAAGGAATGCAATCTTTGCAAACTGTGGCTATAATGTTCATGAATTAATTTGAGTGAATCAAACCGATTTTTCTTCAATTGTGTTCTTGTATACTTTTATGAGAATACAGCAATTGAACAGCTCTTTAACTAGTTTTATTTGAGTCATTTGAACTAGTTATGGTTAAGATGAATAAGGTTGATATGAGAGTAATCATATGGCTAACTTCGGTTAACTATTGTTGAGCCAACATGGTGTACACATTTGGGTACGGTTACATAAACCTAAATGAGGGTACATTTCATTTGTGTGTCACAACCAAAGTTCGATTTAACGGTTAAAGGATATTAGCTTGGTTGAATCAGGTTTTTCATCTAACGGTGAATATTAAATGCTTTGTTACCAAGGTTACTTGGATTGCAAACCATGATTTGAAAACTATGTAAAGGAGAACTTTAGAAACTGGGAAACCTAATCCCCACACCTTTTGTGTGTTACTAGTTTCATCAACTAAAGTCGATTCTCCTTTAACCTTAGGTTTCTATCGAGACCCTGTAGGTTAACGACTTCAATGACTTCATTGAAATTGTGAAGACAGACCCAACTATTTTCTTTGTAGTTGCATGTTCTGATCTAGCCCAATTATATCGTTTGAGTAATATCTTCTCTAAGATTTGCTCGAGATTTAATCTCCGATAGGCAAGATAAAAAGTAATCACAAACACCTTCGCCTTATCGTTTGTGATTCCACAATATCTAGTTTCGCCATCATACGATTTAGATTATTGTGAGTCGATTGATAATACTAAGCTGTTCTTCAGGAATATAAGTCTGGTTTATCAATTGGTTCTTTTACACCTTGATTTATTAAAAGACGAAACAAAAACTCTTGGGTATTTCTGTGGGAGACAGATTTATTCATTCTATAGACTTTTCTGTGTGAGACATATTTTTTTATCAAGTCTTCGAATTTGGGTCATAGCAACACTTAGTTTTGGGTGAGATCAGCTAAGGGAATCAAGTGCGTAGTATCCTGCTGGGATAAAAGACGTAAGGACCACAACTGTACCTCGAATCAGTGTGAGATTTATTAGGGTTCAACTACAGTCTAGTCTGAAGTTCATTGGCAGGGGCGGACCTATTAGTAAGATGGGTGGGACCTTGGACCCACCTAAATTTTGGTAAATCCTTAATTCAGTATTACACGTTTAAAAATTTTGAGAGTGAAAAACGTCACAACATTCAAATTAAGGAAACATGTAAGGGTTACGTAAGGGGGAAAATGCTAAATTTAAGGTTCAGTTTAGTTTTGAAGGAAGAATTTCTCTTTACCTGAATACTCGGCTACTTTTCTACTCCGAGTATTTATCCTATTTTAATTTTTTCTTAAACTTATAAATATTATTTTAGTGAATTCCTTCTTGAGATTATAAATTTCAAGTCACTGAATATTGTTTATTTAACGTTCTTTATTAATCAATATGTTCTTCGAAGTTGTAAACTCCAGTAGAAGCAAAAACGATCTTGAACCAATGTGATTTTGAGAGGAGATCCCAAAAAAAAAATTACAGCAAGCCTTCGGTACTCACCTTTGTATGCAAGTTCCCATTAATCATGTCTGCATCAACTAATTTTGAGTGGTTCTTCAAAGGTGTGATTAGATGATCTGATGATGCAGTTTGGTACTTCCATGTTCAAGGAGATGTGTACATTAAGATTATTTTTTTTCGTGAAGCAATGTGTACATTAAGATTGTTGGTGGTTTTCCATGTGCTCGAACAAAATGTGGATATATAATGCAAACCGTTATGACTTGTTACAATAAGCATATGATAAGTTATGGTGCAAAACATTTTTTAACAGTACCCCACCCAATCAAAATTCTGACTCCGCCACTGTTCATTGGTAGTAGGATAGTGTCTGTAGAGGTTTAATACAGTGTGGTGTTCAAACTGGACTAGGTCCAGGGGTTTTTCTGCATTTGCGGTTTCCTCGTTAACAAAACTTATGGTGTCTGGGTTATTTCTTTTCGCATTATATTTTTTTATATAATTGAAATATGACAGGTTGTGCGTTAGGATCAATCAATTAGATAATACAACCTTTGGTAGTTGATTTAAATTGATTGACACTTGAATATTGGTCTTTGGTACCGTTCAAGTTGTTTCACATAATAATCAGGCTTGCGGATTTCTATATGTTTGATTTGCTGATTACATTGTGAAACAGAGATATAAACTCTTTGATATACTTTTCTCTAGATTGAGTCCGACTGTCTAATTGATTCTCTAGAAAGTATATTGGAGTAAGTCCTCTCATATTGTCAAACGAATTATTGGGTGTGGTTGCTATACCCCCTGCATTTTCAATTGGTATCAGAGCAGGCAAAGACATTAAAGACCTTATAAGTCTGTGTTTGTAGCGATCTGATATGGACAGAAGTGTTATCTCTATAAACGTACCACCAGTCTTCGATGGCTCAAAATACTTGTGGTGGAAAATTTCTATGCGTGCCTTTCTTCAAGTGTGTGATATTCAATCATGGGTGTGTGTAGTTAATGGCTATGATGCTCCCATTGTGGCAGCAGGGGATGCGATCGTTCCGAAGGATATTGAAGCATATGATGCTGCTGAGATACTTGCTGCAAAGAAAATTTCCGACGGTTTGAATGTCATCGTGCATGCCATTACCCCAGATATTCAGCACCATGTGACCACGTGTACTCAGTCTAAAGATGCTTGGGATATCTTAGAAACCGTATTTGAAGGGAATACCAGTAAAAATGAATCCATGCTTCAAAACCTAAGTTCCGATTGGGAAAACCTTCGTATGGCAGATGAAGATTCATTTGATGATTTTAATCACAAAGTGTCTGAAATTGTTAATGCATCTTTTGCATTGGGTAAGACTATTACTGAAAAGGATATTGTGATGAAAATTCTCCGATCGCTGCCATCCAGATACTGTTAGAGCATTGCTCGGTCGAACTCGCATCGTTGCTATCTCAAGCATGTTTGTCAATGTTAGTGATCAAAATTATAAAGTCTTGATTTCTAGTCTACCATAGCTAAGGTCTCGGACTAGGATAGAAAGTGTAGTTGAGCTCAAGAACTCCATGAAAATCATCATACAAGACGAAGGACTACTCAAGGAACCAGTGGATCTTCATCGACCAAAAGGTATGTGGATACTTGAACTTATCTATCACTCAAAAGTCTATCTACTCTATCTCTTATCTTGAGACAAAAGTCGTATTACTATATAGACTAAGAATATACACATGTGACATTTTGAGCTGAGTATATCTCGCTTATCTATTTCTCGAAATGTGTGTTGGTAAATCTTTCGCTTTAGCCAAGTTCATCTTTGCCTAGTAACGAAAGTCATGTTATGTTTCAATCACTTTGGAAATTGCTCTGACGAAAACTAGTTTGTGAATAACAACTATATGACGTCATTTGAGAATGTTTCAATGGTTGAAATGAGAGTTTAGACAATATAACCATTGGGGTATATAAACATTGTTATGGTAACACATATATGTATAAGTCCTTAGCACTTGAACCGAAGTTTGCGAACTTTGTTAATCAAGTGAAAACCGGAACTTGAGCAGTCAACCCAGTCCGAAAACTCAGTCCGCGAATGTGCGTAGTTCTCGAACCCGAGAATTTCTACTGGAGTTGTAGCTCAGTATCAGTCTGTGAACTGACGAAAGTTCTCGAACCCGAGAATTTCTGCTGGAGTTTGTGAACTCAAACCGGTTAACTTGAGTCCGCGAACTTGAGTGGTTATGTCTAAAAACGATGTTCGTGAACTTATCTAAATTATCTAAGGAATGCTATTGCAAACCCTGGCTTTATAGTTCATGAATTAATTCAAGTGAATCACATTGTTTTTGCTTCAATTGTGTCTTGTGTAGTACATAAGATCTCATAGCAATTGAATAACTCTCTAACTAGTTCATTTGAGTCATTTGGACTAGTTTGGTGAAGTAGAATATGGTTGAAATGAAAGTTATCATTTGGCTAACCATTTGGTTGACTAATATTGAACCAACTATTGTACACGTTTGGGTACGGTTACACAAACCCAAAATCGTCAAGTACATGTGTGCATGGCAAGCTAAGTTTTTGATCTAACAGTTGAAAGATATTAGCTTGTATCTAATCAGGTTTTCATCTAATGGTGAATATTGAATGCTTTGTTACTAAGATAACATTGATTGCAAACCCTGATTTGAAAGACTATATAAGGGAGAACTCTAGCAACTTGGAAACCTAATCCCCACACATTATGTGTGAAACTAGTTTGCTAAGCTAGAGTCGATTCTCCTTTAACCTTTGGTTTTCTTCTTCTAAGTCTAGGTTAACGACTTAAATACTTCATTGGGATTGTGAAGCCAGACTGATACTACTTTTCTTGTAGTTGTGTGATCTGATCTTGGTGTTTCTATCGTACGAGTACAATTATAATAATTGGCTTGAGATTTATATCTCTGGTAGGCAAGATATAAAAGTAATCACAAACATCTTCGTCTCATCGTTTGTGATTCCACAATATCTTTTTTCGCCGCGTCGGTTAAGACTATTGTGAGGTTATTGATAAAACTGATTTGTTCTTCGGGAATATAAGTATGATTTTATTGATTGGTTCCTGTTCACCTTGATTTATCAAAAGACGGAACAAAACTCATAGGTTTATTCGTGGGAGATAGGTTTATCTATCTTGTAGACTTTTTTATGTGAAACAGATTTGTTTGCTAAAGTCTTCGACTTTGGGTCGTAGCAACTCTTGGTTGTGGGCGAGATTACCTAAGGGAATCAAGTGTGCATTATCCTGCTGGGATCAGAGGCATAGGATCATAACTATGCCTTGGATCAATGTGATATTGATTTGGGTTCAACTACAGTCCAGACCGAAGTTAATTTGGAGTAGGCTAGTGTCTGTAGCGACAGTGTATGTTTAATCTGGACTAGGTCCCAGGGCTTTTCTGCATTTGCGGTTTCCTTGTTAACAAAATTCTGGTGTCTGTGTTATTTCTTTTCCCATTATATTTTGTTATATAATTGAAATAATACAGGTTGTGCGTTGTTCAATCAATTATAATATCCGACTTTATTGGTTATTGATTTAAATTAATTGATACTTGGATATTGGTCTTTGGTACCATCCAAGTTATCTCTCTTTGATTAGACTCGCAAATCACATTTGCTTGAGTAAATCAAATTGAGAGATTGAGATAATAACTCCTTGAGTATTTTCTATTGATTGAGTCTAGTTGATTCTCTAAAAAAACAACTCGGAGTTGTCCATACAGATTGCTAATTGAAATATTGGGTGAGGTTGTTAGACCCCCGCTTTTTCAATTGGTATCAGAGCAGGCAAACACGTTCAAGACCTCATAAGTCTGTGTTTATAGCGATCTGAATATATGGACAGAGGTGATATCTCAATAAACGTACCACTAGTATTCGATGGCTCTAATTACTTATGGTGGAAAAGTGTTATGTGTGCTTTTCTTCAAGAACGTGATTTCCAATCATGGGTATGTGTTGTTAATATCTATGATGCTCCCGTTGAGGCAGTTGGAGGTGTAAATGTTCCAAAGAATATTGCTGAATACACTCCTGCAGAGATTCTTGCTGCAAAGTAAAACTCTGACGGTTTGAATGCAATCATACATGCCATTACCCCAAATCTTCAAAACCATGTGTCTAATTGCACTAAGTCGCAAGAAGCTTGGGATATCTTAGCAACCATATTTGAAGGAAACACCAGTGAAAAGGAAGCTAGGCTTCAAAACCTTAGTTCCGATTGGGAAAACCTTCGTATGGCAGATGAAAAACATTTCATGAGTTTAATCACAAAGTGTTTAAAATTTCTAATGCATCTTTTGTATTGGGTAAGATTATTCATGAAAAGGACATTGTGATGAAAATTCTCAGATCACTTCCATCTAGATACGATGCTAAGAAGCATGCCATTGTTGAGGGAAATAACCTAGATACTCTCTCCATAAATACGCTGGTTGGAAAGCTTAAGATCTTTGATCATGAACATTCATCCAAATCTAATGATATTGCATTCAAAGCACTAAAGGACACTAAATTACTTGATAAAAGTAAAAAAGTGTATATCTCTGAAGATGATCACTCTGAGACAGACTCATCAGATGAAGATCTTTACAAATCAGTCTCGATGATCACAAGACAGTTTAGGGATCTTCTATTGAAGAGAAGTAAACGGTTCTCCAGAGATAATCCTAAGGCATCAGTCAAACCTCATAATCGTGTTCCTCCTAAAAATAGGGATATTGATGAAACTGATGATGAGGATATGCCTCAGTGCTTTAAGTGTAAGTGATTTGGTCATTTTACAAACGAGTGTCCAAATCGTAGAAAATACACTGGGAACAAAGGTCTTGCAACAACTCTTGATGAAATGTCTGACATCCATGACTCTAATGAAGATGGGAAATCAAGTGTTGCACTTCTTGATGAAAATATTGATTTCGATAATTATAGCAATACACATATCAATTTTGATATTCTTTCAGAAGATAATCCAACCATTCTGTAAGAAAAAGTTGACCCTTTTCTTGGAAACTCTGTTTATAATATTTCAGGATCCACTATGTTCCTAGCTGCTTGCACATTTCAGAAGCCTGATTACTATCCAAGTGTGATGTGCTCGTATTGTTAATTAAAAGGTCATGAACTCTCTAAGTGTTACATGTTCAAACACAAGTAAAGACACATCAACAAACTTTAACGAAGAACAAATCTTCTAGCAAGAAATCTTAAACTTGCTCAGAAGACCGCAGAGGTATGTAAGATTTTATCTTTGTCTAAGAAGTTAGTTTCCAAGGAAAAACCAAGACCATTTGAAAAGAAAGTATGGTCAAACCATTTTGATAGACAGAAGTCTGTGGATTTTACACAAGAGGAAATTGGTGGACAAATTGTAGTTCACCACAACGCAACTTGATTGTGTTGTTCTTAAAATATTGTCTCATGTGCCTGATCAAAAGAGACAATGATTTTGCACCTCTCAGGCTTTAGGAGAAGTTTTTTTTCTCTTTTCTTATAAGTATTTTCCTTTTGTCTATCAAACAGAAGAAAGAGTACTATCGACAATTCTACTCTTTATAGGGTTAAGAGTTGATCGTCCACGAACCTGTTTTAGGTTTCGAACCCTACATTCCTTTTTCTTCTCTAAAAACCTCTCTTTATCTTAAGACTACTTGTTGAGCTAATTGTGAATTCCACTCACAAACCCATACGCTTATGGATGCTCCAAGATTGATGTCTTCTGATGAAAAAGAAGGTAATGTGATTGTTAAGCCATCAATTATGAAGGAAAAAGAAAAATCTCCATTGCCTCCAACCTTGAAAAGAAAAAGAAGGAATATGAGGAAGCCAAGAGCTGTTCCTTCAAATTCTCAGAAGTTTTCTGATGTTCTTGAAGTGTTGAAGGAGTTGCGAAAGGAAATTCAGCAAATAAAGGCTTTTGTGTATAAGACTCATGAGATTCGGAAGGCCCTGGTTCGAAAACAACAACCAAGAAGGTTCATCGATATAAACTCCTTTCTTAATGAACCTTATGTTCCCATGGTTGTTGACGACAAGGAGTTCGGGGACGATAATGAATTCTTCAAAGGTCTTAATGTCTAGTAAATCTTTTATTGTGTCTCTTTTATTGAGAAGAATAACTAGTGTTTTGGAATGTCCATTATTGTGATTACACATATCTATATCCAATGTTTTTCATCTTCTTGTTTTTAGATTTATTGGTTTAAATTCTAAACTTGTTTGGAAGATGATGGTTGCAGTATTAATTTTTATGGTTTTATATATTGCAATATTTTGATGGGATATATGTGTTTACGTCCGTGAACTTGATTTTCCCATATTTTGTCAAAAGTAAAGTCGTTCATGAATTGATATGCAAATATTGATAAAAGGATGAATAGACTTTTGACAAACACAAAAGTTAAGCCTATACTGTCAATTATTGATGTAAGATAGGTTAATCTTTTGTGATTCAAGGATTATGTATATTGTGTGTCATTATGCAAATGGTGATGGAAACATATAATGAATCCTTGTGAATTCCGCAGTAATTGAGCTTCCCGGTTCTATATTTTGTGTATTACTGTGAGACTCCGTATTGTTACTTATGTTGAGCATTAGAAAACCAAAGTTGATTATTTTGTAATTAGCTTAGTTGTGTTCCGTAAGTAACTTTACGTCGAGTATATTGGACTAAATCAATCATTTTGTGTGGTTATTTAGTCATCACTCCGTAAGCCTTCTTATGTTGAGCATCTCTTCGACTTAGTTGGTTATTCATGATTAACTTAGTCATTGCTCCATAGAAGTTCTTATGTCGAGTGTGGCCAATTAAATTGATTACTCTTTAATTAGTTTGGTTGAGCATAACAATTAGATTATTTGCGAGTTTTCTTGTGAATCAATCTAATTGATTTTTTAAGTCTCCATAAGTTTACTTTTGTTGAGCATATTTAGTCAAATTAATTTTGGTTCGCTTTGGTTAATTTGATTGAATATTTCTTGTTGGATTCCAAATTCATACTTGTATGTAATTTGTTGAGTCTAAAGAAATCCTTCTTTTCTTTATGAAAGTATAAGGTCTCTCTTGTTGTTCCTTAGGGAATGACATATTATGGGGGAAATTTCTTTTAAACTTGTGCTTAATTGCCAAATCTTTGTGGGGAGTGCGGCTGTGGAATATTAGAGGAGTTATCTTGCATTTTTATAAACTCCTTGATGAATGTATTTAGCTTCGACTTTATGATTGCATCTAAACAAGATGATACACATTTACCTTTGGTCTTGAAATCTCTCTTACGGAAATTTCATTAGGATCCTGTTCTTGTACCTTTGCCAATTTTATTGACAAAAATGGGGAGAATTAATATGTAGTTCACACTAAAAATACATATGGTTTTCGGATCATTATGTAAAGGGGTGTAAATGGTGGATTTTCGACTAAGGCTAAAATCGTAAACCCATAATTATATGAACTTATGATCCAGCAATCAGATGCAAGTATTGAGACATGGGTCTCTCATCGAACCTCTTATCGAGAATATTGTCTCTCAGAGTACATGCAGACATGTAGTCTCTCGGCTAGACAACATCATATCTGTATCGAGACACGGGTCTCTCATCGAATCCTCCGACTGAGAATACTTTCTCTCAGAGTATATGTATATATGTAGTCTCATGGCTAGGCAACAACATATCTCGTGAATATTGAACACTTCAGTAATTATTTCTATATAGTATCACAATATGGACGGCTCCTTGACATCTTGCTCTGTTAGTATTGAGCGATAACGTCTTCATGATACAAACAACGAAGATTACCCTGACTATATAAAGGATATGAAGCTCCAGCAAGATCATATCGGAATAATTAATGCTCCTAGACAGCTTGCTCTGCTAATATAAAGCCATAAGTTGATTATTCCTAAATTCTTGGATTCATCCACAGAATTTCCGAAAATATTCAAATATTTTCGCAGATATTTCATTACTACAAACCATGGTTCTTCCAAGCAGAAATCCATGGGTTAGTAATAAATATTCAATGCACGGGCATCGGAGATACCTCTGAGTAATCCCTTTCTCAAAAGGTGTAAGTGTATTCAGTAACGATGCATTAACAATCACCGCACGAACGAGTATTTCAAAATACGACGAAACAATGAACCTATGCAAAATAGGGAAAAATAAAAAATAATCAAAATATTGACCAAGGTGCTGGGAGCATGGGCCCACTGACTGGCCGACTGTGCCATGGCCAATCCCACGATGGTTTTATATTTTATTACATTTTTTATTATTTTCCTTGATCTGATGAAAATCCTTTCATTTGAAAAAATATCCTTCGTTTTGAGGAAACTCCTCAATTCTGTGGTGCTTCCTTCGCACGGAGGAAATAATATAAAATTAGGAAAAATATTATGGGACGTGATCATTGGCCAACCGGCCATGCCTTGATCCCGGCTGGCCCCATGCCTTGTTATTCCTCATTATTTTATTATTATTTCCCTAGTTTCATGAAAATTCCTTCATCTCATGGTATTTTTCAAAACATACATGAAAAATAAAATAAAAAAAATTAGGGAAACCCGTGGGACCGGGCCCCAACCGGCCGGCCATGCCCCAGGCGGTCCCACACGTCCCTTTATTTTATTTTTATTTTTTTTAGGATTTCCTTCATCCCATGAAACTCCTTGATTTCATGATATTTCTCTCAAATTAGGAAAACTCCTTCAAATCATGGGAAAATATATAAAAAATTAGGGAAACTCGTGGAACCGGGCCCAAGCCGGTCGGCCATGCCCTAGCCGGTCCCACATGCCTATGTTTTTATTATTTGAATATTATTTGCTTCCTTGATCCAATGGAAACTCATTCACTTCAAGGAAAAATCCTTAATTTCAACAAATTCCTTAATTTCATGATATTTTCATAAATTCATAAAAAATAAGAAAAAATAAGGAAAAAACACCATAGGACCGTGGTCACTGGATGGACGGCCATGCCTTGGCCTCGGCGGTCCCATGCTTCATCATTCCTTTATTTAATAATTATTTTCCTTCATGCCATGAAGTTTTCCTAGTTTCAGCAAAACCCTAATTTTGTCATATTTTCTCAAATGGTCGCTCAAACGCGCACCAGAAAATATCAAAATTCTCAGGACTGAGACACGGATGTCTCAACGACGAAAACATGTTACCTTGACCGACTAGTGTTGGCTTTTTGGATTGCAATGAGCCGGTCCCACATATTCTCATGATTTTACCTAATTGCACGAATTGGGTCAAAAAAATCTTCGAATAATTTTAGAATTTGACGGAGTGATCGTCATTCGATCCCGTGAACACCCAGGGCCAGTTTCATGACCCCTTGGTCGGTCCCTTACCTCTTCATAATTAATTAGGTTTCATCACCTAAGGCTCAGACGAGCATTTTTGGAATAAATGATTAAACCAGCATTTGATCATTCTTTCATCAACAAATCACCAACTCTTCAAGAGACCTTGGTATTTTCTCAGATGAGCATATGGTAGTTTCATGGTCGACCCACAGTCCCACGAAGCCAGTTCTCCTTCATTCCATGGTTAATTTTCAAATAAACCATCAATTGGTCATCAATTGATCAAATTAGGGTTTCTGAGTCCAAGGATCATAATTCCATATTCGAACACTAATAACTTTACGACAATCTCATGATCAGTATTCTTATTAATTATGCTCGGTTCAACTACCAATATTTTAATTAATATTTTATTTTGGTCACGCTACCAATAATTCATCAAACGAGCGACACTTGCTCAAACGAGCAATATTTTCTCAAACCAAGGAATATTGATTCAACTATTCAACAATTCATCTAATGAGCAACACTTGCTCACCTCAACGTAAGAATTACACCACTGTCTCAGAGACACGTTCAATTCATGAGTTTCAGAACATTTTACAAAATCACGTTCAACTCAATACATGGACTCATCGTCCCATTAAATCATGAAGTCAGCAGCTGACTAATTAACCACGAGACGTCAATCGTGTCATTTTGGGGGATATAAACTAGGGTTTTGGTCTTGGGGTCTACATCATGTGTGTTCAAACAAACGATGGAATGTGAGCAAGTAATACAATCAGTTGAAGGAATTTACAAAGTAGTGGATGGAAAATCAACCAAGTCTCCGCACGTTGAGCAACTGGTTTCAAACACGATGTCCACTTCCCCACTCTTTGATTCCATCAACTGTCACACTTCATGGGATCATGGTGTCTATAATTCCAGCAATATAAATAAGTCTCGGAATCATGATTGAAAGAATAACAACAAAAACAACGATTTCACGTCTCACTGATAATACGATATTAACAACTCATCAATTGAGCAATTACTCTCAACTGAGAAATTTCAATCATTTAGAACTTATCATATTCATAATTCACAACACACCTACATATTTGATCACCATTGATCTCACACATTTATCAGCTTCCCTCCTACAAATCGACCCATCCTCTCTTGTGACCGAATTTACTCTGGAACGGATATTGTCTTAGTTTAGGACGGAGTACTACAGATTGATCTCTCGAATTCAAAGCACCCCATTTGCAACGGTGTATCTGTGTGAGGTTGAACATTTCGCTCGGTTCAAGGAGTCTCCTCCGTATGGTCATCTCGTAATTCCTTAAAAACGAGCAAATCTTTTTTCCCCATCTACAGATTGGCGACCACAGTGGGATATCATTCTCTCGGTTGCAATATCATTTCTCACAAAGATGGTCATCTTAGGTCTGGTTCAGTTACCAACTCGGGTTCAACACCCAACCTCAAAATTGCAAGATATAGTGGTACCGATAATACCACACCTCCATCACAACATGCTACTAATACTCCTCCAAGCACTGATGCTCTAGTGATCACCCCTGCAAGTGACGGCATTGGCGCCATCAACAATCCACTCTTAGGTTGATCTCTTGAAGAAACCAGAGGAAATCAGTCTACCATAGATGACCTCATGAAGGTTGAGACTGACGTAGCTGTAGCACAGAAAGAGTTGTGTGCTTATCTCAAAACTCTTACAGACAAGCTTGCGTCTGAACGAACTCAGCCTCAACGCGAGAAAGGAAAAGATAAAGAAACATCTTCAACTGTTGATCCTGAAATACCTCCAATCCATGTTGTACATGATGAAGAATTTCGCAAAGCTGCAGATGACTCTCCATCAATGGAACCTGCAAGTTTCATCACTCATGAAGACCTGGAGCACTTTTTGAGGATCGAGGAAAAGACAAGGCATCATATGTCCATCTTTACCAACCTTCATATCCTGCTGCCATACAGAGGATTCCTCTTCCAAAAGGTTATACCGCTCCAACTTTTTTTCTTTATGATGGAAGATTCAATACTCAAAAACATATTTCTCGGTTTCTAGAATTATTGGGCGAACACGAGCACAACATGTCGTCCGTCTGAAGAAATTTTCAAAGTCTCTGATAGGCAGAGCATACACCTGATACAACAACATTGCACCGGGAAGTATCACCGATTGGGGAGAGATGATTAATTCTTTCTACAGAAAATACTTCTTCGTGTAATAGAAAATCACTCTCTTTGATCTAGGAAGGATGTTTCAAAGGAGAAGCGAACATCCTGATGATTATTTGAAAAGGTTCAGGGTTCAAGCCTTGGATTGCCATGATCCGAACGTCACATAGCAACAACTCGTGGATTTTTGCATTAATGGAATGATTCCAGTCTACAGAGCCCTATTAGAAAATCTCAAGTTCCAGACCTTCTCAGAACTTCATGAAGCGGCTAAGAGATCAACAACTACTGCACCTGCTTTATTGGAATGGGCTAAGACTACAAAATCTGAAGAACCATGAGAGACTCGAGGTAGCAGATGTTTAATCAACAAATAATACAACCTCCAACCTTCCACAAATGCTGTTACGAAAGGAAACAAACGAAAGTCTGAGCCACCGTGCAAGCATGCTTCCTCAACTCCTGCAAAGACACAAAGGAAAAATAATGCGCAAACTCCTGCTCAACACACAGAAGCTGATCCAGAGGCACCTGATTTCCCCTGCTCCATTGAGGAAGTTATTGAGCTACTAGACGCCTGGGTTCAAGATGGCGCAATCAAACTGCCTTATGTCAAGAAGGATCCAACTGAAAAGGCCATGGAAAACCCTCGCTACAGTCGCTTCCATAGATTCGTCAATTATCCCACAAGTGATTGCAAAACTTTGAAGCGCATATTTAAAGAGAAGGTCGAATCAGGAGAACTCAACCTGGGGACTGAAGGAGTGCACAAATACCCTCTCCCAGTCAGAACCTTCACTCTTTCTGAACCACCTGTCAAAGAAGAAGTTCAATATTTAATCGAACATATCTGCGAATTGTTATACTTATCAAAATCTCAAAGGGAGACATGTTCGCCGCACTGAATCACATCGTGTTAGGAAAGCGTTTATTGATTCAATAAGCATTTCCTGAGCCGCCCTCAATGATAGACAAAGAAATGTATGACTGGGGACTTCTCACTACAGTCCATCTCAAGGGAAATGAGTTCAAACGAGCACTGATTGATGTTGGCACCGCTGTCAATGTTATCCCTTTGAAAACTCTCAGAGCTGCTGGTATCACACGACAAGAAGCCGTTCATGCTCCAGTAATAATCACAGACCATGAAGGAACACCCAGAGATTCTTATGGCCACATTACTCTTAAGGTGAACATCAACTCAGTCTGGGCGGAAACAAAATTTACATAATCAAAGAAGATCCAGGATATGACATGATCCTTGGACGTACATGGGTTCATGGTAGAAAGGTGACACCAACACCTTCAATTGCACATTCCTCTATTGAAGAAACCTCTGATTCGGAAGAAGAAAAGGAAGACATTTCACCATTCAAGTATCTGAAGGAGGTCAAAGCCCTGACGGAGCTAATACAAAATCCAGAGGAAAATGCAAACGCTTTCATCAAAAGATTTCATACTCAGGAAAGTCTTATTCCTCCTCATGTGCCTATATCATCAGTTTTCAAATATTCTTATTTGATCGAAGGGCTTCACTCCACCAACAACTTAGCAGTTGCAAAATGCTATGAATGGATGACCTCACCTCAGCCATATTTCACCAAATGGATAAGCTCCGAGTTTCTTCAAATCGAGTATACCATCAAAAAGTTTATTGCTGAAGACGTAGCCAAGCATGAAAAACAGTATATCAAATACTCTCATCTGCATGAGTGTCCATACATACCACAACATAAGAACGCTCCTCCAATCTCTCAGGCTCCTCCAAAAGCGCAAAGAAAGGATAACCAATCCTGAAATGTACAAACCTCGACCTAGCATCAACAAGCGGGGAAATGATCAGACCTACTCAAACTTCTCTCTTCTCATGAAGGAGTAATCGAGTTACTAGAATTCTGGGTTCAAGATGGTGCAATCAAATTGTCGTTCATCATGAGAGAGGCAGTTGAAGAAGAAATGGAGACTCCCAGGTACTGTCGCCTTCATAGGTTCATTGATCATCCAACAAGTAACTGCAATATTTTGAAGCACATCACCAAAGAGAAGGTTGATCCACAATAACCTCAACTGGGGACTGAAGGAGTACGCAAGAATCCTCTCCCGGTCAGAACCTTTACACTCTCTAAACAACCTATCAAAGAGGCAGTTCAATCCTTGGTCGAACGTGAATTGCGAAGGCACAAATGAGAGACATGTTAACAGTACTGAACCACATCATGTCAAGAAGTCCATTCGGAAAATACTTCTTGAGCCTTCAGCCACAGACCAAGAGATGTACGACTGGGGACTGCTAACCACATCCAATCTCAGAAGAAACAAATTTGGAAGAACGTTGATCGATACTGACACCGCCATCAGCAACATTCTATTGAAAACCATTGGATCCACATGCATCACTCGACAAGAAGATACTTATGATCCATCTCAATTAGAAACCTTGAAGGAGCGCTCGGAAATACTTATGGATACATCATTCTCAAAGAAAACGTAAGTTCAACCTGGACAGAAACCAAGTTTCACATAATCAGGAAGATCCAGGATATGACATATTCTTCAGATGAGCGTGGATCCACGTTGAAAAGATGGGTACTTATAAAGCGCTTTTAGTTACACATCTCTCCAACGAAGAAAGTTCTGATCCAGAAGATTTGACGGACATTCCATCATCAGAGTACTTGGAGGAACTTCAAACTTTGACGAGGTTGAAGCAAGAACAAAATATGCATAGACATTCATCAAGAGGTTCCGCACTCAGGCAAGTCTCATTCCATGTATATGTCATTTATTTCCTCACATGCTATCCTAGCATGGGGACTCAATTCTGCTAACAACTCTACAAGATGTTATGAATGGTAGCTTCACCACATTAGTATTTTACCAAGTGGTTGAATCTGACGTCTCTCTGAATCAAGCACTAAAATATTTATTACTGAGATAATGTCCAAACATGGCAAAGAACACTTTGGGCGTTTCTCCTGCAAGTCTATATGTTCCTCAAAATCAGAAAGCTCTAAGGTCTGCACAAGTGTCGAATCCCACTACCGCAACGAAAGGATGCTTAATCAACATAAGAAACTCATGGGCCGAGATAATCAAACCCCTAAGACATTCGATGCTTAAGGAATATACGCTTCAACACTCAAGCATCTAAGAAGCCATCAAATTGTACTCCCAATCAAAGAGTACAACTTCAACATAAATATATCGACGATGACACATTGATTCAACACTAGCACGATCAAAGTGTTACTAAATTACAATCGATAAGTCTTCATTATCCCATGATAATACTTCTGAAGCAGATGCAACATTATTCGTACATGGATGGCACTAACTCCCTCAACATACACTAGCAACCTGATGTGATTCCATGAAACTTTATCAACGGGATTCCTCTACATCACAAGCCCCTTCATGATTGAGGAACTTTCTCTCTTCACCATTCATATCCAGTATGAAAACTTCTGATGCTACCTACCTCAACAACATCGACTCACTGACAAAACCAGTTCATGCTAAAGTTATGCTTTCAGGAGCATTCAGGTTGAACTCTCAGTACACCTTCATCTTATGGATGCTCAACTCATCAACTAGTTCGTGAATGTAAAAGGCTCACTGGATGAAGGAGTAAGGGTTATATCTATAATCATGGTTCTAGCCTTTTCGGTCTTTGGAGCAACTTCAACCATGGTATCAGCATCAACAATAATCTCTAGAGGAAAACCATCCATGATCTCAGCGTCGACAATGATCTCTGGTGCGTGATCATTCATAGTCTCAACACCAACGACGGTCTCAGGAGAAACATCCTCAGGGCTTCATCAATTAATTATTCTCTGAAGTGTTACACATGAAGCGGATTCCTCTAAGAACCAATGATTCATATCAAGATATGTAGACATGATAACATGCTCACATGAAAGTCTTCCCAAAACTGGCACGACTGTTGGGCATAATCCGAAGTCTTCTACAAGATGTTCTCATCACCTCTACAAATGAGATACAACACACTTCAGGTCATGGGTTTGCAAAAACGTACCAATGGGTGAGGAATGGGACAATTCTTCCTCAACGAAAGATGTTCGTCTATGTCTCTTCTACAACATACCAAAATGGCGCATCAATCATACATACGAGCTGAAATATATGGCCTTTACTATCAAGTCTATGAAATCTGAATATTTTTTCTCTTAGCTTCAAAAGATGGGGTCAAGCATCGAATTTCGACGTCGTATGAGCTTCCTACAGCTTCCAGAGCATATAACATGCAAGCAGCAATTCTTGGACGGGATTCATCACTTCCACAGTCAATCGGTGTCCACAAAGTCTTTCCACTAAGTACCTCATCAAGGTACCTATAATTTTGACCACCTAGGTCTTAACATCAATTTTTCTACCTGGGTCCTCTATCCAAGTCTTTCAAGAAGAAGTAAACACGAAAAGGAGAGATTTAACAAAATACTGGGGACTGACGGTCCACGGATCCTGACGATCAGTTTCAAAGTCCAAAGACCCATGGCACAAACTATCATGTGCTAATTGTTTATCATAAAAGGAATGCTACCACCGAGACATGAAACCATGGTCGTTACATCACCCCCTCTTGAGAACAACCTCAGCTATGGTCCCATGACTAGGGTTTCAGAAGTGATGTTTCTACTACTGATAGAAGATGGCACTGCAAGCACCACCATGCTCATGTATCAATCAAGGGTTCCTGATCTCAAATGAATCAATGACATCAAAATCCTTCACCAACCGTTCAAGACACAAGCGAATGGTCCAAAGACATAACAAGAGTGTTTTCCAACAAGCTCGTCTGAGATGATTTTTCACTGTCATGCATAAAGAGGCGAGCTGGGAGAAATTGGTGAAGAATATAGGGATGGTTCATATACCATTATCTTCGTATGGATATCTTCTACAACATATCCAAAATCCACAGTAATTGGAGAAGCAAGAGAAGAGTTGTGGTCAAAACATTGGACCACATGCCAGCTGAAAATTTTCTGAAGGTCTCCTGAAAGTTTACTGTTTCATCGATTTCGACCCCTAAACGTTATCAAAACTTAAAAGTCTTGTTTGCTAAATCTTGGAAATTTCCTGGGCATAAGGATACGTAGGTATACCGCAAAAATCCGACTTCAGACGAAGATTCTATAGCGTTTCTATTAAAAGATGAAGTCTGAAATTTTCTGGCTCGACAATGCCGGAATCTCCATTGATAACGCCGCTATCTCCATTTGGTTCGGGATGTCTGGAATTCTCCATATTCCCATGCCCCAAAGAAGAGTGCGCTTCATCAACATGTTGCTTATCTACAATGATTTCTTCCCGGACTCATCAACAATTATTATTATTATTTCATTCAAGGAGATGCCACGATCGCCTGCATGAAAGAGATGCTTACATCGACTTCTTCATCAGTGCTGGATTGTTTGACCGAGAACAAGTTGAAGGCCATCAATCGATAGACAAAAAGTCTAAAAGAAGTAACAAACCTTGGTATCGTGATCCTAATTGCCCGGGCAGGGAAAATTCATGACACAAGGAGCGCTAACAACTCACCAAAGAAACGACTGGGGACTGCACATCATTTGCTAACATCCTTTAGTCCTTGGGATCTACATTTATCCGGGATTTCACTATACGATCATCCTGTGGTAAAGCTAATAAAATAAGCATAAGTACAACTCAGTATGAAGGATCTCTCACTATCACTCAGAGATCCCAGGAGTACCATTTCTTAAAGTCTCATCCGTAGAGATGTCATCTCTGGAAACACCATCTCTGGAAGTATCATCCTTAGAGTCAGTCATTCTTGCAAAGTTTCTTTTTCAGCACATTATTCATACAAAGCGCAGGATTCGACAAAACAATGAATCATGCAATTAGGATGCTCACATCAGCGTCTATAAAAATGGTAACTCTCAACTCTTACCTATTTACGATTTCACGAACTTAGTGATAATAACGTAAAACTTCGAAAATATTGCTCGCTCCTTCAAACCTGCAAAGACGAGCAACACCTATTAATTAAAAGTCTGACACCTGACTTTTCACGAAATCATGAATAATTCACATAACCCTTCATGTGAACATTCACTGATTTTCTATCGTGTCTGCATACACTATGAAATCACGAAATTCATGAAAACATCATTGTTTTCTTTTAACAATTGTTTAAAATCAAAACTTCATTTTGCAAAATCTTTCATAAAATCGTGAACAACCCATGTAACTCTTTACTGTATGAACGATTTTTCAAAATTCGGACAGATGTCCATTCTACAATTGTGAAAACTCACATATAGACATTATTTCACCATGTATAATTGTCTACTTTCAACAGTTGTTCAAAATCAAAACATTGATTTTACAAAATACATATATTTAACGTGAAACTCACGTAAATTTAAAAATATATCTATACATTTTGCTCCCTCGCACGAGCATCTGTCTTTGAAGTGAGAGAATATTTTCAAATTTTGTGAACGCTCACATATCGAAAATAAAAAAAATTCATGAAAGCTCATAGACAAATTTTATTAACAAACGCACATCTTTTCAAAAAAAAAAAAAAACTTTTCTCTCGTACAAGCATTTACCTTTGGAACGAGAGTTTATACCATTTTGTGAAATCTCACAAAGATAAATTTGGTTTTCGTGAAAGCTCATAGACAAAATTTTATACCATTAGACTCAGGTCTATTTTGTTTGTTCCTTAAACTAACGAACAAACGAGCGTCTATTCCTAAAATAATGATTTCTTTTTTGGGCCTGGCCAGCGAATCCTAAACGACCAAGGTCTCATCATCAAGATCAGCGGTTCAACACCAATATATGCTCATTAGACGATGCTCCATCATGCCACTGGGATCAGCGGTTCAACACCAATCAAGTCATGGTATGCTCGTACTATCAAAATCCGGTAATGTCTTAACTTATGACTAACTTCAATTACTTATATTGTTTATGACCGGAAAATCACCATTCAATGCTGACTGAGGAACACGGCTTTCCTCACTAAGTAGGGGACTGAATGTAGATGGTGGATTTTCGATTAAGGCTAAAATCGTAAACCCATAATTATATGAACTTCTGATCCAACAATTAAATGAGAGTATTGAGACACGGGTCTCTCATCGAACCTCTGACTGAGAATACTATCTCTCAGAGTACATGCAGATATGTAGTCTCTCGGCTAGACAACGACATATCTGTATTAAGACACGGGTCTCTCATCGAATCCTATGACTGAGAATACTTTCTCTCAGAGTACATGTAGATATGTAGTCACATGGCTAGGAAACTGCATATCTCGTGAATACTGAACACTTCAGTAATTATTTCTATATAATATCACAAGATGGACGGCTCCTAGACAGCTTGCTCTGCTAGTATAAAACGATAACGTTTTCATAAAAAATAAGGAAAAATAAGGAAAAACACCACGGGACCGTGGCCTAGTCACGCGGTTTTTATTATTTGAATATTATTTGCCGACTCCTTCACTTCAAGGCCATGCCTCGCCTCATCGGGTGGTCCCATGATTTATCATTCCTTTATTTCATAATTATTTTCCTTCATGCCATGAAGTTTTCCTAGTTTCAGCAAAACCCTAAATTTTGTCATATTTTCTCAAATGTTCGCTCTAACGCGCACCAGAAAATATAAAAATTCTCAGGACTGAGACACGGATGTCTCAACGATGAAATCATGTTACCTTGACCAACCAGGATTGGATTTTTGGATTGCAATGAGCCGGTCCCACATATTTTCATGATTTGACCTAATTGCACGTATTGGGTCAAAAAACTCTTCGAATAATTTCAGAATTTGACGGAGTGATCGCCATTCGATCCCGTGACCACCTAGGGACGGTTTCATGACCCCTTGGTCGGTACCTTACCTCTTCATAATTAATTAGGTTTCATCACCTAAGGCTCAGACGAGCATTTTTCGAATAAATGATTAAACCAGCATTTGATCATTCTTTCATCAACAAATCACCAACTCTTCAAGAGACCTTGGTATTTGCTCACACGAGCATATGGGAGTTTCATGGTTGACCTAGGGTCCCATGAAGCCAGTTCTCCTTCATTCCGTGGTTAATTTTTAAATAAACCATCAATTGGTCATCAATTGATCAAATTAGGGTTTCTGAGTCCAAGGATCATAATTTCAGATTCGAACACTAATAACTTTATGACGATCTCATGATCAGTATTCTTATTAATTATGCTTGGTTCAACTACCAGTATTTTAATTAATATTTTATTTTGGTCACGCTGCCAATAATTCATCAAACGAGCGACACTTTCTCAGACGAGCAATATTTGCTCAAACCAAGGAATATTGATTCAACAATTCATCTAATGAGCAACACTTGCTCACCTCAACGTAAGAATTACACCACTATCTCAGAGACACGTTCAATTCATGAGTTTCGGAACATTTTACAAAATCACGTTCAAATCAATACATGGACTCATCGTTCCATTAAATCATGAAGTCAACAGCTAACTAATTATCCACGAGACGTCAATCATGTAATTTTGGGGGATTTCAACTAGGGTTTTGGTCAGGGGGTCTACGGCATGTGTGTTCAAATACATGATGGAATGTGAGCAAGTCGTGCAATCAGTTGAAGGAATTAACAAAGTAGTGGATGGAAAATCAACTAAGTCTCCACACGTTGAGAAACTGGTTTCAAGCACGATTTCCACTTCCCCACTCTTTGATTCCATCAACTATCACACTTTATGGGATCATGGTATCTATAATTCCAGCAATATAAATAAGTCTCGGAATCATGATTGAAAGAACAACAACAAAACAACGATTTCAAGTCTCACTGACAATATGAGATTAACAACTCATCAATTGAGAAATTAATCTCAACCGAGAAATTTCAATCATTCAGAACTTATCATATTCATAATTCACAACACACCTACTATCTTCCATCGCCATTGATCTCACAAATTTCTCAGCTTCCTTCCTACAGATCGACCCATCCTCTCTTATGACCGAATTTACTCTGGAACGGCTATTGTCTTGGTTTAGGCCGGAGTACTACAGATTGTTCTTTTGAATTCAAAGCACCCCCTTTGCAGTGGTGCATCTGTGTGAAGTTGAACATTTTTCTCGGTTCAAGGAGTCTCCTCTGTATGGTCGTCTCCTAATTCCTTAAAAACCAGCAAATCGTTTTTCCCCATCTACAGGGGGAGTGTTTTCCATGTGAGATGGAGTATTGACTAAGGGGGAGTGAAGTATCACTATAGTATTGTTGTTGAAATTGTGATACAATTAGACTTTGACGATGTATAATAATACTATGACACTATATAACAATGATTGAGAACCGATGCTTTTCTCATTGTTATAGCTACGTATTTTCAACAATGATGATGCTAAACTTACAACCTTTGGGATCATTGGACTACTTGGAAGTGATGAAGATTTCGAGTATTGTTGAAGATTAGACATGTGGAATAGGAGCTATAAAGTTTATTTATATATTTTTTTATATTCTATATGTATTAATAGTTTTGCCACTAAAATTGACAAAGGGGGAGATTGTTAGAGCATTGGTCGGTCGAACTCGCATGCGTTGCTATCTCAAGCATGTTTGTCAATGTTAGTGATCACAACTATAAAGTCTTGATTTCTAGTCTACTATAGCTAAGGTCTCGGACTAGGATAAAAAGTGTAGTTGAGCTCAAGAACTCCATGGCAATCATCATACAAGACGAAGGACTACCAAAGGAACCAGTGGATCTTCATCGACTAAAAGGTATGTGGAGACTTGAACTTATCTATCACTCAAAATTCTATCTACTCTATCTCCTATCTTGAGACAAAAGTCGTATTACTATATAGATTAAGAATATACACATGTGACATTTCGAGCAGAGTATATCTCGCTTATCTATTTCTCGAAATATGTGTTGGTAAAGCTTTCTCTTTAGCCAAGTTCATCTTTTCCTAGTGACGAAAGTCATGTTATGTTTCAATCACTTTGGAAATTGCTCTGACGAAAACTAGTTTGTGAATAACAACTATATGACGTCATCTGAGAATGTTTCAATGGTTGAAATGAGAGTTTAGACAATATAACCACTGGGGGATATAAACATTGTTGTGGTAACACATATATGTATAAGTCCTTAGCACTTGAACCGAAGTTTGCGAACTTTGTTGATCAAGTGAAAACCAGAACTTGAGCAGTCAACCCAGTGCGCGAACTCAGTCCGCGAACGTGGGTAGTTCTTGAACCCTAGAATTTCTGCTGGAGTTGTAGCTCAGTTTCAGTTCGCGAACTGACGGAAGTTCTCGAACCCGAGAATTTCTGCTAGAGTTTTTTTAACTCCAACCGTTTAACTTGAGTCCGTGACATTGAGTGGTTATGTCTAAAAAAGATGTTCGTGAACTTATCTAAGGAATGTTATTACAAATCGTGGCTTTATAGTTCATGAATTGATTCGAGTGAATCACATCCTTTTAGCTTCAATTATGTCTTGTGTAGTACATAAGATCTCATAGCAATTGAACAACTCTCTAACTAGTTCATTTGAGTCATTTGGACTAGTTATGGTGAAGAAGAATATGGTTGATATGAAAGTTATCATTTGGCTAACCATTTGGTTGACTAATATTGAACCAACTATCGTACACGTTTGGGTACGGTTACATAAACCCAAAATCATCATGTACATGTGTGTATGGCAAGTTAAGTTTTTGATCTAACGGTTAAAAGATATTAGCTTGTATCTAATCAGGTTTTTATCTAACGGTGAATATTGAATGCTTTGTTACTAAGCTAACATTGATTGCAAACCCTAATTTGAAAGACTATATAAGAGAGAACTATAGCACCTAATCCCCACACATTTTGTGTGATACTAGTTTTCTAAGCTACAGTCGATTCTTCTTTAACCTTTGGTTTTTTTCTTTTAAAACCAGGTTAACGACTTAAAGACTTCATTGGGATTGTGAAGCCAAACCGATACTACTTTTCTTGTAGTTGTGTGATCTGATCTTACTGTTTCTATCGTATGAGTACAATTGTAATAATTTTCTTGAGATTTCTATCTCCGGTAGGCAAGATATAAAAGTAATCACAAACATCTTCGTCTCATCGTTTGTGATTCCACAATATCTTTTTTTCGCTGCGTCAATTAAGACTATTATGAGGTGATTGATAAAACTGAGTTGTTCTTCGGGAATATAAGTCTGGTTTTATTGTTTGGTTCCTATTCACCTTGATTTATCAAAATATGGAACAAAACTCATAGGTTTATTCGTGGGGATGAATTTATCTATCTTGTAGACTTTTCTGTGTGAGATAGATTTGTTTGCTAAAGTTTTCGACTTTGAGTCATAGCAACTCTTGGTTGTGGGTGAGATCCGCTAAGGGAATCAAGTGCGCAGTATCCTGCTAGGATCATAGACGTAGGAGCATATCTGTACCTTGGATCAGTGTGAGATTGATTGGGGTTCAACTACAGTCCAGACCGAAGTTAATTTGGAGTAGGCTAGTGTCTGTAGCGGCTTAATACAATGTATGTTTAATCTGGACTAGGTCCCGGGGATTTTCTGCATTTGCGGTTTCCTCGTTAACAAAATTATGGTGTCTGTGTTATTTCTTTTCCGTATTATATTTTGTTATATTATTGAAATAATACAGGTTGTGCATTGTTCAATCAATTAAAATATCCGACCTTATTGGTTGTTGATTTAAATTGATTGATACTTGGATATTGGTCTTTGGTACCATCCAAGTTATCTCTCTTTGATTAGACTCGCAAATCACATTTGTTTGAGTAAATCAAATTGAGAGATTGAGATAATAAATCCTTGAATATTTTCTATTGATTGAATCTAGTTGATTCTCTAGAAAAACAACTCGGAGTTGTCCATATAGATTGCTAATCAAAATATTGGGTGAGGTTGTTAGACCCCCGTTTTTTCAGATACGACTCTAAAAAGTATCCCATTGTTGAGGGAAATAACCTTGATGTTCTCTCCAGAAATACGTTGGTTGGAAAGCTAAAGATCTTTGATCATGAGCATACATCCAAAACCGGAAAGGATGTTGCCTTTAAAGCACAAAATAACAAAAGTAAAAGTGTTTGCGTCTCTGGGGATGATTTTTTTGTGGTTGATTCATCGGATATTCTATTGAAGAGAAGTAAAGCAAACTCTCGAAACCTCACAATTGCATTCCTCATAAAAATAAAGATGTTGATGAGGCTGATGACTGTAGTTGCAGAATAACCTACAACTACACCCTCAATAGAATTAGTAAAAACTCAAGAAGTTCTTGATGATGAATAATAATTTTCTTATTAATGTTCTCAATTGATCACAAAGAAGTATCTAAATGGAATTAGAATAGTTACAACTTTCTCTATTCTCTTTCCTCAAACATTTTCTAACACTCACTAAAAAGAACCTCTCGAAGAACTCCTATTTATAGTAAAATTTATATGAATGTTCATGAGTTACTAAAATCATCGTAACATTTTATAATTCTTTTCCTTTATTTATTACGATACTACTGTGATCTATTATCTTGCAATATTAAGTACAAAAGTTGATGAGGTTTGCTGATAGAGACCTTATTCTTTCGAGATTGAAGGTTATGATAATAAGTCTTCTCTATGTGAAGCTCTTTACCAATTATGTTTGGGATGATCGTAAAATTTTAATCTCACGAGGTCAAATCCTCGATGATGTTAACTTTCCTTTATTCTACGAAATTATTTCCCACCCCAATTTTTCTTGTGATTTATCAATTGACCTGTGATTGTATTTCCGCTTTAGTTGAATTCGCAAATCATGTCGCTTTTGGGAAATCTTTATATTCAATTGATCTTAGAAAACCTGGGTTTGAGAATATAGAAATTGTTGTCATGAATTATCAGTTGAGGGTTTCTTCAAAAATTACACACCAATTCCTGCATGAGAAAAGAAGATAATCGTTGGGTGTTCGCCTTCAAGTTATCGTAAGAAGCCAATATCGGATGATCTTCTCATGATAATAAGACACCTCGTCGTTCTAATGATGAATATTGGTATAAGTACAATGTTATCGAGGTTCTTATATTACTGGGATAGTAGAACTTCTAATCGAATCTTCAGAATCGCTCCACTTTCTTATCTTTTTGCTAAATCCTCATTTGAATTCACAGATTTCCCCGAGATTGTTGTGAGTGAAAATAAAAGTTCCACTTCTTCTAAAAAGGCGTGAGGTAAAAAACTCTTCGTTCGCGAAGGTCTCTCAAGCTTCTCGATACAAGATGATGCTCTTCGTAAAGGAAAAAAGAAAACTTCAAGATATTGTTTATGAGAGAAAGAAAAAGAAGATACTCTCAACCAAATCCCATTCCAATGTAATTTCCCTATGATAAGGACATTGAGGAATATCTTGGTGATGAAGATAATAAATTTCCGAGAAGGACTTTTAGTTCTAATTCCTATACCCTTTCCGACAAAGGAGATGATGATAATGTCGATGAAGGTGGGAATGAAGATTATAGCATCCCCAGAAACTTTGCCTCATCAATGGTTAGCATTTTTGAGGCTTTCCTCCATTCTTCTCGTGGATTAGGAATTCTCCCACAACAATTCTCGCAAAACTTATTGCTAAGGCTTGTAAAGTTCCTAGTTATTGATAATAATTCCTAAAGGAATTTCAAGATCTGCCTCTCTGCTTCATTATATGCTTTAGGCATCATGGTAAGTTTCTTCTCTATTCCTTGTTTATTTCCTTAGATTTCTAACCCCTTTTTCTTGTTTAGGTTGGAAGAGTTAGTTGAAGAAAACTTTAAACAAGAAGTTAGAGGTTGAGAATTCAAGTCTTCAAAAATAGAAGATCTAAATATTGATAACGCCACGAATAATAATCTCTTGATAATTCTTCTCTTCTTGAGGAGAATAATCAATTAAAGCTTGAAATTTCTTCTTCGTTGATGATAAGAAGCAACTAGAAGGTAAATTCCTTGCGATGATAATTATTTTGACTTTTCCTTCATAATTTGCTAACCAATCCCTTAATTTCTTTTTCTTGTCACAGAAAATCTTGAATAACTGAAACTCTCCTTGAATCGTAATAAGAAAATTTCTGACTTTGACTTGCAAGATTTGCGAAGATAATGAAATTCCTCTCAAGAAGTACCATACACTTTTCTCAAGAAATTCCAGAAGATACTCCATATCTGGAAATTTCAAAGTGAAGTTGAAGATGATAGTGAAGTTGAAGAAGAAGATCATTTTGATGGGAATGATCACCAAGAATAACTTCATTCTTTTTTTCTTTTGTATATCTCTGCTTCAGAATTTTCCATACAACACTTTCTTCTTGATTATGCTTTTAATCAATCCATCAATTTATTTTTCAAAGCTTAATTTGAATTAATCTTTCTTTGATGTTTATTTCCCTTATTCGCATAACTTGATCATGTGGAGAGAAATAATATATCTTAAAGAATTAGCTTAGTATTCCATTTCCCCTTATTATTTCTCTTCAAATGATCAACTATCACCTGAAGTATTAGAATATCCTTCAATTTATCTTACAATTTTCTTGTTATTGTGATTATGAATAAGAAATATTCCCTTCAAAATATAAGGAATATAAGCCTTTTGCTTTTACTAATGAAGTAAATAAATCTCCCCTTGAAGTATAGTATGAAGTATATAAAATATGAAATACCCTTAAGAAGTATAAGAAGTATTAGAAGCATTCAATTTATGAAGAATTGCCCAATATATGAAGAAGTATAGAAAATTATTACTCATTGTATGAAGAAGTATAATAAATACAAGATATTCTTGAAGAATTATAAGAAGTATTCAACTTTTTTTTCAAAGTATTCAATATATGTCTCGTCTTTTGTTAAGTCTTCATTAAAATCCTTCAATGATGTTTTCTTCTTTGATAGGTCTTCTTGTGAAGATTCTTCAATGATATTGACAAAGTTGTCTTCTTTTTATATTATTCTATTTCTTGAAGAATCTTCATAATGTATATTCACCTAATAATTTCTTTAGTGATATTGATGCAATAAATTTCATTAATTTATGTGGTCTTATCATGCCTTCCCTAAAAGGTCAAACCTCTTTGTATTAATTATTTGCATAATATGACAATTTCAACATTCTTGCGAAACATACAACCTCGTGACATTAAACCTCACAAAACCCATTGATCTCATCTTAACTTCTTTGTATAGTATTTTAGCAATTCAATATGACTCCAAACATAAAAATAAAGATGTTTGATCTCATCTTAACTTTATTATGTTCATGATTCTTTATGCTTTTCTTTCTTTCTTTTTTTTTTTTTTTTTTTACTCGAGGATATGCCAAGAGGATATTGACAGAACTTCCCGTATCAATCAAAATCCTATTAAGACCAATTGACTCTTCCTCCATATCATCTTCATTCTCCTCCATATTCATGTAGATTACTGGATTATCATGTACTTCACAACCTTCTGCTTTAAGTGTATTCTCTACAGGATAATTGCTTGCCATATCTTTTCTATACTTGTATTCAAAGGTGGCAATTTTATCTTTTCCCTTACCATTCTTTGACCTCCTTGACCGTTGTTATAATTCTGTCTCTGGTTTCTTGTCCAAAATAATTTTGCCTTTGTCCACCATAATTTTCTTGTTGTTGATCTAATCTTGGAATTTGTTTTGGTTTTCTTCTCTTAAATTTGAAGAAGTTTGTGAGGATGTTTGGAAAGTACTGCTATTACATTGATTTTGATTGTTAGTATTTGTTACAAATGAGTGTTCTTTCTTCTGAAGATTTGAACATATAATTGTTCACGTATCTACACCCATGCCATATCAATGCACATAGTCTTCCATCGTCTTACCAAATGCTTCAAACTTTCACCCACTCTTTGTTTTAAACCAAATACATCTTCAATACCAAGCCGTGAAGAGTGATTTGTGATATATGCTCCAAGAAATAGAGCTTCAAACTTGATGCAAGTACTTGCTAACACAAAGATCATGATTCTCCCATTGTAACATGCATCTTATGTATGCTTTAACAAAAGTCCCATCAAAAATACCTTTTGTAAGTGTTTTTCAGTTGTAAAGCATCTTGAATTCTTGTTCTTCCCTTTCTATTCTTCATTCTTCTCATGCTAATATCAGAATTTCTTCTTCTTCATTTCTCCTTCTTCTCATGACTTATTTCTTCTTGATTTACTTGTGATTCGATTCGAATTTGGTTCATTCCGTTCCACTTTCCTGCTTTGTTGATTTACAATTCTTCTCTTAATTCTTTCATATTCAACATTTTGTTTGTTACGAACTTATTCATGTCTTCTTATTCCATTCTCGTGATTATTTTGATGTATTGCTTGTTGTCTCCTTTTTCTTCCATAAGTTGTTGTTCTTCCTCTCGATTCCGATTGTTTTCTTTATGATTTGGTCTTGTTCATAAATTCTCCATATTTTGTTCACTATCACCTTGATTCTAATTTGTTCTTGCATATCATTTTCATTATTGATGAACATCTCATTTTCCATTCTCAGTTCTTGATTTTGTCTTGTCAATTTAGCACGTGAAATTAGTTCTCCAAGTATGATCACTATCTAAATGATTCCAAACATTTTCTGAACCTCTCGAGAAAATTTATACAGAAAAATCAAGTATTGCATCTATTATCTTGCGATATTCTTTATCGAGGATATGAAGATATTGATTTTGATAATTGTAACAAAGGTTTTGCTTTGCAGATGAAATGTATATATCAATCTTGACTTCTTTATTCTTTCTTGATATTCTTTCAGAAGAAGACTCAACCATTCTGGAAGAAAAAATTCACCTTTATGTTGGAAACTCTCTGTATGATTTTTCAGGTTCCACTATGTGTCAAGCAGCTTACACATCTCGAAGGTCTGAATTATCTTATCCGTTGACATGCTCTTATTGTTCACTCAAAGTTCGTGAACTTTCAAAGTGTTTCAAGTATAAACACAAGATGAGATATGTTAACAAACTTCAATGAAGAGAGAATCAACTAGCAAACAAGCTCAAACTTGTTCAAAAAATATCTGAGGTATATAAGATTTTATCTTCTTTGAAGAAGTTAGTTTCCAAAGATAAGTCAAGACTACTAGAAAAAAAAGTATGGTCTAAACATTTTGATAGATAAGGTTCTATGAATTCCTTTCGAAAAGTTTATGGTGGACATATTGTTGTTCACCGCATCACAACTTGATTGTGTTGTTTTGGTACATCTTGTCTCATGTGATTGATCAAAAGAGACAAGAATGTACACACCTCGGGCTTTAAGGAAAAAAAAATATATTGCTTTTTTTTCTTAGCTTTGCTGTGTTTTGCAAATTTGGAATTCTTTCATATCTAATTGATATTGGAAGGGACTTCCCTGTTTATTCAATAAAAGGGGTTATTCTCGACAATCTTAGGGTTGTGAGTTGCACGTGCACGAACCTATGTTTAGAGGTTTCGTGACCCTATATTCGTTTTTTCCTTCTCTGAAACTATTTTCATCTTAAGACTGCTTGTTGAGTTTAAATTGTGAATTCCTCTCACAAACCCATATGCATATGGATATTCCAAGCATCATATCTTCTGATGGAAAAGATTATAATACTATTGTTAAGCCATCAATCATGAAAAAAAGAAAGATCTCCTTTACCTCAAACTTTGAAAAGAAAAAGAAGGAATGTGAGGAATCCAAGAGATGTTCCTTCAAATTCTGAGAAGTTTTCTGGTGTTCTTGAAGAGTTGAAGGAAACAAGGAAGGAGATTCAGCAAATAAAGGCTATTGTTATGAGAACTCTCGAAATTCAGAAGGTCCTGGTTCGATATCATCAGCCTAGAAGGTTTGTTGGAATTGACTCCTATCTTCACGAACCCTATGTACTTATGGTTGTTGATGACAAGGAGTTCGGGGACGATAAAGAATTTTTCAGAGGTCTCAATGTCTAGGAAACTTCTTAAGAGAATTTATTTCTTGTGTTTTTAGAAGGATTACCAGGGTTTGGAATAGCCATTATTGTGAGTACACATAGCTATTTCCAACGTTTTCATCTTTCATGTTTTTAGATTTATTTTTTTAAATTCTAAGTTGTTTGGAAGGTGATTTTTGCAATTTTAATATTTATGATTTTATATATTGCAAATTGTTATGGGATGTTTTTTTTACGTCCGTGAACATGTGACTGTCCCATACTTGCTCAAAAGTTATCTCTATTATATGTCAGTATGAAAGTATTGATAAAAGATAGAATGAACTTTTGACAAACAAAAGCCTTTTATGTCATTATGCAAATATTGATGGAAGAAAGGATGCACTTTTGTTTACAAGGATTAAGTCTATTATATGTCATTGTGCAAATAGTGATGAAAAATAGAATGAATCCTTGTTTATTCCGTAGTATTGGTCTATCTCCGATCCTCATTTTTGTGCATATACTGTGTCGCTCTGTAACTTCTTTTATGTTGAGCATGGCCAATTGAATTGACCACTTTTATGGCTAATTTAATTGTGATTTTTGGATACAAATTCATGTTCTCATGTTATTTGATTATGTCCAAAGAAATCCTTCTTTTCTTTTAAAAGCAAGGTCGCCTTTGTTGTTCTTTCGGGAATTACATTTTTTGGGGGACAGTTCTTTTTGAACTTGTGATTTATTGCCAAATCTTTGTGGGGAGTGCGGTTTTGGAATACTATAGAGGTTATCTGGTATCTTTATAAACTCCTTGATGAATGCATTTAGCTTTGGCTTTATGATTGCATCTAAATAAGTTGGTATGTTATTCTCTTTTGGTCATAAGGTATCTCTATGAAAATTTCATGAGGATCCCACTAGTTTTCGTACCTTTGCTAAAAAGGGGGAGAATTAATGTGTAGTTTCATACTACAAATACATATGGTTTACGGATCATTATGTAAAGGGGAGTGGTTTTCATGTCGAGATGAAGTATTGACTAAGGGGGGTGATACATATCACCATAGTATTATTGTCAAAGTTATGATACAATTGGACTTTGTTGTTGTGTAATGATACTATGACACTGTATAACAATGATTGAGAGCATTTGTTTTCTCATTGTTATCGCTACGGATATTCAACAACTATGATGCTGAGTTGAACACGTTTAGAATCATGCAGTACTTGGAAGTGAAGAAAATTTCGAGTCGTGTTGAAAATTCCAAGGAGATCATACATTTGGATGAGAAGCTACAGAGTTTTATTTATTTTGTAATCCATATGTATTGATAGTTTTGTCACTAAAATTGACAAAAAGGGAGATTGTTAGATCATTGCTCGGTCGAACTCACATGCGTTACTAACTCAAGCATATTTGTCAGTGTTAGTGCTCAAAACTATAAGGCTTGATTTCTAGCCTATTTATAGATGTCTCGGACTAGGATATAGATTATTTAGTTGAGCTTTAAACTTCACGGCGTTCATCATTTGAAGACGAAGAACTACTAAGAGGGGATTGTGGAACTTCATCAACAAAAGGTATGTGGAGACTGAAACTTATCTATCACTTGTAAAGTCTATTTCTACGTTATTTCCTATATTGAGACATGAGTCGTATTACATATAGTTTTCTATTATACACATATGATATTATGAGCTGAGTTAATCTCGCTTACATATTTCTCGAAATATGTGTTTGCAAGCTTACGCTTCGACCAAGTTCATCTTATATTCTTGACGCAAGTCAGAATATGACGATGTGAAAATTGCCGAGTAACATCTTACATGGTTTGTGTGATACAATCATTTGGTGTAGACTTGGAAAGTTTCATTATGATTATTTCAATATCTTGAAAATTGCTTTGATGCTAATAGTGTGTGAAAACGGCTATTGTTATCCTCTAAGAAAGTTTCAATGATTGAAATAAAGATTTTAGAATCAAGTAACCATGTTTGGATATCTAATATAACTAATATAAAGAAAAGAGGGATTTTTGGGTGGTTTGGTGTAGCATGGAGGAATATCAGAACTGACCTCTTATCTAAATCTTACTAAGAGGTTATACAGTAAGTAATAACATAAAGATAGAAAGGGTATAATAGTAAGGTACGAAAAAAGTGGTAATCACGAGCATATTGGTTCCGCGATCGAATCCCGCCCACACCTTTTTTTTTTTTTTTTAACAATTTCACTTTTACACTTCTTCTCTATCGACTTCGTCTTATACTTAGGGATTCAACTCTCAGTTCTATGGTCTTTTTCTACTGAAAATTCTTCTCCCTTCTCGACGATCAGCTAACAGAGTCACTTTCACTCTTACTCTCAACTCATTCACATTTGATTAGATTGAACATAACTGAATATAATTCCTATCAGATTCTTCTCCATGCTCCAATCTCTCACTTTTCCTTCTGTACCTGTATTAGCTTAAGATGTTGCTGCTTTAGTAAAGCTTCTACTAATAAGGAACTTCAGAGAGAACTCCAGACTTAAAATCAAGTTCCTTCACTTTACTCGGTGAATTCTCACAAAACCGAGGGTGACCAAGAACTTTGTATTTCTTTTCCTTCCCGAATTCTATTTTTTCTTCCGCTATTCTCTTCTCCCTGACTCCCTCTGAGAATCTTCAAACAATCTACATCGATCAAACAAATTCAATCGAACAGCATCTATCAAAATCAATTACATCAAACAATCTACATCGCTCAAAAACTTTTTTCAATTTCAATTCAACAGATTATTGTCACAAATTGAAGTTCCAGATCTGTCTTTGGTTTCAATTCAACACCAAACACTATCAGACCCTTAAGAAACCTCAACTCGAGATTAGAATTGGGAACTCAAATTTCCCAATTCCAATCGTCCCCCAATTTCATTCTCCATCAAACCTAAGATTTCGAATGCAAGTACCCATTTATCAAAGACCATTATTGGTCAATGGATTGGATATTAGAGTTTTCATGGTAAGAGCTTCATTTTTGATATTTGATTCCGAATGTAAGAGCTTTATCTTTGATTTTTGGGTGTCTTTTATTTAACTTTACAAGTTAAAATAATTTTGATATCCAGGCTTTGCTCATATAAATAACTGTGTTTGGAGTCTAAGTAGTAAGTATTACAAATTTATGTAATTTCATATAAATAACTGTGTTTCATTATGATTATTTCAATATCTTGAAAATTGCTTTGATGCTAATAGTGTGTGAAAACGGCTATTGTTATCCTCTAAGAAAGTTTAAATGATTGAAATAAAGAGTTTAGAATCAAGTAACCATGTTTGGATATATACGTAGTGTGTTCTCACATTTGTGTGCAAGTCCAAAACCGGGAACCTAAAGTATGCGTACCCGTACGCGTACTGGCGGTTGTTGGATGTCTGGGCAAGTATGCATACCCGTACGCATACTGGTGGAAGTCTCACGTCCGTGAATTACTGCTGGATTTTGGATGTGTGAATTGGTATGCACACCCGTACGCGTACTGGCGTAACCAAATTCGGTCTGGCTACTTAAGTAGGCGTACCTGTTTGCATACCTGAGTTGGTTACGTTCTAAAATCGGTTGTACATGAACTTAAACATTTATAAATTAAGGAATGCAATCTTTGCAAACCATGGCTATAATGTTCATGAATTGATTCTAGTGAATCAAATCAATTTTTCTTCAATTGTGTTCTTGTATACTTTTATGAGAATATAGCAATTGAACGGCTCTTTAACTAGTTTCATTTGAGTCATTTGAACTAGTTATGGTTAATATGAATAAGGTTGATATGAGAGTATCATATGGCTAACTTCGGTTAACTATTGTTGAGCCAACATGGTGTACACGTTTGGGTACGGTTACATAAACCTAAATGAGGGTACATTTCATTTGCGTGTAACAAGCTAAGTTCGATCTAACGGTTGAAAGATATTAGTTTGGATGAATCAGGTTTTTCATCTAACGGTGAATATTGAATGCTTTGTTACCAAGGTAACTTGGATTGCAAACCCTGATTTGAAAACTATACAAAGGATAGCTCTAGAAACTGGGAAACCTAATCCCTACACCTCCTGTGTGTTACTAGTTGCATCAACTATAGTCGATTCTCCTTTAACGTTAGGTTTCTATCGAGACCCTGTAGGTTAACAACTTCAAAGACTTCATTGGGATTGTGAAGACATACCCAACTATTTTCTTTGTAGTTGCGTGTTCTGATCTTGCCCGATTCTATCGTTTGAGTACTATCTTCTCTAGGATTTTATCGAGATTTAATCTCCGATAGGCAAGATAAAAAGTAGTCACAAACACCTTCGTCTCATCGTTTGTGATTCCACAATATCTAGTTTCTCCATAATACAATTTAGATTATTGTGAGGTGATTGATAATACTAGGCTGTTCTTAGGGAATATAAGTCCAGTTTACCAATTGGTTCATGTTCACCTTGATTTATCAAAAGACGGAACAAAAAATCTTTGATATTTCTGTGAGAGACAAATTTATTCATTCTACACACTTTTCCGTGTGAGTCAGATTTGTTTATCAAGTCTTCGACTTTGGGTCATAGCAACTCTTAGTTGTGGGTGAGATCAGCTAAGGAAATCAAGTGCGTAGTATCCTGCCGGTATCATAGATGTAAGGAACGTAACTATACCTTGAATCAGTGTGAGAATGATTAGGGTTCAACTACAATCCAGTCTGAAGTTCATTGGTAGTATGCTTGTGTCTGTAGAGGCTTAATATAGTGTGGTGTTCAAATTGTACTAGGTCCCGGGTTTCTCTGCATTTGCGATTTCCTCGTTAACAAAACTTATGGTGTCTGTGTTATTTCTTTTCCGTATTATATTTTGTTATATAATTGAAATATCACAGGTTATGCGTTAGGATCAATACCATCACCAAGAAATCTGCATACAACTGATTATCCGCGCCATGGGCGGTGGTAGCATCATCGAGGGCGCGTTGAATCTCTGACGACACACGGACTTATGGTTCCACCTCTTGATCATCCCGGTAGGCTTGAGAAACCTCCCTGAATTTAGTATTCGTGTTATGCATGTTGGTAACTCTCCGCTCCCGTAGTGCCTCGACTTCAGCCTTCCCGAGCAGCAGATGTTTCAGTTCATCATGTTTAAACATCACAGAGGTTAATACGGGAAAAGGCACTAGGGATAGCACATACCCATGAAGAGAGTCAGCCATGAGAATCGAGTAACTCACAAGGGAATAAAGGAAGAGAAGAAAAAAAGAACGAAGAAACGAAATGAGAATGCAAAAGTGGTACACGTATATATATATATATACATATACGGAAGAGAGACACCATTTACGAGGCGGTGACCCATGGTCTTCTCCATGTGTAATGGAACGCGTGTATCGACTCGGTCATATAAGTATGACTATAAGGTTATCTTACGATTAACCTCATAGTCATGTGACTAATGTTGATACATGAAAAATAATTTCCCTTAACTAGGATGGGGTGCCCCAAAGAAGGGAAAGGTTACACAAAACATGGGGACTGAGGCCCAAGTACACCAAGGAAGTATCCATAAGATGGAAGGGATAATGAAGGGATTAACAAGAAAGAAGAAGGTCATATTAGAGAAGGGATGTCATTAATAGTAATTAAGGAGGTTTAAGACACATGACAAGATATCACAAAAAGAATGTGCTTTTGGAAAGTCTATATAAGAAATGACAATGTACAATGGAATGACAACTCTCTCTCATACTATTCTAAGAAAAGTGAGGTCATCTTGGTGCACTAGGACGGGTAGGACCTAACGAGAATTCCGGTATTAACAGCTGCGACCCAAAGTTGAAGACTTATAAACAAATTTGTCTTCTACAGATAAGTCTATTCTGATAGATAAATTTGTCTCCCAAAAAAGTAATTATTTTGTTCCGTCTTTTGATAAATCAAGGTGAACATGAACCAATTGATAATCCGGTTTTATGTTCCCGAAGAACAACCTAGAAATATCAATCACCTCACAATAACTTAACTGTATGGTAGTAGAAGAAGTTATTGTGGAATCACAAATAATGAGACGAAGAGATTTGTGATTACTTTTTATATCTTATCTATCGGAGATAAATCTCGAGCAAATATTAGAGAACATAGTACTCAATACGATAGAACAAGTAAGATCAGAACACGCAACTACAGAGAAAATAGTTGGGTTTAGCTTCACAAATCCCAAATGAAGTCTTCAAGTAGTTAACCTATAATAGTTTTGGAAAAAACCTAGGTTAAAGGAGAATCTACTCTAGTCGCTACTAGGACACATGAAAGTGTCGGGATTAGGTTTTGCAGTTGCTAGAGTTCTCCCTTATATAGTCTTTCAAATCAAGGTTTGCTTATAATCAAATCGAAGTTAGCTTTGAAACAAAGCATTCAATGTTCACCATTAGATGCAAACCTGATTTAAGATTCAAGATAATTTTGCTTAAAACCAAAGCAATATCTCTCCACCGTTAGATGGTCTTTGCTTGTTACACACAAATGAAATATACCTTTACTTAGATATGGGTAACCCTACCTAAATGTGTATATTGAGTTGTCTCAACAATAGTTAACGGAAGTTAGCCATATGAACACTTTTGATTTAACCCTATATCAAATATGATGATCATTCAATCATGAAAGATAATCAAAGAAATATATATAGAGTTGTTCAATTGTATATAACTCATAGAAGTATATAATAAATAATTGAAAAAAAATCGGATTGATTCGTAATTGTACAAAGTACTTATAACGAAATAAATTCATGAACACTAAGCCACGGTTTGCAAAGATTGCATTCCTTAAATATTAATGTATTTGTTCATGAGTATGAAAACATACTTAACCGATTTTAGAACTTAACCAACTAAGTTTGCAAACTGGTACGCAAACTATAGTATCCGGACTTGGTCTTGTCCGGCCGTTTGAAAATGGGTACGCAAACAGCCGTCCCATACCCAATTCAAATGGATCCATTCGTAAATTGATATGCAAACTTGGTTCCTTGACTTTAACAGTTAAAATTGTTCGCATACTGGTATGCAAACAAGGTTTCCGAACCTGAATCATACCAAAATAGTTTGCATACTGTTTTGTACCCGGACAAAGGTTAATTTTTCTAAACTCCCATTTAAATCATTGAAACATCCTTAGAAAACGATAATAGTTGTCTCACGTAAGCTATTAGCTTATAAGTAATTTTCAAGTGATCGAATGATCAATATGAAACTTTCTGAGTTGACATCAAATGACCGTCTCACACAAATCATGTAAGATGTTTCAAGGAAATTTTCACATTATCATCTTTTGACTTATTATTTAGTTTCCAACAAATAAATTATTTCCAACTAAACTCGTCAAGAATAATGATGAACGTAGTTAAAGCAGAAAGCTTCCAATCCGTATTTTGAAAAATAGATAAGCGAGATAAACTCAGCTTGAAATATCAAATTTGTATAATATAAAAGTCTATATAGCTATACGACTTAGTCTCATTAGGAGATAGAATGGAATGGACTTCTGAGCGATAGATAAGTTTTAGTCTCCATATACCTTTTGTTGATGAAGTTCTTCCAAGCTCCCCTCGGTAGATCTTTGTATTCAATCGATGAACGTCGTGAAGTCTAAAGCTCAACTACACACTATATACTAATCTGAGACATAGCTATAAGTACACTAGAAATCAATACTTATAGTTTTGATCACCTAAACTTGAAAAACAAGCTTCAGATAGCAATTCGGCCGAGCAGTGCTCTAACAATAGCTTCGCATGTTATGTTTTCAATATAAAGCGACTTGATGATGTAGTACATCTTTCTATGTATCAACAATGATTGTTGATCCTTTGCGTACGTATCAACTATAACAGTTGATCATATGCGTTTATTTAGTTTATTTTCTTTGCAAGTCTTTTCTTTCATAGTTTACTAGATTTCCTTTTCTTTTCATTTCTTTTTAGTCGGTTCATGTGAACCTATTTAAAGGCTATGCCTTCTTGTTTAGACTGGCATCCTATTATCAATATCAATTTGTAAGGACCCTCAAGCTCGTCAACGCTATTAGACCGGTCAAGTGTCGAATTAGCCGATAATAACTCGATTAGTCTAGCACAAACGTTAATTAATAGAAATTAATCTAACAACGATCTAGATACGAAACTAGTACCATTAGATAGAACTTGAAAAGTTACCCAAAGTGGATTACTTGAGCGTGTCATTCGGATACCGGACGAAGAAGATATCATCAGAGTAGTGTAAAGGGTAAAATCGTCTTTTTGTCACCGACCAGGGCTACCTTATCCGTTTCGCAAGCTCCTTGATATTTTTGTTGGTCTTATCACCAACACCGGATCGAAGAGAATTCATTATTCTCTTATCTTTCTCTTTCTTCCTTCTTCTTCTTCTCTGCTCTTTCTCTCAATATCTTTCTGTCAATATCAATTCAAAAGAATTGAGTTAAATCTTGTTATTTTCATTGATTGGAGAGGAAGGTGATGGTGTTGTAGTTGTTTGAGCATGGGAAGATCAGAATAAGGTTGCTACTATTGATCGAAGTTAGGGTTTCTAGTTTTGATGGTTCTGTGAAGAGATGTTGATGATGTTATTGAGTTGAAGATAGAAGAAGATCAATAAGGTTGTTGTTGAAATGATGATTGAGGCAGTAATAGCTTAAGTCTTGTGATGTTAGTCATCCCAGTCGGTGTCTGACTTAGCTGACTCAGTTAATCTAACTGAGTCTGTGAACCTGACTCACCTGAATCAGTCATGTAGACTAAGTTAACTCACTGAATTTTTCTTATCTTGACCTGAGTTGAATCGTTGACCGATTCAGGTTTGACTTATTTGACCATTGACCCTGGACCTTGACTTGACCTTGGACATTGACTGTTAGTTGACCCTTGACCGTTTAGTTCGACCGTTAGTGATTGTTAGTTGACTTTGGTGGACTTGGGCTTAGGGCAGTTTTCTTAATTAGATGTTTTGGACCTCTTGTGGTCCGAATTAGCATTTGGTTCCTTCTGCAAAGTTGTAGATATTCTTTGGGCATACCTAATAGACTAAAAAACCAATCTAATTACATAAATAAACCGTATATGTGCTAAAGATAGATAATGAAAAGGTGTAGAACCATAAATGGGCTTAGAACCATCAAATAGTTCACTTAGCTTATAACTAGATAATTGTATAAGTTTATGTTTGAACCTTGTACGAGCCTTTTGGCTAATCTTTAGAGTGCTTGTGTGATTAACAATTAATCTTTATTAACAACGATCGAACCAAAGAATGAACCAGTGGAGTTTGGATCTCAAGGTATGCAAGGCTTGTCATCAAAAGAGGTGGGAATCGATAAAGAACTCTCTTGTATTCATTATTGTTTTACAAATCAATCTTTGTGTTGTGAAATTCATGCATATATTTGTGTGCTTGGTGGGGTATGAGATGTGTTCCGACACAATATCAATATTCTATGGCTAGGGCGATACACCGCAATATTACCTAATCGGTGTGGAATTGGCATCAATATTATTCTTCCTTTATATCCAGTATTCTATGGCTAGGGCGATACACCGCAATATTACCTAATCGGTGTGGAATTGACATCAATATTACTCTTCCCTTATGTGCGGCAACACACATCTCATACATGGATGTTTACTGTTATTATGAATGTCTATGAAGAAGTTTCTACATTATGTTTTATTGTCTTTCCTTATATTACCGACTTTCGATAAAACCTGCATTGTCTTCAAATCATATTGATGATTACTTGAAAGCTAGTTGTTATTTCTACTGGGCACCCCTTTTAGGGATGATGTGCTCACCCATTCCCACTTTCAGTTTCAGAGACAGATCAGAGTTACGCAGCGGAAGTTTCGTGACGTTGAGTCTTCTACTATGTTTATTATGTTGTATATTCTATTTGCAAACCGAATGACTATTGTATATGTATCATATGAGAGGAGTTCTTGTATATATATTTCAGAGCGGGGCTAGTCTTTGGGTTAAGTTTTGTAACAGATTTCTTAATTAAATGCTTAAGTTTATGATTTAGATTTCTTAGCGCCTTTTGATTTAGTTAATCTCTTGGATTAGTCAGTTGTTAGCTTTAGGGGCGCTACACAATTAATATTAGATACCTTTAAATTTAATATTGAAACAGATTCACGAGTTATTAATATTATTATTATCAAATTACAACTCTAGAACCTTGATCATTGAAACAGATTTTATTAAGTTTCTGACGAAACTTACACTTTATCCTCTTCTCTAGCAACTAGTTTGCTTTCAACCTTATCTGTGCTACACTAGTTGGTATCAGATGCAGAGTTTTTAGATTTTTATCTAAGGACAAATCCTTAAATGTTTCCGTAAATACTCGAAACCCTACCTTTTCATCAAATATTCATATTCTTCGTTCAAAGGTTCAATGGCAAATTAACCTCTTACCAAAGCAAACCTTACTGAACTTAAAACTTCCATCATCACTGATCTTGAAACACGTATCAGTTCTATCATAGAACAAACTTTGATGTACACTTCTTAATCAAGATTAAAATACACGGAAGATAAGTTTGTCCGAAAATTTGTGATATAAAGAAAAAAAGCTAGAAAAAATTACTTAATTGACTTTTATATATTTACATAAATACCATTGTTGTACACTTCTTAATCAAGTTATTAAAATACACGGGATTAGAAGAGGAAGGCATGCCAAGTTTGTTTGATGATAAATAAATAACTAATAAAGAAAAGAAACCGCAGAACAAAATGACGATGAAACAAAACAAGTTATAGGTTCTTTTGTTAAGAATACTACTATTCCTGAGAATGTTTCGCATGATCTTCAACACAAAGAGCTATTAGAAGGTTTTATTCACAAAAAACCTGTTATTGTGAATCTCAGCAGTGATAAAGAAGACAAAAACGAGGAAATCGAAGCACAAAAGTGGATAGATGATAGAAGATTAAAGTCTAGTATGAATCCTTATGGAACTCTACCAAAATATAAGTTAAAGGCTGATATACCTAACTTTCACGGTGGATTACAAATTGAAGAATTATTGGATTGGTTTTATGAAGTAGAATCCCTTTTCAGCTTCATGGACGTCCAAGACTCTTCTAAAGTGAAACTAGTAGCATATAAACTAAAAGGTGGAGCTGCAGTTTGGTGGGAAACACTCTGTGAAGATCGAAGTAAGTATCACAAACCTTGAAACGGATCAGAGAATATGGACTTCCAAGGAACCGGGTTTTGGCCCGCTTGGCAAGCTCCGACTCCCTAGTACACCACTCTAAGTAAAAAAATTGTTCTTTCGTGGTCCTGCACACAGTATAAATTTCATTAGTCTCAAAGTTAGAATTCTATGAGCATATGTCCCATACCATAACACTCATAGAATTCCACAAGGGATCCAATTTCCAAAAATTAAATATAAGAGTCGGCCAATTGACTAAAATAAAATTTGGCCAGTTGTCAACCCAATAACTTAAACGGCTAGTTGCCAAAATTAACACGGTCCAGTTGCCCAAAAATAACATACGGCCAATTGCCAAATTAACACGGGCCAGTTGCCCAAAAATAACAGACGGCCAGTTGCCAAATTAACACGGGCCAGTTGCCCAAAAAATAACAGACGACCAGTTGCCAAATTAACACGGGCCAATTGCCCAAAAATAACAGACGGCTAGCTGCCAAATTAACACAGGCCAGTTGCCCAAAAATAACAAACAGTCAGTTGCCAAATTAACACGGGCCAGTTGCCCAAAAATAACAGTCGGCCAGTTGCAAACTCTAATAATTTACACGTCCAGTTGCCTAACATGAGAGATGGTAACAATCATCTCTCACTTTGGTAGTATGAACATCTAATACTGCAACTACCTCTTACCAACGATGCATTATGTCAAAGTTGCAATCATCTCCGAATAGGTGATGTGAACTGCGAAGCAGCAACCAACCCTTTTCAGATGATATGAACAACCTTGTGGATTTGTACTGAACCGCATAGTGGCTGCGTACGTACCCTCTCCGTTGCTCGAAGGGATCAAGCACGACCGTAGTTCGTCAACATTTTAGATAATATGAACTACCCACAATGGTAGCAACTATCTCTTACTAGATGATATGAACTACTTACTTTTTTGAGGAGCAATCATCTCTTTCCCGTCTACTTACACCAGCAGTGAGAAATCCATACATGATTCTGTCAGAGGCAGAGAGAATCCTTGCAGTTTCCAAATACACCCCCGTTAAGTATAATGGCAAAACATTTCCTAGGTAAAATTGCATGTATGAATCAAAGACATGTACAGAGCATTGGTCAGGTAGAATTAACATTTCATCAGAGATTAGTTAGCTAGAACTACCATTCCAAGTTAAAAAGAAAATCAGTGGGACAAGATCCTAGTTAACATTTCAATCATTTTTCACAAAATTCAAACATAAGCCAAAACACCCAACTTTAACAGAAACACCTGTAGGTATAGTGCTACCTGAAACTGCAATGGGATGTAAGCATAAATACAAACAGAAATGTTCCTCCATGTACTATATGTATACTTGTACAACATCATAATCTATAAAGTTAAAAAATGCATTTATCGAAACCAGATACAAAACCTGAATTTGGAGTACAAGATTTACATCTCAACCAAGATACATAGGGATTCGGTTGTATACAGGCCGAGTAAATAAACGTAACTCATGCTAGTCTTAACATAATAAGGAGTTAAGGAAGCTTAAAAAGTTTAACTCACATTTATTAGAAGAAACTCAAACATTATCTTAACCTTATAAGCCAAACAGTATTAATAGACTAGCTAACTCACCTTTCTAATCGTCGGTCCAACAGACACAGCTTGCATCGGCCCAAATTTAGCACATACTTCAATTTTCCTGGGGAGTTCCTTCCCTGTATAATTTTAATTATTAACTTTCTACATGGAATCTGCATTTCTACCAAATACTTGCATGGTCTTTAAGTCCAGTAACACACATCAATCACTTAACGACGCCCATTTTCTTAACTAATACAAACGTTCTAGGAAGCATCACTAAATACCAAAGAGAGATTTACAAAGACTTGCCATTACATTTCCAGCACTTCCACCGAAACAAATTTACGTATACAATCCTGAGGAACATGTTAAGAACAACTATATGCAACCAAACTAGAACTCAAGCAATCCACAAATCTAACTTAAAACTTTTAACCAACCTTTTAACAGCTATAAAAGCACTTTATAAAAAGGTCACACCTAGTCATCTACCGATCATTTCATGCTAGATCGTAACGCGTATGTGCATCGTACAAATAGATACAACATCATATTTACTGCCACAACGTCAATCCACAACCAAGATATCTTACTATCACCTACACGTGATACCGATAACATTTAGATAGTGTACCACTGCACAGTAACATATCCAAAATACACCATTTCGGCAAGTTCATAAATCCATACATTTATGCTAATTTCGTAGTAATAAGAATATCTACAAGTCTAAGGAACTACTCCGGAGTCGGCAAAACGGCATGTAGTCTGTACTTGGTAATTTAGCAAACCCATTTCATTTACACAATATGAAAGAAAGTTAAATGTATGGTACGGCTACACCAAAGCCATACTTAAGTGAACTAATTCCTTGAAAATGTTTCCTTCAAAGATTCTTAGTTTCATAGTGATTACATAAACGCACAAAGTATTAAAATAAACATAAACAAAGAACCATCAGAATGTACAATAACTCTTCAGGAATCATATCCATTGGATTATCTAAACATGAAATAAAGATGGTGCATATTCTCAAATTCAATAAAATCATATGCATCCAAATTTGGAAGAGCACATATATGATTATGGGGTCTGTATTCAACCACAAACTACACTTCACTCTCACCGTTTTCAAGTCCAGTTCATTAATTTAAGTCATCATTTCATATGTAGTCAATATGCAACTGTTGTTGCGGGTTCATAAAAATTTCACCACTCACACCGACCAGTTGGAAGACATAGAAGAAAGTGTACTCCAACCATTCAAAGAAAAATCCTAAGATACTAGGATAAACTGAAAGTGGGAAAAAACACTAACATAAAATATCGTACAGAATTACTAAATTCCTGTAAAACGGTTCAAGTGATCATCTCACCAAAAAATTAAGCACCAAAGAGGTTTTGAATCCCAATCTATAATCACATTAGTTCAAAGCTTGTGTAATTAGATCGACCACCAAGTTTCTGCAAAATTTCCCATACAAGTATACTTAAATTAAATTCAAAATTCTATTTGGCAAAATGTTTCCTTTAACACCGAAATAAGCTAGCCATGGATTTTACAAAAGCCACAAAAATTATTTAGAGAAAAGAAGAGAACACTTAGAAAAATACCCAGTGTAGACAAATCCTAGCGTCACCATTTATCTTAAACTTGTCGGAAGATTGACTGCTCTTATCTGTGGCATTTTATGTAGTAAAGAAAAGTACATAGTGATTAGCATATGAAAGGAAACAATCAGAATTAAAAGAAAACCCTTTTTATTGTCCCTTGTGACCTTTTCTCAAACACCTTGTGCTCGTCTTCTGGCGGTAAAGGAGATTTAACTTGTTGTTTCTCTTTACCCTAATTAGTATCTCCTTTCCTGCAGTTCCAGTTTAGGAAACAAACCCAACTCCCCTAACCAACCATAAACTCTAAACATTCACAAAATATAATCATTCTTCCTATAATTGAATGGCAGCAATCGAATGTACTTATACACTGTTTTGCAACTAAAATAGAAAACCCATTTTACCGCTTAGGAAATCAACCAACGTTAACAGCATCATCAGCTTTACTTATTCTCATCTAAACCATGTTCATGCACCCATGAATTCAACCAAGTTCCTCTCAGTTTTCAGTTGATCAGAAAAAAAGGGAAAGGAGAGAAAAGTAGAAAAATATATCCGAGCCCAAAAGAAATCGCGATCTCCGCTTCATTTTTATATTTACTTTCCAAAAGCTTGACAAGTGTGCATCATGCATCTATGCCTATTAAGGCACTAGGGATTTAGATTAGGGAAAACTCCCTATTTAGAAACCATCATCTGCTGTTAAGCCACCTAAAATTATTAAAGGCACACAAACATTAGATTTTCGTTTTCTTATTTTTTAACTCACTCAGTGTAGAATTTGCTTTCTAACCCTAACGGGTTCAGTTAAATCCGGGAAAAACTTCTGTTCTGTTACAAACCTCCTGTACATACTTGGAATAGAATGAGAGGTTTATTAAGAGATAAGTTTTTACCAAGGGATTATAAAAAATAATTGTTTATCAAACTTCAAAACTGTCGACAAGGAGCTAGACTTGTTGAAGAATATGTAGCTGAATTTTACAGTTTAGTTGCACGTAATCAATTGAATGAAACTGGAGAACAGTTAGTTGTACGTTTTATAGAGAGGTTAAACAGTGTTGTTCAACAAGGAATGACTCAATCCATGTATACGATGGTTGAGGTTATTCATCAAGCTATCAAGATAGAGAGGTGTGTACTTTACACTTCCATACAAGCATCACCACGACAAGTTCGTCATCAAAATTATTATAAACCTGCAAAACCATATAATTCTTATTATGGTAACTGTCACACCTTCAAACGCCCTAGGAATTTTCTGCGAAAGTGTAACCCGGCAGCACAATGGTTATGAGAATAAAGCTTCACCCACTTGCACTTAAGCCTTATAAGTTTGCACCTTTGCAAACAGCCAACACTTCAGGTTAACAACGGAAGTCTTTACAGCCTTCTTTCACTTCTCTAAACTTATCAAATGCACCCCATAATGCACTCAATTTATGCCATACTTTACCAACAACAATCAGCCAACCAAGAACACTTAGAACATGACACAATCAACTCATTTTATTGCATCAAAGGGAAGAAATACAAAACTTGCCCACTTGGGGACTTAAACAGACTTGTTCACTCCTTGAACCAAGTCTAAGTATTACAAAAAACTCTCTTATTCACTCACATATGCAAACTTCACTCTCACATATGTTAGGCTAACTCTCACACAAGCCAGCTACCGAATTTCCCATGCCTTAGGACTATTTATACAGTAGCTTTGCTTGGCCAAACCGTGCATAACCGTTACACACGCATGGGACAACCATCTGTCCCATAAAGCAGTTCTGTAACCGCCAGTAACCGTGCCAACTGACCAGTTCTCTCCTAACTTGCGCCAATCGTCCAACACCTGTTCTATTGCGGTTAGAACTCTTCTCCCACGATTATAAACTCCTTTATAACCGCTCATATTCATCACGCGTCATTGGCATGCTTGTGAAGCTCGTAACCAACTTGTAACCGTCACTTGAGCCGTATTGCGCCACTTGTTGCGCCATACTGAATTCTGCCTTGCGCCAACGTACAACCCTCTTGGCCCTGCATCTTTATTACTCTAAGCTAATGCACGGACACTCTTTAGGCTTTACTTGTCGAGGCCAACTCCTTAAGCTCACTCTAGTTACTCATGCGTCACATATACTTCACTTCGCCAATTAGCTTGACAACAGCAATGCAACTCTTGCATTACCAACTTGTTTGCATTATTCAAGCTTTGGCCAGCCTTGAACCAATTCCATAGACTAACTCCTAGTCTATTTCACTCTTCTTACATCATCCTTGAGTTTGGGCCAACTCAATTCCACAGATATGCCTTAATGCCAACATCGCATGTTGCATCTGTCACTTTGGCTTCGTCTTGCCTTCTCCTCAATGAAGCCTTATTGTGTCGGTCAATAAGCTTCATTCCTTAGCCAAATGTATTTACAGTGTAGCGCTACCTTTTTGCTTCACTGGACCTGCAGGGTCATGTCATTCTCGACACTTAACAGTCTATACAGTATACCGCTATTATGGCTTCGCAATGCGCCATTACGGCAGAACACTGACTTGGCCTGCAACTCCGTAATGCGTCATCATTATGCGTCACTTGCAGCACCGTAATATACCTCCCCCACCTAATCCGTTCAACGTCCTCGTTGAACGTAACCAAGTATACTCAATATACTTGTTCTTCGGCCTTGTACACTTCTGAGCCACTCAGAATTGCGCAAACTTATTTAGCATTCCTTCTTGCCAAAACTTTATGCCTAGTACCACATGCCACCACTTAGATTTACTGCTTTGCTATTGATCCTATCGACTTGTACTGTTGTTTTCACGTTGCGCATACGTTGCAACTCCCACTACAACCGTATATCAACACCCAAATGCAACTTGGAAATTCTTCTTGCCAATTCCCTGAATTGTACTTGAATTTCGCATGAATCATTTGCGCCTAAGTGTACGCACTTAATGATTCTTATCAATTTGATCATCATGATCATTGCCATCGCTTTCCGACTTTGCCTCCACTCAACATGACAAGGACTTATAAACGACTTGGCTTCATTTTTAATCAATTTTGTCGACGACCCGCCGTTGAACTGTTGTTCTTCACGCTCCTCATTAAGCACGTCACAAAGTGAATAGGGGTTCTCTTTGCATTAGACACCCGAATTCAACACTTCATGCCTCACCATATTCTGATTATGCAAACAACATTCAAGAACTCACTTCTCTGAATGTGGCCATCAAGTATAAACTTTATACTTATGCCATCTTGCATACCCGTACTCGAATGGTGAGTTTTCTTTGCTTAACTTCCATGCAACAAAACCATTGAGTTGCACAACCCATTTAAAACTGTGACTAACTATCTCTTTGGACATATCATTAGCTAACCCTTTAGTTGTCCATGTGCTATGCCTTTAAAGCCAATATGTCTCCAAATACTTCTTTGAACTGCATTGCTACTTGCCTGGAAAGTGTGTGTGACTTTCTCTAAGGCCATGAGTTCTACCCAACTCATGCTTGTTGATAAAAGGATTTCTTACTTGCTGCATTGCTTGCACTATCGCTTCACATCTGCCGTCGTGCCATTTTGCAATCCCCAAATAACAACATCATTTCTACGTCAACTAGGACCCATGTCCTATGCTTTGCTTATTAGATTTCAACTTGTCTTGCTATTGCATACGTTAGGCTAAGTATGCTACTTGAAGCATCTCCCCATGAACTAGTTTTACATCGTAAATAAAGAGGCAAGACTTTATAAACGAAAACACCCTCGTTCATTACTGCTCTTGAATAACAAGACCATGTACCATTACATGATTGATCATCAACTGATCTCTTTTGGAAAGCTAAAACTTCATTAACAAAGAAACTTGCTTACACTAAAGCAAAGTATGTACAAACTTGAAGACTCAAATAAAAGTCTGTACAACCAAACTCTACACACAGAGTTTGCAACAACTGTCAAACTAAGCTATGTCAAACAAGATCAGAAAATACCATATTTTCTGTGTGTTTCCAAAGGAGACAGAAACACACCTTCTTGTTTATAACTTAGTTTCTACTCTTGTCGAAGTGCGCAACAACTTCGCTGCGTGGTCTCTTCCTTGAGCCCTCACTTCGGCCTTCACGAGTCTTGCTAGAATGACTCCCATAGTCATCCCCAACTGATGCATTAAGTTGTGCTTTGAGTGGATAGCTTCTAGAGAAATGCAAACCTTTGCAAATGAAACATCCCCTATACTTCCGGATTTGAAGGAATAATTCATCTTCCTTCTATGTTCATGTCATGCGCTTCTCGCCTATAGATTTTTCCTTCCTTTTGGCTTTACCTTCACAGCTTTGCACATCTCCAGTCGTTATGCAACTAGTAAGCCCTCTTACCGCTGGAATAGCCATTTGGATACTCTGGATTTTGCGCCTCTTAAATTCAGCAATTACACTCGAACTTGCGCCATCCAGAAATTAAAACATCTGATCTTCTTCACTCATGCCACGTACTTTTTGCACCAATGCAAGGAAGTTTTCAGCATAGGACTGTGGTGTACTCGTCATTTTCAGCCTACGTAAACTTTCTCTTGCATACCAAGCACCATTGCTCGACAAACCGACATCTCAGTCCCTCTTTCATGTCATTCCATGACATAGGATTGGCATAACCATCCGCTTCATCTTCTTGCAGCATAGTTCTCCACCAAACCTTTGCATCACCACCAAGGTAATTGCCTGCGAGAGTTACTTTTTGTTCTTCCCTAGTTCCATTCGCCTCAAAGTATGTCTCAACGTCATACAAGAAATTCTCAATTTCTCTAGAATTTCTGGAACCAACGTAAATTCTTGGCTCGGAGACTCGACTTGAGCTTTCTCCATGCACGTTTCCTCCTAAAAACATGTCGTTACTGATTAACCTGCAAATGCTTGCCACTTCCTCTGACATTTGCTTTGCATGGCCTGTTAGTATGGTCTTTATGTCACTGAATTGCACCTTCAATTCAGTCATTTCAGCATTGGTTTCGCAATTCAACAAGGTTGCATGGACACACTTGTCCTCGATCGCACCTACCCTTTCGTCAAATTCTTTAAACCAATCTGATGTTCTTCCTTCAAGTAGGTCTAGCCTGCCCTTATCTTCATAAACAAGAAGATTTTCAAGGCTATCACAGCCCATGTCTATGGCCAAATCACCAAGATTGCCAAACTCCTCAAGTTGATCAAACGTACCCGGTAGTTATTCGTCGATCACCATGCCATTAGAACTCATTTCTAATGCAATATTCTGAAAATAATGCGCTACTTACTTGCTCACAGGAAAATATCTTAAGAGAGAAAGAAGTCTTAGTGTATTATCCAACAAATACACTTGAACTGTACCCCAAACACAGCTATGATACCCGAATTGTCACACCTTCAAACGCCCTAAGAATTTTCTGCGAAAGTGTAACCCGGCAGTACAATGGTTATGTGAATAAAGCTTCACCCACTTGCACTTAAGCCTTATAAGTTTGCACCTTTGCAAACAGCCAACACTTTAGGTTAACAGCGGAAGTCTTTACAGCCTTCTTTCACTTCTCTAAACTCATCAAATGCACCCCATAATGCACTCAATTTATGCCATACTTTACCAACAACAATCAGCCAACCAAGAACACTTAGAACATGACACAATCAACTCCTTTTATTGCATCAAAGGGAATAAATACAAAACTTGCCCACTTGGGGACTTAAACAGACTTGTTCACTCCTTGAACCAAGTCTAAGTCTTACAAAAACTCTCTTATTCACTCACATATGCAAACTTCACTCTCACATATGTTAGGCTAACTCTCACACAGGCTAGCTACCGAATTTACCATGCCTTAGGACTATTTATACAATAGATTTGCTTGGCAAAATCGTGCATAACCATTACACACGCATGGGACAACCATCTGTCCCATAAAGTGCTTCGTATCGCACAAGAATCAGTACTAACCGACCTCCTCTCCTAACTTGCGCCAATTGTCCAACACCTATTCTATTGCGGTTAGAACTCTTCTCCCACGATTATAAACTCCTTTATAACCGCTCCTCTTCATCACGCGTCATTGGCATGCTTGTGAAGCTCGTAACCAACTTGTAACCGTCACTTGAGCCGTATTGCGCCACTTGTTGCGCCATACTGAATTCTGCCTTGTGCCAACATACAACCCTCTTGGACCTGCATCTTTATTACTCTAAGCTAATGCACGGACACTCTTTAGGCTTTACTTGTCGAGGCCAACTCCTTAAGCTTACTCTAGTTACTCATGCGTCACATATACTTCACTTCGCCAATTAGCTTGACAACAGCAATGCAACTCTTGCATTACCAACTTTTTTGAATTATTCAAGCTTTGGCCAGACTTGAACCAATGCCATAGACTAACTCCTAGTCTATTTCACTCTTCTTGCATCATCCTTGAGTTTGGGCCAACTCAATTCCACGGATATGCCTTAATGCCAACATCGCATGTTGCATATGTCACTTTGGCTTCGTCTTGCCTTCTCCTCAATGAAGCCTTATTGTGTCGGTCAATAAGCTTCATTCCTTAGCCAAATATCTTTACGGTGTAGCACTATCTTTTGCTTCACTGTCCCTGCAGGGTCATGTCATTC